>VXAL01012041.1:181708-367114 GCA_013399475.1 Chauna torquata
CGGCTCCTGGAAAATTCCGCGCCCCTTCCCGCAGCTGGTCCGTGCTCCCGGAGCATCGGCGCCTCGGAGAGCCGTGGCGAGGTGCAGCAGTGCCTCCGAGGCAGCGCAGTCGGTGCCTTTCCAGAAACCACGGCTTTTCTCATTCCCATGTGGCTTAGGCGCTGTCATCCCTCCTCTGTCTGACTCGATCAGATTTTTAAATCTCGGCCACTCGGAAGGAGGAGAGCGTGTGCTGGAAGTTCATCGCCCGCGGCTCGGGGAACCTCGGGACAATAGGCGTGAGCTCAGCCCCGGCCCGGGTGAACGCAGAAAAGACCCCACGGGGCCGGGCCACGGACGCGGGACCTCGGGGCTGCGTCTGCCGCGGAGCCGGCTCCGGCCGAGGCACCTCCGCCTGCCTGCCGAGGGGCAGAGGGCGCAGCGAGTGCCCAGCGCTCCAAGCAAGGGCCACGCCGGCTCGTCGCTTCTGTGAGGCTGGGCTGGGGAAGGGTCGTGTCGGCGAAAGCGCTGCTGAAAGTTCCTTGCTTTTAGGGAAATAAAACTGATAGGTATCCTGGGCGGTTTTGGTATGCGCTCACTGCAATTCAGTGCCTTCATTTTGCTTTCATACATCTGTGAATTTCAACTAAAACCTCCAGCCACGTGCCATCCTTGGTTTTAACCTCAGGTGTTCTGAGTAATTTTCATCCTTAGGAATAGATGAAATATAAAGCATTTTTCTCCTCATCCTTACACGACAAGAGAAGTGACTTAATCTGGTGGGTTTTGCTGTTACGCATCTGCTTGCTCAGATACTCGACAGGGAATGTATGCTTGCCATGGCAACCTCCACGTCGCATATTGCAGCCACTTTTGTGGAAGTAGCAAGACTTGCTAAAGAAATAGGAACAGCTGATTTCAGTGTCTACGTAATTATAGATGAATTGTGCATCTTGGAAAACGTGACCTCTTTCTCAAGAATATTAATGCTCCTTCAGTTCATAGGGGTGTGTTTCACGGGAAGCAAAGGGAATCAGCCTCCTGAGGAGGTCATGTATTTTTCTTTTCATGCAGTACCAGTGAAAGGTTTCCTCATTTTCAAACCGTGCATACTTTAAAAACTACATTAATTTAATGACCTTGTCAGCAGATATCTCGATGTGTTGTTCTAGCTTGATGTCCCTGTGAACTTTAACCTTCCTCATTGTTTGATGTGTAAAAGAGTGATGCAAACAGTATTTTTTGAGATATCTCACAGAGGAGCTTTTCTGTGTGTTTTTATTATACAAACAATCTGAAAAACTTAAAAACTGGCTTTACATTAAGCCAAGTCCTGCAGTTCCCGAAGCAGGAGTAATCATGACTAATGGCACCCTGCACGCTGGGTGCTTAGCAAGTAGGGACTGGCAGGTGGGGAGCAAGCGCCGCTCGCTGCCGAACCTGGCTGGAGCCAGCTGCTGGACACGGCATGAGCAGCCCTTGCCACCGCTGTGGGAGCCCACTGAAAGGAGGAGGTCGTCAGCGAATTCGTCACTCCTTTGTTCCATAGGAATTTATAAACGCTTCTTAATCATTGATTAAAAAATGGATAAAGTAGTAGTTGCTTACCAGATGGGATTTTGAAAGGAAGGTTGTCCATTATCTCTGGAATGTCTCAAGGCGGCAGCGTGTGCGTGCGGTTAAAGCCACAAAACTTCAGATTAATGAACGGTTGATAGCCCCTGAGGTACTTGCGTCTGTACGGAGCTGCGGTGGTGCACACCGATCTTAGAGCAGACGCCAGCGATGCAAAATACAGCACAGCATTGAACTGCGTCCTAAACCCAGAAAACGGGGATTACCCCACATCTGAGCACGGACAGCAGGAGCTCCGGAGGGAGAGGATGCTGCAGCTGCCCGGGAGGTGCCGCTCGGTGCCTGGCCGAGTGCAGCAGAGGTCTCGGGGTGCTTCAGAAGGGGTGAATCTTGGTGTACAAGATGTCCGGCTAATACGAGGCTGCCTCCTGACATGCCGGACAGTGATGGGGTGGGTGAGAGCCCCCGCCCCGAGCAGCCTGCTCGGGCGGGTTAGGCCCGACCTCCTCGGAGTTGGAGCCTCTGCGAGAGGGTGCACGGGGAAATGTTTGCCCATAAGTAGGGGTGTGTGACTCCTTCGGACCGACCGCGGGCCCCTTGAGCACAGGCTGGACCGCTGTATCGGTGTCTGAAAGTGCACACCGATAGCCATGGGAAGTGCAGGGTGGAAAACTCCCAGAAGTAGTCAGTGCTACTTTATAAAACACGGTAACGGCCTTGGTAGACGTGAGCTGAGCACAGACCAAGCACCTAAATGTTGCATTAAGCCCTATTTAAGGATTTGCAAGAGCCACCGTGTGTCTTTGGTTTTCATCTCAGCTCTCTCTAATTTTAGCATGGTTTCTGTAGGCTTTAATTTGCCAGCATGGCAGATTGCATCAAATCCTAGGACAAGTCCTTCAGAACTGCTAGCTTTTTGTCATTTTTTTTTTTTCCTGGGAATGCAGCTATTTGTTGATAGCGGATAAATCCTACGTGTTTTATTGACTGTCTTCACGGGGCAGATACCCACCTTTGAGGGCGAGCTGTGTAAAAGTCACAGGAGAGGCAGAGGTGGCGCGACGTGATGATGGCCGGGAGGAAGCGCGCGTGGATGGGGCTGCGAGCCGGACTGTGTGCGGCCGCGCGTCAGAGGCCCCGTGGCCCAAAGGGGAGGCAGCCGCGGGCGGATCTGCAGCCCAGTGCAGAACTGTGGAAGTAAAGGAGCATAAACCCCGTACAGCTCTCGAGGAGCTCTGGTGAGGTGGAGCAGGTGAAATGTCAATGGGTCGGGTTGCGGTGAAAAAGAAGGCGGGGAAGCCATCGGCTCAGGAAGGCTGCTCTTCTTCATTACAAGGAGGAGAATGTCTGTCATCCTTTAGTTAATGCACTGCCCAGAGCGAAACGCATGTATAGCTATGGGAGTTCAAGCTTGTTGAAGGAAAATGCTGTTTTTTTCCAAATATTTTGCTGGGGAAAAGAAATGAAAATGAGAGGTGGAGCAAAGAAAATCTGAGGGAAGCAAGTTTATCATTTTAAAAGCATAGGAGACAGGAGGCAATGGGCAGAAGAAATCCGAGTCTGTCTTGGTTGGGTGAAATACAATGATAGAGTTTATTCAGGCCCAGTAATCGAGATGTGAGAAACAGTGGGTGGGACTCCTGTGGGTCTGTGCTTGCTGTGCAAGTTGCCATGATGGGAACAAACGTACAGCATTTATGTCACGTAATTGCCAGTCATTACTATTTTTTGCAACGATGTGCTCGGGATGTAAAGGCATGCTCGTGAAATCTGTGGTGCGTAGTTTATCACTGAGGTTTGATGCCTGAGAGATGTGACATGGACTATAAATAGAGCAATCAGTACAGCAAGCTTGCAGGTATAAAATATGTTTTTAAGGAGCATTTTGATGAACAGAAATCCGCATGATCTCGGAAGTTCATGTTGTGTGGCATCGTGAGCAAGGTACCGAGCAGCGTGTGCCCGTCTGCCAGTCAGCAGCAGGCGTCAGTGGTCTGCGGCCGCTGCCCTCCCTCTCGGGGCTGCTGCTCCGCTCCCCACCGAGGGCTGCTCTGAAGTGGAGAGCCCAGCTGAACTGAGGGCTTTGGTTGACTTGGATTATTTTTCAGCTCCTGATTTGAAAATACTGCGTTGTTGTTGTCTTCTTTTGCACTTTAAAAATTTTGACTGCAGTTGACTTAGGGAAACTTGGAAGAAACGTGGCATACCAGAAGCTGCTCCGAGGGGAACCCGCTTCTGTAACAAATTTATAGTTTGTTTGTGTTAAGGGTTATGTAGAGACCATCACCAGTGCTGTCTTCTCTTCTGACGTGCGTTCCTTCATCGTTAGTAGGCGTTGGGTCTCGATTGTGGTCGGAGCTGGATAAGCCCGGCAGGAGCAGAGGCGGCGAGCCGCGAAGGCGCTGGCCGGAGACGAGGAGCGCTGTCGGGGGAGCCTCGGGGCCTTTTTGCGACGAGGAGCGGAGCTTGGCTTGCCATGAAACCTGCTACAGGTGTTGTCTGAGTGGGAACCAGGTCTCTTTGTGCCTCTGGTTTAATTTTGCCTCGGGTATTTGATACGCTGATGGAGCCGCATGGCGCATGAGTTAGGCGTTCCCACCTCTAGGCATACTGAAGCCTTAGCTGTTGTTACGATAAAAATTCTTAAATCCTGAAGCCTGAGTACTAAATTGGTAGCTTTCAGCAGTTCTCTAATTATGTGAGACATTTTTTGTACTTAACAAATGGTTCTTATTCCTGCCAGCACTTCAGCCCGGTGTTCTAGGACTTGTGGGTGTCAGGGAACAGAACATATTTCTGTGTCTGTGAATATGATCCCACACGTTGTCTTAAGTGGGAAAATGTTCACAGCCCTTATATGGTGAGGGATTTTTTCCTAAAGCCGTCAGTGCCTTCTCCTGCAGTAATAATGCAGTTTTATCTTCCCGGTGCTTTGTAGGCTGGATATTGATTGTGAACCAGAAATATGAAGTGGTCTGTCTTTTTTTCTGGCAAAAATATCTTGCAGTGCAATGTGCTCTATGGTCTTGCAAACCATACAGGAAGTGTTTTTAGAAATGGTTGGTGCTTTTCAACAGCTAGTAGGTGTATAGATGCCCAGCTAGTAGAGAAGCGCCTGCGAGCAGCAAGGGCGCTGGTACTTATTTGCCTGGCGATGTGCATCTCTTCTTCGTCTTGGCCGGCCGTTTGCACGCTCCTCCTCGTGCTCAGCCATTTCGGCAGCAGAGCTGCAGCCTCCCGGCTGCGCGGACAGCCAAGCCCTGTAGAAGCCAGGACGTCTGCTTGTCACAGCACAGCGACGTACCGCACAGCGATGTGACATGCTTTTCAGGGATGTACCAGAAGGTATCTTGCCATGTTAATGCAGGGAGATCTGTGAAATAAATGAGTTACCAGAGTGCTGTGTGATGTTCTGAATGAATGTTGGGGACAGGCTGGTTACAAATTCTTGAAAATGTGAGATAAAGGACGAGGAGTTCTTTATGGTGATGGAAGGGCAGAATTACCCTTTTTTGGGTAATTTGTTTTTTTGGGGAAATACTCATTTCTGCTTTTTGCATTCCTGCCCAGTGACATAACGTCCCCGGGATGTTTGGTTTGTAACAGAAGGCTTTGTAATGCTCATGGTTATACGCAGGAGGAGGAGGAGTGGCCTTCATCCCTGCTGGTTGCTGGGAAAGCCAGAGGCTGAGGCTGGGCGAGTGGTGTTGTCTCGTGGGCTTCCGTGACCCCCTTGTTTGGAGGGGCTGTGCGTGTTGGTTCCCTCCTGGGCAGGCACGTGGCAAGAAGGGAAGGGGATGGCCCAGCACGGAGCAGCAGGGATCTGTGGGGATCCACGGGGATCTGCAGGGATCCGTGGGGAGTGGTGAGGCTCAGGCAGGTGCTGGGAAGCAGCTGGAAGTGCAGCCAGAATGGGGGATCCAGGCTCCTCTTGGGCCCCCTGGGCTGATGGTCACATCCTGCCTTTCCTTTGCTGGTCCTTGGGCACCTGCTCTGGGGCCTGAGTGTCACAGAGGTGCTGCGGTTGATTCATAGATGTGTTTGTTCTCTCATGAATAAAAAGAAAAAAATCGTAATCCTGTATACGAGCAGGAAGATGAGTCATAGTGCAGAAGTTTAGTTATGATCAATATTAATAACTTTCCAACATTTAATAATATTTTGAAAGGGCTACAACTGAGCAAAACTCATTTATTTATGCAAGTGAATGTTTAGCGTTTAAGATGGGGTTTATGTGTTGAAACAAATTGGGTCAGAAATGCCATCAACGCCCATGATTTCTGGCGTCTTCTTGGCGCGACAGTTAAGCAGATCCGTCTCTTGCTTTCTGAAAGCAAGAAGCAATGGGAGCTTCAAGATGGAATTTAGCGCTAATATTTTCAAACAACACTTCTTACCAGATACTTAACAGAATAACAGTTTATGTGAGAGGTGCTAGAACGTTGTATTTGTAACCTCATATTGATATGGTCTATATAACCGGCTGGTTTGGGGTGTACAAATGTCACCTGCAGCGGAGCGTTTGGCCCTGTACGGTTTCCAGGACAAAGGCGACCGTCCCGGAGTTCAGCCCCGGCCAGGGGCTCCCTCTGATGTGCCATTCTGGTAGAACAGCGCTCCTCGTGAGGTCTGGAACAGCGGTCTGGCAAGTGGACTCGGCAATCTTTGTAGGTCCCTTCCAACTGAGCTATTCTATTCCATCCTATTCTAATGTGCATGTATTAGTAAGAATTTTTCTTAGTGCCATAAAATGTGGTTTTCTTTATTTATTCCGTGGTTGCAGAGGCTGCTGCAGTATTTTTCTAGGTACTGGAGGATTTTCCCTAGCAAAGCCACATTTCAGGATTCCTACAGAAGTACGTGTGAAAGGGCACACTTAAAAAAAAAAAAAAAAAAAAAAAAAAAAACNAAAAAAAAAAAAAAAAAAAAAAGAGCACTGAAATGCTTGCCTGTGCTAGCAGATCAGCTTTCAAATAAGTGCACAGAAACCCCCTTACAGTCAGTATTTCTGTGCATTTTCCAAGGCTAACTGGTGTCTGTGTCGTCATTCTGCCAGGGAAAGGCACTCTTTTTAATGGGATGTCATTAACACTCTGCTGCTGAGTGATCATTTCCATTTATAATAGCAACAATATGTTAACTTCAACAAGTTAAAAATTAAGACCATGGAATTGCCAGTCAGAGCAAAAGGGCTGCTGGCATTGTCTAATCATCACTGCTATTTTTATGTGGACAGCTTTAGCATAAATAGGTGCGATGCAAAGTGTCATACCACATTTGGTCCTTGTCCAAGACATCTTAGTTTTGGAATATCTCTTTTTGTATTTCTTGATTAATCATTATCCGTGGGGAGGGGGACAAAAAAATCTGCCTTTATCATTTGGCTTCCTCCCTGCCCCCATGTCAGTTGTGGTTCAATTTAACTGAGTTTGTGGGAAACAGTAAAGAAAAGGGTTTTCAGTACAGTTAAGTGATTGCCCTGCTTGTGCAGCGCATGTTTCATGCGATAACTTAAAGGGCTGCTTAATTTATGGCAAATCCGACGCACGTGGAGCTAAATGGGATTACATTGGTTGTAGCCGGGTTTGGCTCCAGTCCATAGCTCTCTTTAGAAACATTCAGGTCTACATGCCGTATCAGAATATGGTGCCTTAGTGTACTCCTGGGGTTTCTTTGTTGCCTTGTACAGTGTGTTTTGGTAGGATTTGTTTTGTTTTGTTTTCCCGCTTTTCAATATTGCAAATTCTTTCGTGGCAGAAAGACTCTTCTGTGGTTGTCTGTCTCACCTCTGATGCCACAGCTGCCCCTTCACCTTCTCAGGCACTGCCTTACTGCAGGACATGAAATTAGGCCGAGTAGCGAGGCAGGAAGTTTGGAGTTTGTCAGGACTCGCACCTTCTTCTGTGCAACTCCTGCAATTAGTATAATTGATAAACTTGGTTATTATATTATTACATTTTTATATATTGCTATTATATATATATTGATATAGTTAGTAGATTTAGTTAATGCAGAAAAAGCTCTTCTGTGATGGCTGTGAGATTAGCCTGAAATTAGATAAATCTTAATTACTCTTGCTAGATTCAATTCTGACCAGTCACGCTAAACATTATCGTAAGTTATGGGGTTACTTACAGAGAAACTGAGGGGTGGGATTAATGCACTGTGTTATCAGAAGTCATCCTCTGATACCAGGTTTGTTTGAAGCTCCTGTTGCACTGGAGACGGTGAAGAGCTGAACCCAACCCATCCTCTCCGTGCCACTCAGGCGTTGGTAGGTATCTGTCATGGCTCCCCCAGCTCCTCTCTTTTATGACCTACTTAGTCACTCTTCACTGAGAAGTCCGTACCCTTGCCCATCCTTTTGAGCATTTTCCGTATCTAATAGGTCCTTCCCTTCCACTTCAATGACGGGACCATTTTTTATAGCTTTAGAATAGCTCTGGGAAACCTGAAAGAAAACTGAATTGTGTCCTTCCTGAAATACCCTGCATTTTTCTAGTCCATTAGTCTGAATGTACTGATTCTGGCAGCGTGGGGTGAACAGCGTGAAAAAGCATAGCCGGTATTAATAGAAATATAAGATTAGCAGAATACAATGAGTTTGTTCTTGTTAAGAAATGCTTACCTAAAATACAGTATCCTTTAAGAAGAAAGTTCATAGTTGACAAGAAAGAAAAAAGAGATCATTATCTTTCTAATGAACTGATATGTCTGAATAGTAAATCATCTACAGAAGCTACCTCTCAGCTTTTACCCATCCTCTTTCTCCATCTACTTTACAACAGAGAACTTGCCTTCTGTCTTTGGGGTTAAGAAAAAGCGCTTTAGCACTAAGTACAAAACCTGTTCTTGGACCTTGTCTAATGCACAATCTGTGTATGTTTTCAAATATAAATGCATATGTGTATATAAAGTATAGATTTCTATGAATACATGCATAAAAATTTGAATTCACCCTGATCATAGGGATTGCTCCGTAATAATCTTCCATTCTCACAATAGTAGTGCACCTGGAAACCTTCAAGCAGCAAGCAGAGTGCAAAGCATTAAGGAGTTATTTGACTTTTCAAAAACCTTCGGCATGCGGTGGTGCCAGGGCTTAATTTTTTACTTCTGTTGGTTCTTGGTGCCCTCTGAAGGATGCACACTGGAGTAATTTGTGCTGGAACAGATTAACCTGGAAATGGGGCGAGCAGATCATGCTTTGGGTGATGCGTGTGTTTCAGGTACTCGTACGTATTTGGTTGTAGGCATTGCGTGACGTCAGTGACTCCCTGAAGCCGTGTGAAAGCCAACAGTGCAGTAAAGATACCTGGGAGCCAGGTTTTCTCCTCCTAATCAGAAGAGAATTAGTGTTCCTTATTAGTTCAGTGCAGAGAAGAGGGGCAGACCGCACGGCCTGGGGCTGCGTCCAGCAGATAATGCCCTCAGGCTCCCGATGAAAGGGGGAGGCTGCACCAAGGTCCATGTCCTTCTGCCCCTGCTGAGTCGCGCCGTCCGGGAGCTGCGTTGCCATCTCAGGGTGGTGAACGAGCAGCTCGATTCTCTCCATCAGCCCCTGGTGCGCGGGGGCTGCTGCTGCTCCTCCAGCCTCCTTCCTCCTGCCCGGCCCGTGCTGGCCCAGAAGCCGTGGGGCGGCCGCCACCGCTGGCGGCTCCCCGGCACCAGAGGCAAGCGAGCGCCGCTGGCAGCGTGCCCTCGGCCCGGGCGGCAGAGGGGTGTGCGTGCGGGCGCGGGGCTGGCCGCAGGAGGGGCCGTTACCTCCGGAGGAGCTGCGGGGACGGATAGCGGCTCTTCGGAAAGCTGCAGAGTGGTGGTGGTTTTTGTTTCTTTTTCAGGTTTGCCCAGAATTTCTGAATCATCTACATAATTTTTTAGAGAAAGCACAGTGTGGAGGTAGAGGTGACATTTTTTCTCAGACCTGCTAGCACAAATGCAAAAATAGATCTTTTCGGGCACACCAGGACTTTTCCAGACCTGCTCTTTGGTTCTTCAGTCTCATGGAGAAGCTTGCACATCAGCCAAACTTCAGGTCCCAAACTGAATTTTTCCAGTTTATCATTGCTCCCCTGATAAATATTTTCTTCTCGAGACTGTTAAGACTGGGTGGAAAGAAACACAGTTCTCCGCCTAGGATCCTAGTTTTTGATGCACTTCCATTCTGAAACATGCTGGCTCTTTTAAAATAACAGAGCACCGTGATTTTCCGTGGGGTGGCCGTCCCATCGGCTGTGAGCTTTCTCCCAACCTCCTGAAAATCCAGGTGGATTTGACCAAGACATCAGCCTTTGGAAAAGGGCAGCCCCTGTTGGAATGGGCTTTTGGGAGCCCCACCACCATGAGCAGGTGGCTTGTGAGGGACGGACGGGCTGGGGCTGTGCGAGGGGACAGGGCGGCTGTGCTGGGCTTGGGGCTGGTACGCTGCAGGAGGGGGGTCTGCAGCAGCTGCACGGTGCCCGTAGGAGCACGGGGAGTCATACGGAGGGTCAGGCTGGTTTCTGAGGCTTTCAGTGGTGTTCAGTGTATTAACGTGTCCTTTGAACAAGGATGAGAAAGCAGATGAGGGTAGCTGCTCACAGATTATCAGGCACTGTGCACTGAAACAGCTGTTCTGCAGGAAAATTAGTGCGAGACCGCGTGTTTAAAGGTGATGTAATAAAAACGCACAGGAAGACTGCATCAGTGCAGAAGGAGCGTTCAGGCTGTGATGCTGTAAAGCTTGACATTGACTGCCACTGTGATCTTGGAACGGGCACTTTTCCCACGCAGAAATGTAGAATGTTAGTATTATTTTTTCGTATCTGTTGCTACCTTCTAAAAATATACATCTTACAGTGCTGTAATGCATTTAATAATTGATATATTTCCTTTCAGTCATGTGACCCTTAGAGCTTTAAATTACCAGTTGAGCACTGATGGACAGACCAGATTTGCTGTGAGACGTTTTAATGATTTTTTTTTTTACTTGTGATTTCATTTCAACCACCTCTGCTCAAAGAAAACACAGAGAAACGTTGGAGACTTTTTTTTTTTTTTGCTATGACTTCCAAGATGCCTTCTGGATTATGTTCTGACCAGTGAGGACTGCATACTTATAGTTGGGAGCTGAAATCAGCCCAAACCTGCAATGAGAAACGGTTTAGCATAATGCTGGCAGCTTACACAGAGCTGGCACTTTCAACTAGTAGGTGTTAGCAACCTTGCTTTCTGTTGAGTGCAGGCTTTGTGTGCTGCACAGCAGGTTTGTGGAGGAAATTGCAAAAGTGAGGTAATAAGCTCTTGCAAAGCCGTAGCAGAAACGACAAACTACAAACTCCTTCACCGTCCTGGTTTCAAGATTGGGATGCAAAAGGCTTTTTGAAACGGACGGCGCACAACCAGCAGGTGACCTGCCCCCGAGTTTCAGGAGGCAAAGCAGACTTCTGTTCGGGGCTGCTGCAGGTGTTGCAGAGAAGGCACTGCATCCCACGGCCGTGTCCGGAGAGGAACGGAGAGAGCTCGGAAGCTGTATGGTGGAAAAAGCTTTTAGGGTTAAGGCACTTTCTCTTGTTTTCAGCTGTGGACTGTAATTTAGTATGATTGTTTCCTAATAAATAAATTGTGTGTAGCTCATCTCAGCATCAAAACACATTAAGCTTTTTGCTCTGATGTAAGTTACGCCGGCTAATTTAATTCATTTTGGGAAAGGAGGCTACGACCAGATGCACGAGATTTGACTCCAAGTTATCATGCAGCTTGTTCTTTCTGTCTGGATGTACCCAGAAGGTCAAATCCTGCTTGTGTCTATCCTCATAATTGAACTGAAGTCAAGAGAGCTCCATAGGTGTAAATGGAAGTATGTTCATTTGATATCGAAGCAGTATGGGAGGGTACTGAATATCAAGTAAAAGTGATAGCACATGAATGAACTGACTGTTGAGAAAGCCATCCACCAATGTTTGTCTTACAAAAGCTTCCAACCTTTCAGCTGGAGTGGCTACTATTTAGTTAATGGAATTAAAATAGGGATTTCAGATTTAAATGGAATTAAAATACAGAGTGGTGACTGCTGACACCATTTAACTGGGGATATAAGATGAATGCTTATTGTTAATTAGCGAGTGAAAAAGGCTTATTAGCAAGCTACATCATGACATTGTTCTGGAGATGAGTATGTGGGTTGTTATTAAAACTACTTTGAAAGCAAAGACAGTCCACAGCTAAACATGATTTAAGGTCCTACTCCCACATTTTGTCTCTCTAGTTTTCTGCTCTTTTTGCTTATTTTTCCAAACAGTGATAGGACGAATTCTGCTCTCACTTACTTCCATAGTAACTTGGTGTTAAGTTAGCATGTGCACGTGAGAACAGACGTTGGTCCTGCGTCTGCCCGCACGTCGGCAATGCGGCGTTCGGCTCTCCACGGGCGTCGTGGCTGCTGCCGTGCCCGGCTCGCTGCATCGAGCGTGCCGTCCTCTCACTGCTTCTGCCTTGCTAGTGAACCCAGCTTTTTTTTTTTTAACCTTTTCTTTTCTCCTTTTGGAAGATGTTCTTCATGTTTCCTGTGGGTATGCCATCTCTACCCATTTAATCTTTATTTTACGTGCACTGTGTTGCATTATGACTTTACATGCCTCAGCGTGCAGGGAGGAGAGGGCCGGTGGGACGAGCTGGCCCTCGGGGCTGCACCGGTTTAAAACCCACCTGGGAGCTGCTGGATCGGAAAATCGGCGCGGCTGCGGGCACCGCGGCTGCGGGCACCGCTGGAGCGGAGCGGGCGCCCCGCGGGTGGAGCAGAGCCCGGGCAGGGAGGCCGGTGGAGGCCGAGCGAGCCGGCTTAAGCACCGCGTTCAGACCACCCCTCGTTTTGCCTGCTTTGCGCCCGCGCTGGCCTGGCAGCGTTTGAAGAGGCATTTCGGCTGGTTTAGCACCCACCCTACAAAAATATCCCATGTCGGTATCTGTGTCGCGTTCTTCTCGAGGAAGAAAATAGAGCTGCAGGGTGCCGTGCTGCATCCTCACAGGTTCTCCTACACACGTAAACACAGCCACGCAGGGACAGAACGGGCCAGCAGCTTCGGTGGTTACACAGTGGAATAATTTATAAACATGAGCCCTTGCAGAAAAGCATGCCAAGAAGGAAATGCAGGTCTTTTGCAATATTGATAGTGATTTTGTAATTCATTTCCTGGAACACAGTTTTTAATTTTTTGATATTTTAGTGTCCTGTATATTTGTGATGTATTCATCAACAAGATGAGCAAAAGCCATGTTTATTTGTAATCGTTTTAAGAGTCCTGTAACAGTGTACATTTAACAAAATGCGATGGATAGAAAGCCAACTTCAGCTGCGGTTCATACAACACAACGTTAATACAGTTATATAGGGGGCCCAGTTAGGTTGCTGGAATGACTTCTGCAGGCTCTGTACGGGCATATTGTTCAATATATTTTATTTTTATATTTTGTACTCAGTGTTGCTGGATTCACTGCATCTAGGATCTGCTGTCTCACTCATTCACCCTTCCGTTTCAGAAGTGTAAATCCAGTTATTTCTTTGGAGTCACCACTTAACTGCAGGTGTGTAATTCATGGTGAAGAGGGTGTATGGAATCACGGCAAGTGCAAAGCGGTTTTGCAGGCAGCCCAGGAGTTGCACAGAGGGCAGGTTCTGGTTTCCTTTGCAGTACCAAAAGCTGGGAGTCTCTCAATCAAAATGACACAAAGCAGAAGTGAATTCCCTGCTTTGGCATGCAATAAGCTGCTGAGGACTCAGCTCTCACGAGCAAACCTTGTGGTGAGAGTCCCAGGATCGCTCAGAGGCTCAGGATTGGGATGCACCAGAAAAGGAGCCGCACATCCTGATGCTCCATAGCCGGTCCTTCATTAGCTTGAGCAAACTGGGCATCTCACATGTGGTTACAGACTGCAGCACAAACCTCACAGAAGTTCAGGCTGTTTTGCAGGCACACAGATTTCCCAGCAATACAGAGCAGAAGGGGGTCCTGTGTAATTTCATCTGAGCTAGTGTAGCTGTGCTGGTAACATACAGGCAGTAGAATAAATGGTGAGCCCCAAACCGTTGTAAAGCTGTGAAGGTCAACAGCCATTTAAGGCACTGAGATGGCCTATGTGAAGAATTCGTAAGTGACTTTCTAATGAGCAATTCCTGTTATGTTATTAGCCCTGTGCAGTATGTTAATACAGGAGAAATAATGCCTTTCATTTTGTTACTGCTGTTTACCTGGGGGTTTTCACTTGGTTTTGCAACTACATGTGATGTCTCAATTCTTGACAGTTGTAAGAGGAGTCCCAAATAACTTTATTCTTTTTCTAAAACCATTGTGGAAAATTGTAAGTCACTTCATGCTTTCGGAATCACAAACAAATTGGAACCTGCTCCAAAGGTTCACTGAGTTCACTAACACCTGCGTTAACGTGCAGGAGATTTGAATCAGGCTGCCAATACTTACTTATTTAGCACAGCTTTGTCAGAGGTTTTATTCTGGACAGAGCTAAATACAGCTTTTTAACAAAACTTACGTTTGTACTTGAGATAGTGTAATGACAGTATAAAAACGCTGGTAAGAGATCTTTCTGAGATGCCTTTCACTGTTTCGAAAAACTATTCTGCGCAGTGTCATGCCCAGTTTCTCCTGTTAATATTTCAGGTTTTGCCCCAAAATTTTGTTTGGAAACACCAGTTAGAACCCAGTTCCCATGAAATCCAGTATTGTTTGCCAGTTGAGTGTGGAGAAGGAAATTGTGCTTTCTTATGCACTGTTCAGCTAGATGATATTGATCTTCAGCAAAAATGTCAGTAAAAGGAGAAAAAAGAGCGCACTCTTTCTGGAGAGGCAAGGAAACCAAAGGAGAGATGTCCAAAGAGGCAGGGCAGCTCTTGATGCCTGCCAGGCTTCCCTTCGGAAAGGAGGAGTTTGCACGAGCGGTGCTTGCAGAGAGTTTCTGCAGCGTCCAAGGTCTATAAGGTACTCGCCCACTGTCTCTGCGGGAGGTTTGCATAGATTAGCTTGTTTGCTAATGCTGCTGTTATGGAAGAAATCTAAAAGGTTCGTAATTGGATTTTTTTTGTTCTTTAAATAACAACTGGAGTTCTTTTATGCACCAAATAGAGTTATTTGGCAGCACTGAGCAGAACTGATCAAAATAGAGTCACAGGCCACTTACTCTGAGAGGGAAAGGCATTATAGCTGTATCTTTTGCTGAAAGGTGAGCAGCAAAAGCATCTGAAATGTACTGGTAAGGACCTTAGCTTTAATAAACCACTTCTGCTGGTCTTGCTTTAGCCGTGCTTAGCCTCATTGCTGGTGTTGCAGTTGCTCTGAAACTCCGAAGTTTATGTAACATGATTTTTGTTGTTGTTGTTTGTTTTGTTTGTTTGATAGATTTTTAAAGGAAAAATCTAAAATAGATTGAAAACAATTAACATTTCCTAGCCAAACAAAAATAACATTAGTTAATTGTTAACACTGTATGCTCTAATTAATTTTTTAGAATATGACCCACAGTGAATTATGGAATTAGGTGTGAGACTTTGTGAAATCCTGGAACAATGGCATTGCCTTACCTATGAAAAGAGCAAAAGAAGACCTTGCTAAATCTGTCCTTGTGAAGAAGTTTCTTAAGACATATGTAAAAGTTCAGAAATCTTAACTTTAGACAGGTAGATGTTCATATAAGTGAATAATAATTTCATAATTCTAGTGTGTGGCATCCTCTAGGAGCTGAACATTAAAATCACCCATTTTGGTGTGCTTGGATTAGAAATGCTTGGATTAGACACTGCCCATATGAGCTGGGAATCAGCTGTGGTACCTGTCCTCACTCGGAGTAGTCTCTGAGTACAAGACGGTGCCCGGTGTCTACTCAGTAGCGCCGGTTCGCATGCTGCGTCCTAGCAGCCACTGCTCTTCCCTGTGAGTGACAAATGCTGGTCCTCTGTGCGAGACAACGAACGTTTACTGCTTGGTGACCATAAGCCTTTCTGCATAAGGTGACCTGTCTCCTCCTTTTGATTTCCTGTTTAATACTGATGATCAGCCAGCTTGTTCACTGATTATTTGAGCCAGTCCCCTCTTCAGGCATAGTAACAGCTCAGACGCAACCAAGGTTCATGCTGCTCTAAGTTGCAGCTTCAAGTCATCGGGGACAGTGCCTAGATGAACCTGAGCCTAGTTCCCGCAGCAGTGGAGACTTACAGATGAGACAATAAGTAACTTATGAAAATGATTAAATAAAGGTGGCATGTCTAGGCCAAGACAGGCAGGCGTTATGATGTGGTAATTCATCTTTACCATTTGCCAGTCTTTGATGGATTATTTTAGTGGATTCAGAAGGGCTTTCCATTCTGGGAACAGACGGCAGACCAGAAAGCCCAGGAATCCCGTAGTCTGCTGAAGATCAGCACTCAGTTTGCAAGCTGCCAGTGCTTAGCATCCCTGAGCAAATACTTCAGTTTTTACGCTAGTGTTTTTGTGTGTGTGTTTTCCCCCATGTTTCTTGTGTTTAACTGATGCAGCATTTGATAAAGAAAATGGTGGGAGAGGCAGTGGCAGAGAATAAATGTTGGTATTTTTCCTCCACGTTGTATATGCCCTTTCTCCTGTGAAGCCATGTATTTAACAATTAAATTGTTTCATTTGAACTTAGTGTAAAGTAGCAAGTTTTTGCTTTTATTGCAGTTTATTGCAGTTAACCCCTTTCACAGAGGTTATCAAGTCTTTGTGACTTCATCTTGTTTTACACAATACGATTGCTGTTCCACACTAGCCCAAATTTCTTTGTGTTAGGGTAATGATATGTTTGATTAATAAATCCCGTGTTACCTATATACATATATATATATGTATAATTTATTTATAGGCAGCCTTCTGTATATACTTTGCCTTAGATGATAACCCGTGAAAAGTTGAGTGGAATTTTCATTTAAACGCAATTTGTCTTTTTCCATTTGGACAAATACTGATTTTCAAATTAATATAATCAGTGATGTCATCACTGATGCCTATAGAGTTCTTGGAAGAATCCTCTAACATGTTTACTCTCAGCTAGCTGGTTCTTTTTACTGTGAGCATAAAAATTTATTGTACTTTCTTCAGTAACACAGATCTTAAAAAAAATAAAAAAAATAACGTTAGTTGAGACATAAATGGCACTTAAGAAAATAAGGGACCTCACCTTGATATTTTACTCTAGGTTACAGCAGCATTAAAACGTAACAGGGTCAACATTAAAGCTTGAATTCACCTATGTGGGTTGTGAAGGCTTCCATGAAATGTGTGCAGAGTGATTTGGAAAGATAATTGCTTGGTTGGTTAATGCTTGTGATGCAGGACCATGCTCCAGGTAGGCAGTGTCTGTTCTTGCTCCTCTTTAGAGCAAAGAAAGATAAGGAAAGGCTGGCAGGTTCTGTCAGCTCGTGTGGAATAAAGCCATGGAGTGACAGTTGTCTTCTTGCCTATGCAGTTGCTGTCATATCTATTTCCCTGACCTTTTATCTCTACCTTCTTCAGCAGGAAAGCATTTTGAGCTGTGAGAAACCTTACAGTTGTGGGAAACCCTTGAAGCTTTGCCAATAAATTATAACAGATGATAGCTGAATCTTTTCAGTATTTTTCAATGCTGTGTTCATTTCTCGATTAGTGATTCAGGGCTGCATTCCACTGTTCTTCATCCTGACGCGCTCGTTTGTATTACTTTTCTTAGATTGGCACGGCTGTCCCTCTCATCTGAGTGGATGCTGGAGAACCAAGCGTTAAGACACACTTTCCAACAAAAAATCTAAGCCCGTGTGCCTTCAGCAGTAGTTTATTTTCTTTGAATGTATACTGCCATTAGAGGGCATGTATCTATAAAATTATTTTGGATTCTTACCAAAGGATCTTCTCTGGATCCTTTCGGGCTTGGTCAGAATAACCTTTGCTTATGGAGGGCATGTTCCCTTGGGCTTGGTAGCTGAATGAGAGTTTTACTAACCCTTTTAAGTGGATTGTATTGCAACGGTAAGATTTAACGTAAGGCCAGTCATTTTACGTAGTCTGAGCCTTTTCACCCTAAAATGACTGTTGTACCTCTGCTGCAGCAGCCCTGCCAGCCCTGGTCTCCTGAGGAGCATCCCCGGTGTGGCGCTGGGCAGGACGGGTGCTGGCATCCAGCTGAAGCCCTCTGCCCTCCACACCCGTGGCCAGGCGGCCCACACCTCTCGCAGAGCTGGCACTACCTTGCAGCTTTGCCATTTCCCTGCTCTCTGCTATGAAAAATAATTGTTTCTAATCTTGAATATTTTACTCAAGTGACATTTTACCCTGACAAGATCCTCATGAAAGATGAACTTAGTGTCTTTGGATCAGCAGACAAGGGAGGGGGATAGTGAACCAAAATTAACGATGTAATATTTAAGCACACTTTAAAAGTCATTTGTGGACCAATATAGTTTACTATTGGAGTAAAGATACCTGTAGCATTCTTCTTAATGGACCGCTTATGAACTTTAGAATTTGTTAATGTAAGGCATTTAAACAACTTCAGGAGTAATCGTCAGCTGTTGTAATCGTCTCTGCAAGGCTTTATTGATTTTGATAATTTATAACAATACTTCTGGTTTAAAAGTTTTTAAAAATATTCTTCCCAGTTTTGATAGAAAGAAACTTTCTCATAGGAAAAGTGAAACTGCCATAAAACCCATGTTACTGAGTCCTCTGAGTAAATGTGTTTAATTTCACTTGTTCCGTTTGTTAATCACAGGCGTGCAAAACAACTAAACTTCCTATTCGTACCTATAGTATTTATTTTAGCTGATGAATCTCTAAGAAAGAGGTTGGAGACATGTCAGCATCTTCTGTGGCTTTGTGAAAGAAAAATACATACAGTTACAAAGAACTGCAGAAGGGAGGACATCAATGACTGTGTCCTTCATCCTTCCAGGCGAAAAGCACACTGAAAGGGGAACTCTTCATTAGGGGAAAGACTGTCATAATCAGCCCAGGGATGATATTTAAGCTTCTTTGAATATTCCTATTCACTTTCCTCTCCAGCTAAGTGGGTGCGTCTTATCTGCCATACAGTCACAATTAATGAAAAACCTATAGCCCTGTTCAGCACATCTGAGCATTTTTCACTGCTTTTAATTGACTTGTCCAGCATCTAGTGTGAGTTGATGGACTTGCATGGTTTCCTTTAGTCCCTGCCCTTTGAACATTTCTGTTTCTGCTAACATTTCACATTTGATGTTTAATCTCTTGAAGCTTTGTTAGGAAGAAATTAGCTTCTACATGAACTGAGCTGTGGAAAATGGATATTTGGATCTTATCCTAATTCAGAACATTGTTGTTGCGGCTGGCGCTTTGGAGTGCGGGTCTCATTAATATACCCTGCACAGTCTGAATCACAAGAGCACCCTCCTCCTGCAGAAGATCTATCAGCTGCAGGAAGTGCAGACAGAATAGGCTGATGGTTTTGCTCTAAATTTTATATTCTATTTTTATTCCAGACATTATAATACCAAAACAAATATTGCTGTCTGCTGTCCCAGAATCATACTGCAGCACAGTAGCCCAGACAGCAGCTGGGACTCCTCTCTTTGACTTTCTCTGCTGTCTTTTACTAAGTTGTGCTACTCCCTCACTTTGCTCAAAGTGTGCAGAGCAGTTCTGTGTAGATTGCAGCCCTTTCTCATGGCTGTATTGCCTCCAATACGCACCTGAGCTATTTCGAACCTGGCAGAGAGAGATTGCTGATATTTCAGTGAACCTTGTAGGTTCCACAGATCTCCAGGATCCCAGCTTCCATCTCTAAATTCCCAATTTCTTAAGTTCACTGCATCTGACAATTTTAGTCTATAACACTGAAGAATCTTTTACTATCAATCATATTTTCTCCATTTTTATTGCATACAAATTTTGATCAAGTGTGTGGAAAGATTTATTGTCGAAAAGATAAACAGTCTTTTGTACTAGAAAACTTATTTTGCAGTCCCTTGATTAGTCTCCTGTCACTTCTTTGAACTTCGTTCATTTTTTCAATGTTTCTCTTTAATTGTGGGCACAAGACCCAGAGTTAATAGAACCTCTCTATTCCGGTACAATGTTGCCTTATTTACATTTCTCAGGATTGCAGTTCTTCATTTTACCACATTATTGCACTATGATTTTCTGTAACTCTGGCCTGTTCACCCAGAATTGCTAAAATTCACTGCTTTCCATGCTGGAGTCTTTTACTCTGCCAGGTTCCAGTTGGATGCTGGTATTTTTTTGCCCACTGATAGGACAGTGTCTGGCCATGGTATAACACGGTGTTTGCTTGTTCCCTCTTGTCCAACCAAGGGCAGTCACCTGCTCTCTTAGTTATTTTCAGTTCAGCTATTTTTAATTCACTTGCACAGTAATGATTCCATGTCTTCTTAAGTCATTGGAGAAGAGGTAGTTACACAAGACCACAACCTGGGACCTGGATTAAAAACCCGCTCCTGTGCTGATTCTCCAGTTACAACTAGGCTTCTTTTCTAAAGTTTTCTTTTTGTCAGTTTCAAGTCCATTTAGTATAATATACTGATTTTGTAACATTCTGATTTCTCAGTCAGAAGTCGTACAGTAACAAATCCAATGGCTGCTGAATTGTGTTGCGTTACCACTGGGACTGTTATCCCCCATACCTGTAATCCCATCAGAAGAAATTTGCCGTGCTAGTTTGACACTGCATTTTTTATACACACATATACTGGCATTTACTTTATTAAGTTCCTGTAATTCTTTATAAATAATGTCGCATATTGCTTATTCCATTCCATTGTGCAGGATCAGTGTCAGGCTGACAGGCCTGTAACTGTTCAGATTATCTCATTTTCTCTGTTACTCATTTGGTACAGTAGCTGCCTGGTCCATTCTAATCCTTCTTGCCAAGGACTCGCAATATGTCACAAAAAAAGATTATTGTAGTTATATCTGTAACCAACTTTAGTCTTGAGACAGAAGTCGAAGGCTCCAGAAATGTGCAGATAAAATCTCTAAACACATTGCCTTTTGAAAAGCAGTAGAAGGCACAACGTAAAGTAGAAATGTGCAGAGAAGATTGGCCTGCGCTATCCTGAGAGTTCTTACTGAAGTAAACCCCAAGAGGTTCCTACAAATTCTTGTTAAGCCGATGGTAGAATGGCCTACAGAGGCATCAATATATGTTCTGTTCCGATACGCGATCAGCTTATTTTACTTTTAAATTTCTTCCTAACGTATTGGCAGTGAGCACCAGGACAGTCGTGTGGCCTCAGCACTTTTGAATCCTATTTGGAAAGCAAGCTGTTCCTGCAATGCACAGAATTCTGACTGCACTTACCTAGTGTGCAGTCACGGCCGGAATGGCTTTTGTCAGACCTGCTGGAAACCACCCCAGACTTGGGCTGTCTGCTCACCTGCTGCATGGCCATCATTCATTGCTGCAGCTTGGGTTTCACTGCGGAAGGCTGCTTTTCTTAGGATGATTTAACGCACCACAGATCAGTTGCAGCACATATATGAATGGTAAAAAGGAATAGTATCTCATGGAACATGGAAAACAATGTAATGGTATTTACAAATTTAGACTGACAGTGTCGTTCTGTTTGCTTATTTACAAGCAAACTAATTCATCAAAACTCAGCAGTAAAGGAAGGGGTAATATCTATTAAAATATCATTTGATTCTTAATATTTTTGATAGTATATTTGTCAGGAAAATATTGCAGCAAAGTATATTTTTTCTGAATATGAACTACTGTGTAATAAAATGTTTTTTTTGGCTGATTGTATACACTGGCCTGTAGGGAATTTCGTACCTTCTCAGCTGTTTATGGCTCCCTTTCTTATCTACTAAGCCATTGCCAGTTTTGCAAAATAAGAAAATCTATTTTAAGAAAGGAAGAGAAGTCCCAACGGCTCTTTAGAGACTATGAAAATACCTGCCAGCTACTGCTAGGCTGTGTTGAGGTGTTCTTGATTCACAGGGCAAGATTTTCCACATTTCTTCTGGTGTTTGGTGAAACTGAGAAGGAAAATGATGCAAAGCTGACAATCTGGGTTGGTTCACTGGAATAATTTCATTTTGGACTCCTCTCTTATGCCAACTGCTTTTGTTCAAAAAAGCCTTTCAGGCAGTTGGAGATGACCATAGCAAAGAACTGTGTTATTTGGGAATGAATATGAAATAGGAGTTCAGCAAAGCTGTCCTTCCAGCCAAGCTATCCTTCCAGCCCTCTAAGGTCCGTGGCAGAAACCTCCCAGCCCTCTGACCATGTCACAGGCTCAGAAAACGCAGTGGCGTGGAGGTCTTTCTGCTTGCCGTGGCGGAGAAGGCTTTATAGTTGCCTTACAGTTCTAGGTTATGTACCTGCAGACTCTTACATTTTGCCTACAGACATGGCAGGTCTGAATGCTGGTGTGAGAGCTGCAGTGTGGCTTGTTCCAAGCAACTATGGAAAAGTCTGGTGGCGAGCGTGGGTTGTGCAGGCTGGTGGCTCGCAGCGCATCGCCTCTCCGCTGCAGCCTCCGCATGGAAGGACTTGCAGTGCTGTGCCTCTGCTCGCAGTTCGCCAAAGGCCACTTGTGTCACCATGGTGCAGGCTTGATAAATGGGACACCTCCCAGATAGTGATGTCTCTCAACAGACTTTTTGCGGCAGATTGAGCCATTAAAACTGAGAATAGCTGGTGGAATAGGGACTAGTGCAGGGAATGTGGAGGTAGAGAAATCACTGTAGATTCTAGAGCTGTCGTCTACTGATCGTCACAGGTGAGGTCTTGAAGGACCAGAGATTAGTTTATTAAGCTGTGTTTGGGGATTCTTCTCATCATGGATTTTTGTAGTGCTCTGAGAGTCCTGCAGTGCTGAGAGGAGCAAGAACACCATTTACGCTATGGAAAACTTTGGTAATTAAAAAATATGATAGAAATGTAATTTCAGAGAAGCTCCAGGGAAAGGGAAGTGTGTTCTTTTTACCTTTGCATTTTGTAACTGTACTGCTGAGAACAAGGGAAAGGGGGAAGAAACTCAATCTCAAACATCACACAAGAGAAAAATGGTCTGTTATTGCCATCATCTTTGCAAACAAAAGCTCACTGCTGGCATTTCTGTAAGATAAAAGAGGGAAGAAATTCCTAGAGGAAGCAAAGTAAGAGAGAAGAGAAAGATTTATTTCTTTTTTCATTGCCCAAAGAGAAGTGTAACCTCGGAAAGCCCCTACAAGTTACACAGCCCTGGGGTTAATGGCTGGGTCTTTGGTTTCCAGATCCCCAGAGGTGATTAATTGAAGTAATTAAGGATAAATATTTTGGCTACATATAACCTATATGGGCATTTTGTCTGGGTTATATTTATCTTTTTATCCTTTGTTTCAGGTTTTGCTATTCAACTTTGCTTAAGTAAATGTTTGTCAAGCTGACAATGTGAACTAAGTTTTAAGTGGAGTTCTGATTTATCAAACAAGTCCAGGATACTCAGGTCCTGTTTTTGTGCCAGGCACTCTCTGAGGCGTAAGGCTGAACTGGTTAGTGATGAAATCGTTCCTGGATGTCCTGGTTACCATATCCATGTGATAGCTTTCATCTAAAAGACCAAATTTCTATTCCCAACTTTTTAGTACCTCTAAAATTTGGATTTGTTTGCTGTCTTTTATGCTGTTGTGTTACTGATTTTCAAATACTCAAAGTCTGGCATCTCTTGGATTCTGCTAATGAAGTGACTTGTCTCGTTCATTGGACAGTGGTGTTGCTAGAACAACAAAAGAAAAGACAATTACACAAAACCGTATGTGGTGGAGAGGAAACAGAAAAGTTGCTCAAGGCTGGTGAGGACGGGATATCTCAATGGGGTAACTTATGTGTGTGCTAAATACTGTCTTTTTACTAGTGGTCCATGTCCGCACGTTGGCTCGGCCAGGAGTGATGCGCTGGTCAGTTCTGCACAGCAGCCTCGGACGTGGCGGTCGCTGCTTGGGAAACATCCCGCAGGATCCACGCTCACAACGCGTGTGCTCAGCAGCACTCCTCTCTCTACTGGCAGGAGAGGGGCAGGTTTTCTTCACACCTGTAATGTCTGCGTTTTGATTTCTTCTTAGAGTGCTGATTCCTTCTCAAGAACAGCTTTAGACTGTGCTAGTTTTGTTTCTGGATTGCAGTCTTGTTTCTTTTTCTGCCAGTCGGAGTGTAAACCACAAACCTCAGGAGTCCTGTAGCGTTGTTGTCTGCAATAGTATTTATACGGGTACTAGCTAACGCAAGTTAACTCACAGTAAACAAATTTGCATAGTGTGTAGGAACTAAACATTCCAGTGTAGGAATGTCACTATGCAGCAGAGAGAGAATCTGAGGTGGCACAGCGACTGGGATAATTTGGAGCTGCCATAGGTCTCTGGTGTCAAAGACGGCAGCCATGCCAGCTGCCCTGGAGTGCTGGCAGCTCCGCCGCGCCAGACAGCCGCTGGCATGCGAAGCCCTTCTCTGCGGGGCCTGGAGAGCTCTCTGGCTTGCATCAGCAGCTGAGACGTGCGGGTCAGTGCTGTGCGCCTTGGAGGCTGCAGGCAACGTGCTCTCTAGGAAATGTGCTTGAGACAGGAAGCCTGAGACAAGCTCTTTCGAAGAAGTCCTGGTTCTTTAGACTGGCTGAGGATGGCGAGCCCCAAGCCGATCACTCCTCCCTTTCTCTGTCTATTTTCATGTGCTGCCTTCCTCTTTCAGTACCAGGAGCATCCTTTACAGATCAGCGAGTGTTTAATTATTGCTAGCAGCCATGAATGCTAAATAACATTAGAAAGCATGTGCATCTGAAAAAGCACAGAAATCTGAGTGGTAAAGTAATTCTTTTTTTGGATCTGACCCAGAAATTCTAGTTGGTGCCTTGTGATGTACATAAGGAGAATGTCAGTAAGTTGGAGCAAAATCGCTTGTGACAGATACACATGCACATCCACAGCCTTAGCGTGTTTAAAGTTATGGAGGGCTCTGAAACAATCTTGAACTGCAGCTTTTTAGCTGTCCTGTAATGGAAACAAAATGAATCATTAAAATTTAACATAGAACCTGATCTTTTTTTTGACTGTCAGTTGGAATTTTAAAAAGTTACATTTTTGTTTTATTGCCAGTTGGAGAATATTGGTCAATGCTTTTGTAACAAAAAATATTTGCAGTTTTTCAGTTTTGTGAACTGTCACTGGGATGGAAGGAGAGAGGAAGAACCAAAGATGAGCACTTACAGGATGAACATGCCATTATTCTGTGTTGGAGGAGTGCCTAAATGAAGCTGATGAGCCGAAGCAGCGATGCGGACATGCATAGCCGTAGGCAGTTACTAATGTTCAGCTGGTATTTTACATTAGTGAATAAAAATGGACTGTGCCAAGTGATATAACACTCAGTAATTTCCTTTAGAAATTTGGAGTATACCACAGTATGCATAAAATCTCTCTACCGTTTGTGTTGGGGGTGTCTTCTTGTTCAGTCTGTTGAACTGACTGTACTGTACATCTCAGTCCTGTAAAAGCTCGCCTTAAGTAGCCAGACTGGAGGAGAGAAAATAAGAGCTGACAGTGCCACTCAGAAGGGGAGAGTTGGGGACATACTGCAACATTTCAAATCTCTACTTATGGCTGTTGGTCATGACATACGTTTGTAATATAATTTAAATAGATGACAAGCAAATTGCATATTGAATTGGCTCTGTGGTGTCTCTCTGTGGTTTCCTGTGTGACAGTAAAAAGCCACAGTAGTTTTCAGAAATACTTTATGCAGTGCATTCATTTTGCCTTGAATGTGATTGATACACCACAAAACATTTTATAGAGTCTGAGTAGTACAGGTAGAATGGTGAACCTTGGCACAAGTAGCCACATCCTCAGCTGCTATGAACTGGAGGAATTCTGTCCAAGTCAAAGGAGTAACATCAGCTACACCAAGTAAAGTGTGACCTTTAATACAAAAGATTATTGGCTCTGACTTTTCTTTCCCTGCATTCTGTAAAATACAGTTTTCTTTTTTAATGTGATAGCTAGTATCCTCAGGTCTCCCCAGGAGCTAAAAACCACCAAGTAAACCCGAAGGCTTTAAAGCTAAAAGGTTTGTTCTGTTGTTTAAAAAGGGCTCGTATAATTCCCATTACTGTCACTTGGAATTATGTATAGAGAATGCACAGGAAAAAAATTCTAGAACTTTATTTTCATTTTGACATTAAAAATATTAAGTTATTGAAGTCTTTTAATTCTTAAGCAACGAATATTGAACATACAAAACTTTTTTCTCCAGTGTTTCTCCAGTTACAATGTGAAGTCTTTTAAATCTTTATACATAAATGTGAATACATAAGTATGTAAACACACAATCTATAAGTATATAAATACCTAAATTTATCTATATAAATACATAAATATAAACACAGAAATATGTAGATATCTAAACATTCAAACATAAATACATGAATATAGAAAATATAAATGAGGCGATAAAAACACGTAAACATGCAAAAGATAGATATAGGTCTCTGCTTGTATTTTGTAGGGTGCTTTCTTTTCAAATACTTGCCTAGTGTCTGATACTGTGATAGATACATGTCTCTCTTGGTACACTGCAAACGCCGGAGGTGATGGGTGAGTGAATCTCTACAGTTTCTACAGCTGACCTAAAAAGTAAACTTCTGTGGTTACTGTCGACTGCAGATCAGTCTGAGAGAAGGGCAGAGGACTCTGTTGCAGCAGTGTGGTCTGGATGTGACAGTCATGGTGCCTCCAGTGACCTCTTTCCAAGAGAATTAGCTGCGCAAAGCTAGAATAGAATTCCACTGCCATGGTGCATTTTATTTTATACCACTTCCTGAAGTACTGCTTGTAGCTTGCCTAGTTCCTGTGTTAAGACACGGTGGGCTGGCTTTGGATGTGTCACATAGTCAGAGGTGAGAGGCTCCATCCTTCCTGAAGGCTTCAGTGCTGCAGCTGCTGTTGCCTGCATGGGAAACTTGCGTGGCACGGCAGTCTCAGCTCGGCGAATTTTTACTTGCTGCCAGTCAACACAAACTTCTGACAACTGATTCAGGGGAAATAAATCAGAAATCACAGATAATCAAATAAGCACCCAAGGAAGCACTTTTCCTCCCCAGTGCCCTTATGTTCTCCAGAGGTTACACCCCGGTACCTTGGGTGACAGCCAAGCAGGGTATCAGGCTGTATGCGCAAGAGCTTTTCTCGGGTTGCCCTTCGCCCCTTTCTTCCCTCGGGGCTCCCTGCCCTGGCGTGGTGTCCCCGTTCGGCACAGATCACCTCCTGTGGCAGCTGGCGTTGGGGTCATCGGCGGGTTTTGGCAGGAGGGGGCTGTGCATGTCAGGGCTGGAGCCGGCCGGAGCCAGGTCAGAGTGGAGGGCTGCCCAGCCATGCGTCCAGCGCTGGTGTCATGAAGGCGGCAGTGGTGAGCACTGAGGCGCTGCGCCGCAGTGGCCTCGGTCCCTTCCTCCCAGGTCCCTCTCCTGTCAGTGGGCCAGTGCCACCGCTGGTGCCAGCCACCCCGTGGTCCCTGGCTCACCACTGGCTCTCAGGGGCTGAGGCCTCGCTGCCCCTGCCTGAGGTAAAATGGCAGGCCCTCGAGCCGGAACATCAAGCCAATGAGTTTCTTCAAGGTAAGCTTCTGGTCTTTGCTGCTGAAGAGAAGAGCTTAGGGACGATCCTTAAGGACTCATGTGTCAGGCTCAACTGAAAAAGAATGCAAACCCCATTTCTTCTGTCAACATTTTAAAAGCAATTTGTTATGTTTTGGTGAACCTGACTCGTGACTTTTTTCAGCTCACTTTTTAGAGTTTCTTTTATGTAAGTTATTTATTTTATATAAGTCTACTTTATATATTTTATAATCTGACTAGGTGAAACGCCTCCCAGTAGCACGAGAAGAGCTCTCTGTGAAAATAAAATATGCTATTTGGAAATTATTGAAATCCAGGTCATTGCGAGGGTGAAGTTAGGCTTCTGTTTGCTCTCTGTGACGATGGCTGGTGCTGAAAAGGGTCTGTGAAGAGCTGCAAGCATTACTGCAGGTGTAGGAGTTCACACGTGTGGCTGTTTCCAGGTGGCTGCCGCAGGACTCCGCCGGCCCGGTGAGCCAGGGCACTTGCGGCGCAGGTGAGAGGTTTGTGCAGCTTCTGTGCTGGTTTGCTCTTTCTGCTGCTGTTTTGATTTCATAAAATAGAAAAATGCTCATCAAAACTAGATTACGTTTTTTTAAAGAATATCTATATATGATAGCGTTCCAGTCATATTGATAGCCCTGGTTGTTAATGAGTAGTATGCATTGAATGACAAGTCAATTTTGGTTCATTTTTTAATTCAATAAAAGCCAAATATAAACTCTTATAATCAGTTAGTCTGCAGTTTGATTAATAACTGGTAACATGCAGCATCAGAAATTAATTTAAATTGTTTGGAATTTCAGGGTTGGTGGGAAGAGCCTGGGAAGGGCATTTACCTTGCTTGTAAAGTGCTTTCTTTTCTGGGGAAAGGGAAGTCCTGCAGGTTAGTCCTGGAGGCTCAATCAGGAATCGTCTCTGAGGGTCCTTGTGGTCATGTAAGTCCTGCCTCCCTGGGTTAGATCTCGCTGCCTGCACCTTAGTTGATTTGCCAGTAATCTTGGTAATCTGGAGTTGTTCCAGGCATCCGTGGGCAATGCACCTGTGATTGCAGCAAAGGAAATTGACGCAGTAAAGCTGAAAAACCCGCGGTGAGGGTGGGCCCGCGCTCAGCTCTCCGTGACTGAAGCCACAGCAGTGCAGCCACAGGTGGGTGCACTTGTAAGGGAAAATGTACAGCCCGAGAAACACCTGTAAAGCAGATCTCCTGTAAAGCTGGCGCAGAAGCTGGCAGCCTGCACATGGATCCTTATGCTAGCAGGAGAGATGTCTGCACTCTAAAAAATGTGTAGCTTATGCCTAGAATTTAATGCAATCAGTTTGTGCCCAGCTGGGTCAGCCTGGCCCCAGAGACGTCCTTTCTTCTCAGGCAGCATGGTGGTGGTTGCACGCGGTTAAGAGGTGCCTGCTGCCTGCTATGGCTGTAATGGAAGGCGGAGTGTTGGGGTGCTCTCTCCTGGCTTGCACTGTCTTGAAGACTGTTTTTACGGTGCCAAAAATCAGTAAGGGACCAAAACAATGTTTCCAAGTGCCACATACCATACAAAATATGAAATAAATACTTGTCAGATTAATTAGTGGTACAATTTCAGTATAAATAATGGAATTTAGTCATAGATGAACCTGGCTGTACGCTCATGTTAGTGTTTCTGTGATGTCAGGTAAATGCTTAGGGATCAAAACCCAGATTTTTTTGTTTGGCAGTTCACCATCAGACTTTCACGCGATCCTAGCCAGCCAGAACTAATGAGGCTGTGAAAAGTTAAGGCAACAATATGCAGCTCTTTGCAGCCGCACTGATGTACAAAGAACAGAACAAGCTAATGGTGAAACCCTGTGTGAGTGATGGAAATGTGGGGTGCTGGGGGCTGTGCTAGGAGCTGGGCTCTTGGGCAGCATCAGCTGCCCATCATCGTGTGTCGTGTGCTGCAGTGCCAAAAAATGAGACAGATCTCCAGACGCTCAACCAGATGCTTTAGCCATGAGATAGTGTTTCCTCTCCTAATCTGATTTAAGCTATTCAGGTGTGTTTTGCTTCAATAAATAACCTCTTAATATAAAAGGATTGCTATTTTGTCATTGTGCCAGGGATGAAAAGGGCCAACAGATAATTCTATAAATGGAAAAAGAAAAAAGAAAGAAAAAAAGGCTGTCTATGTGATTATAAAGTTAGGTGGCTTATATACTCTCCTAAAAAGTGTTCTACCTCTGAGCTTCTGATAAAAATGTAAGTATGGACAGATTGTTTTAGTTATCCCATAGCAAAAATTTAATCTGACAGCTCTGTACAACAAATTAACTACATTTTCCTGATCTGTGATTTTCTGACATGATCATATCAGCTGTCAGGCATCCCACCCAAGCCTTCAGGGTGACCTCACTGGTGTTTGGATGGCTGAAGGTGGGAAGCTGGTAGAAGGCTTTGGTGTAGAAGCCCTTCTCAGCTGTGCATGACTGCTGACAAGATGCAATGCTGAAGCAGCCATGTAGCAATGACTTTTACAATCTCTTTTCTCTTCTAGTCTGACCAGGTTTGTGAGGGAACTGTGAGGTCAGATACATGCATATATGCAATCCCATAAACCCTGGAATCTCAGCAACTACATTCACATCAGGATGGAGATACTGCATATAAGCACGAGGCTGTTCTGTTGCTGGACACTACATTTACTCTTGAGTGAAGCCAGTAAGGACATTGTCATTTCTGGTGAAGAAAATATTGGAGTCAAAATTTAATGGGCTAAACTAGAGGAAAAAAATCTGTACTTGGTTTGCTTCCAGCACAGATATCCACAGGGCTTATTTGAATGTGTGAATATGACTGCCTGAATGTGTCTGCTTGTATGTCTGTATTTTTGTTCTAAATTGCTGTTTTATTTTAAGGAGAGAAAGAGCATCTGGTGCATTAGAAGGACAGTAGTGCTATGTGGAGCTTTAGTGCTGTAGGCTGTGAAGCAATGGATTGTGTGCTGAAAGGGTGAGTTGGTCCCTCTCTGTGGGAGTCCACAGATTGTCCCTCCCTTGGTTGGGAACCCAGAGTTTCAGACCCATGTTTGCACCTTGCTACCAGACAGGACTAATGATCCGGCCCTGGAATGAAAGTGCATACAAATTCCAGAGCCTGTCATGGGGAAGTCACAAAAGCACCATTTATTCATTGTTTTTCTGGGCAGTACCATATGAAATTCAGGGTTAAAACAGGAGTCCAGTGATTTCATGTACCTGAAGCATGCTTGGTTTATCAGTCCTGTTCAGGCTAGTTACCTTCATTTTTGGAGTACACAAGAAAGGAAGATTTTATTAAATATTTTTTTTCTTAGACTCTCTATGCTTTTTAAACCTAAGCTATACGTTTTAGCTAGATACACAAGTGGTTTCATAAGGTTTCATTATCACATAGGAGGGCTTGATGGCAGAAAGAATGGAGCACTGTTAATCTTAGAGTGATATATTGCCTGTGTCAGTATGAACATCTGTACAATGGGAAAAAATGTATGCGCTTTGGAAATAGAAGCTAATGAAGTGAAATTACTAGGATGAAACATGAGCAACTGCCCTGAATTCCAACGAGAGCCACGTCCATCGGTGCAGTGATGAATGCCTCCCTGCCAGTGTAAGTGGGAAACGTGGCAGAGCAGCCGTGTGTCGCTCACTGCTGCTTACTGTGGGCTGAACACTCACTGGAGAGCCACTGAGCTGCTGTCTTGGGAGCAACACTTGAGTAATGAAAGCAAGCAAGCTGGTCATAGCGGAGGTGCGTTTCCTGCTTTAGCTATAAACCCTTTGTTGCTTTCTAGCAAGTAAGAAAAAAAAAGGGAGAAAAAAGGAGTAAAGGAGTAACTGTCTAGTAATGACGAGCTCTGTATGTTTCCCTTTACTTCAACTCAGTGATATTTGCTGTTATGGTTTTCTACAGACAATACAACTTCGAAGGTTTTTTCAGTTGTTGCCTAACAAGCCCCTGAGAGTATCTTGAGGTGAAGACAAAGAGAAATGTTGCATGCTGATATGCCAACGTAAAATAACTAAAATACAAATACTACAATGATTTGCGGTTCTTTCAATATTACATATACTTATTCTTTTTTTTTTTTTTACTCCATATGTAAAATAAAATAAAAAAAAACTATCCAGATGCAGAATAAAAACACCAATTAGATCTTGCCCCATTCCTGCTCTCAAACAGTCCCAGGAGAATAGCTAACATGCTGCAGGGGATCAGAGGTTCATAAAGCAGTGAGCATATTTAGTAGAGTTAATTCTTGGATTTCTAAGTTAAGCATGAAAAGTAAAATCATGGCTTACATATTTTTACTGCTGCTAAGATGGTAGTCTAAAATCTGAGAATTCCTTTGTGGCTCTATCTTGTTAATACAGTAAATATAGGAGTAGGCAGAATTTCTGCTAGTGGGCTGCCAAGTGTTTATCTGCAGTTTCCCAGTATATTTCCGTGAGCTTCAGAGGAACTTTATAGTCCCAAACCCGTTTAGTCATCTGTTCCTTTCATTTTCCTATCTCTTCCATTTTCTCTTTTCATCTGCTTTTTCTTAAAAAATATATATATGGACAAGATAAGAAGTGTGCTTCCTTGCAATATGTGCTTTTAACATATTTACACTTAAACTTTGTTGCAGCAACTAGAACCTTAATTTATTTTGCTTTCAAATTAAAGAAACGTGAAAATAACTCCCCAAATGTGCTTTTTTTTTTTTTTTAATATTCTGAAACATAAAGCTGAAGCCAAATACTAGGTAACAGATGTTGAAAAAGCTTGGACTGCATCTTGTGTTAAGGTCTAGCTATATTTGATTCATTCTTCAAGTTACTTAAGTGATGCGGCATTAGCATTTCTGAGAACAAAGTTTGCTGGTCTGCATTACTGACAAACATTGCTGTAGCTATGTAATCAGCTATATAGCTGATGCCATAGTTCATTCCATGTTACGGCTTTGATGTTTGCCATGGACCCAGAACCTCTTCCATTTTTCTTTCAGTCTTGGGAATATCATAACCAATAGACTGGTTTGTCACCTCTTAGCTCGCATAATTACGGTCCTTTGAAACTCTGTCACTCTAGGCACCTCCTCTAGCTATCATGTCTAGTTTTTCCTAATTTGGAAATCGTTATTTATGCCCTTAAACCACACAAATACGATTGTGGATGTAGCTAATCACTTCAGTGATCTAGGAAAAAGGCTGATATCTCACATAATTAGGGACTTAGATTTTTGTTGTTGCAAACTAGATGTTACCAACACTTCTGCCCAAAACTTGTCAGAGTAAAACTAGAAGACTGAAGAAAATCTGTAATATATAAGGGGTGAAATGGAAGTTCATTGCTGTTTGTTGTGTCAGTATCTCCTTTGTTAATTCAGAGTCTCTCAAATTTGTGTTTTCTCTGCTTTGTTTTTCTTGTTTCATATGGAACTTTTGGCATATCTTTTGCTTCATTGTATTCTCACAAAACACGGAGCGTATTGTGTTGTTCTGACCAGAGTTTTGCAGGAAGCACTTAGGCATTCTGGGATTTTTCACTCTTGCCATATTGCTGGATGCTGAATCTCATTTCTTTTGTAGAAAGTTTGAAAATGTGAGGCAGGCCAAGTGCCATTTTATTATAGGAAAATAAAATTTTTCAGATTAACTTTGATATACTTGACAGTGCCACAAAAGCTTTATTTAAGGTACTGTTTGCCCTTTAAAATAACCGGTTATTGTTTCCTTGTTTTTACATCATCATCCTTAGACGTCATCATCTGTTACACTAAAGAAGATTTCATTTCCACATTATATTCTTTACAGAAAATATCCCAATATAACTTTCCATGTTTGCCCCCATGTTCGAAAATGTATTGATGAATGTTATGACATCATGAATGTGGCAAGATGGTTTTAAATATTTTTTTTGTCAATAATCATGAAGTATATTCTCCTAACTTCTGTGCTCTGCCTTTAATCACTATTCAGATTTACAGCCACATTCATTTTTCCTTTCAATCACGCTTCTTTCCTTTCTCACGCCTTTATTATCAGACTTTCGAGAAATCATCTATCATCTGGAAAAAATTGCTGATTAATTTTTCTCAATACATATTTCTCTAAGTCCTCTAATTTTCTACAGTAAGACACTTTCCTAGAGACTTAGGCTGTTTTTTTTTTTTTCGCCATCATCTCTCCTCTCCTTTTAATGTGGAGTGAATCATTATTGGATATAATCTCCTCCATCTTAGCTTTTTGCAGTAATTTTCTCTCTTATTAGACTTGTGCTTAACTGTTAATTTTTTGAGGAAGTTTTTTTCTTCATTTCTGATTTCTCTCATTACCACTGAAGAAAAATGCAGTGTTCCACCTCAGTTTTCACATTCCTTGACTCCCTTTCACTCTTTCTTCAATGTTTTTTCATGAATGATTCCAACTCTTTTCTTTGCTGTCTTCTTCTCCTTCCTGCAAGTTGATGGGAAGTGAAACAGAAGAAAGCGTTGTTCAGTTTCATATAGAAGGAATCTCGCTTCCTGGCAGTAGAGGTGCTTACGTGTGTACATAGACCTGGGCCTGCAGTATGTTGTGCCAAGAGGTTTATTTCTTCCTTAAATGAGCAAAGGCACTGGAATAGGTTCTGAGCTGCACAGTTAGCTACAGTTTCCATAAGCCAGTGCTGCAGGGACAACAGAAAGAGTTGCCTTCCCTTGCTCAAAGCAAATAATTTGTTTTATGATGTAGCTTATCCCTGCTCTCCAGGCACTTATCTATGTCTTATTACTCTTATTATTTTCATCTGTATGGTGGGCAGTTGTCCCACTGTCATTTTTACCTTTTCTTTCTATCTTTCACGTGCACTTCAGCTTAGTTTTGTAAGGCCTTCTGGCTTTTTTTATAGTCTTACGCATTTGGGAAGTATTTGCTCCTGTTTCTGCTTGGATTTAGTGACCCCCTAGTCATTTGCTTTTGTCAATAGATGTTTGTATGTACTCACTGTTCATTTCTGTGCTGACTCAGGAATAAGTTTTCTTTTTCAAAGTTCAGTTTACCTTCTTTTGTCCTGTCCATGCAGTGCCATGAAGGAGCCTCCTAGATATATTTTTATAACCTATTTAAACATATCTCTTAAAATTTGTTTTTCTGCCATTGCTTGTAGCAATTATCTCTGTATTTTCTGTTTTTAGTTTGTTTGTTTGTTTGTTTATTATTATTATTATTTAGCTGTTATCTTTGAGGATCTAAGTCTTCAAATGTTTATTTTTAGGTAAGTATTAGCTAAAGGCTGTTCCTCCTATGAATGCTTTGTAGAGGTTATTTGCAGCACTGGACTCTGGTGACCTCATCCTGTAACATGTTTCTTGCATTCTTTATGAGCAGACATCAGTACCTGTACAAAATTGCATTGATTTCAGTAGAACTCACATTTTCCACATAAACGAGGTAATGGATTGTAACTAACATCACCGTTAGGAAAATATGAGTAGTGAAATCAGACCTAAAGGGCAAGGCAGGAAATCAGATAACATCCGTGCCTTTCCTTGGAGGGGGCTGCTGCTGCTCGATGGGGGGCTTGTCTAGCGAAGCAAGTAGGAGGCCGTGAGTGGCAACGACCTGAGGAAGGAACGTGCGTGGAGAGAAGTCTGGGTCTCCCAAAACCAAGGTGTTATTACAGCAGCTCTCAGGAAAGCTTTTTCTCTGTTGTCATTTCCTACCGTGACTTCTCATACTTCTTAGTCTTACCCTTTTCCTGCCTTCCTTGTGCAGCAGATATTGTCTGCCTGGACTTCAGTAGGGCCTTTGACGCTGTCCCCATAATTTGCTGCCTGGACGTGGTCCTGGGCACCCTGCTCCGGATGGCCCTGCTGGAGCAGGAGTTGGCCCAGATGGACCCAGAGGTGCCTCCAGCCTCAGCCGTGCCCTGATTCTGTATCCTGCTATTTTGCTAAAGAGGTCTGATGGTAGCGCATGTTGCCTGCGATGTGTGATAGGTAGTTTGCCAGTAAGCTGTTCATGGCAGGGAGAAATAGAAACCAGGGTGGGTGTACTGGCATTTAAGAGCCTCATATTATAAACATATGATGTTTATAGTAATACCACATGAGGTCATTCTTCCCGGGTATACGCTCCTAATAATGTGCAGCCTCTTAAGGACTTGCTGAATTAAATGTTTTATCTGTATTATTTGTTTCTGGATGGCTTTTTCCCCCTACACGTCTGAATGCTTTTTTAAATCCACTTAAAATTTTGGCTTCTATATCATTCTGTTACAAGGAGCTAAGGAAAAATTACTCATCTCGATTTCTTTTCCATGCTGCCCTTATGCACAGGCTAAAATCAGTGTGTTATCTTTGTAGAGTTTTTGAGCACTTGACATTAGCTATACTGAAAAATAGATCTTTGAATGAGATACTAAATTATGGAAATCACACTTGGTGACACTTTGACTAATATCTGTTATTAAAGATGTAACCGTCTTTAACCATTACACTTTATTATTAGTCATAGATTCAGCTTTCTTAAAGTTCTAAAAGGATAGCATGCAAGCATTTTTCTCGCATATCCAAAATTTGTGGTTAAAATGTTCTTAAATATATAGGAATGTGGGAATATTTACTGCATATTCCAGCAAGCATCCTTTGACAGTAAATACTGTGCCAATGAACTATACAACATGCAAATCCTTCCTCTGAGTTCCTTTTATGAGATAAGCCACAATGTAATTAGAATGATATAGAGTACAATTGCATTTACAGTCCCTAAAATTGTTTTCCCAAGTGGAATCAAAACTATTTTAAGTGTTATCTTTACAGCGCACATAAATGTGCCTCTCCTGCTGGTAGAGCGCTCTGATCTTCACTGGGAGCTGAGGCCTGCCTGCGGGATGCAGTGCTCTCCACTGCGTTCTGACTGCAGCACGCGGATGTTCCACACTTGCTTGCAAATGCAGAGGTGTGATGCACCTCACTGAATGTCCAGAGGGAGTCTCTGACATTATATGAGTATGTACGTGCACTTCTCCAAGTTTTTAGCAGCTTGGTAGTTACTGAATAGACACCAAGGGACATGTTTTCAAACTGGGCTTTAACCTCTAGCTATAAAAAACACATTTACTTCTACTGAAAGACACTTTTATGTGCAAGTTGGGTAATTAAGAATTTAATCACCCTTTCTCAAGTGAAAATAGTGTTTTCTGCACAGAAACGGAAGCAAAGTTAAGAGGCTTCATTCCAGAGAACTATTTGTAACCTTGATATAGAGTCTGAAATGACTTGTTTGTCTTAAAAATAACAGGATGGAAAATCCTTTAAAAATATATTTTGCCAAGTATCCGGAAGAAAAGGAGCCAAGCCAGAGCAAATCCCTGACCTGCAGAAATGACCTTGTTTTATCCACTAGCATACTGAACTGTCTAGCATTTGATGGACATGACCCAGCTAATCCGGCTTTTATTTCTGTGGAATTATGTGCTGTTTTTAAGCTCTCAAAATCATAATTGAATGATTTCAATAGCTGGAAATATCACTGGTATGAACTCCCCATCTTCTGATCTTGTTAATGGAAGACATGGATTTGGGGTGAACGGGAGTGATTCCAGGACTTAGAAAATGGGCTGTCTCTCTCTGCTGGGGACTTGTGAGCAACTCAGTTTCTTGGTAGCTGGTGGCAATATATAGATGACACTGATTTGTGTTGAATCATTGTTCATTACTTCCAAAGAATGGTATGCGGGATCTTCACAGATGTTAAAAGTTTTACCTAAAAAGTGGCAACATTGTTTAGTTTGTAGGATTGCACATGAAACTTGCAGTGACCTGATACTTGAAAAAGATCAGCCTAAATAAAAGTAACTTCATCAGGTTGTCTCAAGTTGCAGAAATATGTCCAGTGGATAAAGCCAGACGTTCTAGCCTATGAACAGAAAGGTTCCAATTTTCAATTATCCCTCACTTCTTTTGCAGAGTTTCTGTGACCAGCTAAGACAATGGGAGAAGCTTCGTTTTCATCTAAAATGTATTTCAGCCCTGGGATATATAATGTCTGCAATTTTTTGCTCTGTTGGCAGTTTCCCCAGTCTTAAACATGCCGCTACATTCACCCAACTGGTGATCCTATGCTTAGCTGCCCTTAAAGACAGTGACTCCTACATTTGAGGAAACTTTTATTCCTTTTTGTCACCACAAAGCTAATTTTGAAAACCAGCTGAAAAAAATGGAACATGTGCTGCTACAGGAGAAGTGTGCCCTGGAGGATTTTCCTATTGAGAAGAAAGGCTTCAAGAGTCAGTTGAGTTAGCTCTCAAGCTGATTTACAGTGTAGTGAATGACAGAATGTAGCCCAGAATTATGCATATATCGTTCATGTTACATTCATTTTTTTCAAAACTGCCTTCTCTGACTTCAGAAGATGATGGATATTACCATGTGCTTATATATTTCAGACTTCCATGAAAATTAATTTAGTGTCATGCTCTGCCATTTTAGACCACTGTGGTATTTCAAATACTTATGGTTACTTTAACTTTGTTGATGTCAGTACACCAACAGTATTGTTATTATTTGCCTTAATTAAGAAGGATCTAAAGTTTTGTGTATTGTTACATTTCTGGGTTTTGTGTGTGTGTGTCTGTAAGTTTTTTATAAACACTTCTATTGCATGAAAAAAGCATTACCAAAACCATGGCATGGGCCAGGTGTGTAAGAGCAGGAAAATGGGTACTTTTTCTGTGACTGCTACTTCAACAAGATAGACAGGTAGTGCTGCAGAATCAGAAGGTGCCAGCCTGGATTCCTTCTCATGAAACTTAAGCTCCTAGTAGTAGTGAATGAGACTGGATAGATGAGCTGGCTTCCAGTCCTCTTTTTATGGATATATAGCACTTGTTTACATTTGCTTGAAATAAACTCAGGCTGGTATGATTCATATGAAATATATATATATAGATTACTTACCATGATTCTGATTTTCCAGTGCTAACTGCCATAAATTAGTCTCAGGAAGGTAAGCTAAAGAGCATACTGTCTGAGGGCTGTGGTAAAGACTATCTGAGGTTTCTGAAATCCACCTCCAGACATGGCACTGGCTCTTCTGTGAGTTTTCATAAGGCTTCTAGTTTTTCCAACTTTTCCACAGACATTTAAGTACCTAGAAGTAAGAGAGCCTGGAGACCCGGAGCTTCCTATGGTCCTGTTAGCTGTGGCCCAGGAGTCAGTGATCGCTGGGTCGAAGCTCTTCCTGCAGGGGCACAGCACAGCTGGGCGACACTGGCTCCGGATTAGCAATCTTTATTACTCAGTCGACCTTAGATTCATAGAGTTGTACTTCGTGCGTGTGTGTATTTATTTCATCCTCTCTTTCTCTGTTAATTTTTGATCAAGTTGATTGATTTCAGTCAAACTGGACGGAGAGTAGAGTTATCCTGTATAACTAAATATTTATACATTTGGGGACAGAAGAAGAAGAAAAGTGGCCTCACAGGTGTCTCACCTAAGGAGGAAGGTTGCAGAGTAAACCCATGCAGGGGAGAAACCCAAAGCAAAGAGACTTTATAAATGTCCCTATTTGCAGAAAAAGCTTCAATTGGCTAGAATGAAATTTAACAAAAAACATACTTCTATAGGAAAGCAGGCTTTACTACTGCTAAGTCACAGAACTTGTTTTTCCGAGTCTGAATCCAGTGAAGAATGGGACATGCACGTTGACAGGAAACTTGGTTTCTCTTGCTCATTTTGGTTTCTATTTTCTTTAGTTAGCAGCTTCCATTTGAAATTTTAGAAAAGAATGACTATTTTAAGACTTCTTAATGTGACAAGGAAAGCTGTTCATCTGAAAAAATGGAATTGGTTCTGCTGAACTGTGTTATTACTTGATTGTTTTCAGATAAATTCCATTCTCTGTGTGTGACATAATTAGTTTCCAAACTCATTGTGTAAAAACCTGTAAGTAAACCTTCTGATAATGGAAGATAGCAGTTTCTGATTTTAAGGGCCACGTTAGGTATTCTCCCAGGCTAGAATCCTCATTAGGATACCCTTTATAGATGCAACTGATTTTTCATCTTTGAGATTAAATGGTATATTAAACAAATATCTTCTCTTACATACCGAATGTTAATGTTTGGTAGTGCTTCATTCTGTATTTATTGTTTTGATGATCATCTGAGCTTGTAATGCTTTGTCACAGTTCTTCACATTTCCCTCAAATGTCTTGGAATTTTCATATCTGAAATGAAGTGTAATATATCCATTGTGAGAATAGCTTCCCAATAGCTTGTATTTGGTTTACTAGGAAACCCAAGGCTAGCAGTACCAGACTGTTTTTTTGTAATCCATTATATTACATTATATACAATTTTCTGTCTCCTGTTGGAAAGTCAGAACACCTAAAATAGAGCATTAATTTACTGATGCTTATAGGAAATAGAGTTCTGTTCCTCTAAAAGATTGGCTGTCCTTTAGAAAGTTTCCTAAAACACCAGTGAAAGCATGAAAAATGGTTTTTCTGCTTCCTAAAACCATATTCAACCTTCCTTACTTTCTGAAAATGTATGAAAAATATCATTGCAATTGTTGTAATGCATTGATAAGTACGAATCCCTGGTTCCAGAGGGCAATTGTCATGAAGTTGGTTTTCTAAAAGGAGATGGGATGGAGGAAAAGAGAGGGACACTGTTGACAGCAAAAATATTCAAGCGGAAAAAATACAAACATTAAAAACTGCATATGTAGAAGTCAGATTATCACCTTATTTAAGACAACATGAGTCTGGTGAACTCCAGTGTCTGGGGCATCCAGACTCTTCTCTGTTTTGTACAGGAATGTTTTGACAGCTTGTTGATAATCAGAGATAACGATACTGCGCAAGTTGAGCTCCCTGCATTGTATACAGGACAGGTCATTTGGGCTGAGCTACTGGAAGTTGCTCAGGCATACACTTTTCCTCTGTGCTGCTTGCCAGTTCTGTACAGGTGTGTACTGAAAGCTGCTTTTAGCTGGAGCTTTGCTAGACGGCCTGCTAGGTCGTGAGAGGCTGCCTCTGCGAGCGTGGAATCCACACACTGAGTGCTTAGGCCAACAGTCCTTGCATATGTTTACTGTAGTTACTGACATGCTGCTTACTGTACTGCTGCCCTGGGGGATCTACAAGCTGTGAGTAAACTGTCTCAAGAAGTGAGAAAAAAGTGTTTCACAATTATTAGTAATCCAGTTACATGTCATAAGTACTTGACTATGAAAGAACGAGACCCTGCCACATTTACAAATCTGATACAATTTATGATGCTCCCAAGTGCTACCCATCTGTATTTATCACTTAATCTGTAAGAGATGTTTTTGCAGTATAAAACGTGTTGAAAGTGTATTGGAAATCTTTGCATTTGTACCAGTGATGTGCAAACAAAGCGGCTCTTACTACATCCTGTTTGGGAAGGGCACAGCATCATAGGAAAATAATTGCTTTTATGCTTGCAGTCTGGATCACTTCTCATTTTTAAAGGCTGTAAATCAATGTTAGACATTAAAAAGCAAACAATTTATTCTAGAGAAAAAATGGTTTTAAGTGGCTGAAGAATTTGGCCCTTTGGAACAGCTTGTCGAACAAAACACCTGCTTTTTAAAGACACTGATTGTTAGGTACTGTGTATCCAGGTTGTAGGTGCCTCCAGGTATTGCATGTTCTGAAGAACATAAAACACTGGAATTATTTTCTCCAGATAAGCATTTATGATATCCAAAGGATGGATTCTATCTAAACAAGAAAGGCCTAGTTCAGCTCTGCCCAAAGTTTTTAAGTGAAAATCAGTGAAGTACTTGTGTTAGCCAGGTGCATGCTGAGCTGGGTAAGAGGAATAAAAACTACATATTGTGAAGGCAATACTGGTATGCCTTTGGCCATATTCAGACTTATTTATAGCTGAGAATAGCTAGAAAGCAAGCTTTTATGTTTAAATATTGTTGCTACCTGCAGAAACAGGTTCTCAATCATTTATCCCACTATATCACTTTAGTCGACAAATTTATTAGACTTTTATTGTTTTCTTGTTTCCTGTTTTATCCTTTTGCTCATTAAAATTTAATGAGAAGTTAAATATGAAAGAGAATTACTTTACTGTTACATTAGTTATATATACTGGTGTTTAGTTGTTGGAGGCTGAATTTCAAAGGCTAGATCTGTTCCTCTCTGTTTTATAGATGAACAGTATCAATGTGTATAACTAAGCAGGCTGAGTAATTTCCAGGTTAGCCACACAGTTTTAGTTGTGTATATGTTGCCTACATGAAGCACTTCATTGAGGTTTTCCAAGCTTGTTTCTGGCTTTTTTTTTTTTTTTTTCTCTTAATTTGTTGGGGTTTTGTTGTTGTTGTTGTTGTTGAAGTTTTAAAAACTATTAGAGCAGCTTCTGAGGACCAATGAAAAGTAGTGTACTTATTGATATTAAACATTATTATAGTAGTTTTGAACATTCTGATGCTTCAGGTATCTATCTGATGCAGAAAGTAGACATTTGGCAGTGAGTAATTCTGAAGTGAAATTGTTCCTCTTTCCATGCTTATGAAAAGCAATTCATAACTGTGTGATGTACAGATCTTCAGCATACTTGGTGGACTTTATTACACATTCGCTTTCATTTTCACAGTACTGCTGCCTCGGAGAGAGCACAGACCACATTGATAATACCATATAATTAAAGACTGGATCGCGTGGTAGTCATAAAAAATGGGTAAAAGTAAGGTTGTAATGGCAACCTATTTTAGGCATTTCTTAACTTTGAAGTGCTTGATTTTCCAGCTTATTTTGAAATAGTTTTTTGTGGGGGACCTCATAGAAGGTCATTGCACCATGCACAATGGGAAAATAATGAAGGAGACTAGCCAAGAGCAATAAGGCTGGTTTTCAAAGGCTTTGAAATATTATTGTTGCTGGGCCTATAAATATTGTTTAAAAGCCTTTCAGAAGACAGTTTCCCCCTAGGGGTGCTGTACAAAGCAACAGTGTTCAGTAGTAGAACGTCCTTAATACAAGGCTTTTAGATATTATTACTTTCCTTAACGTCTTTATTCTAAAAATACTGAATAAAAACATTTCTGATGTGTCCTCTTCTTCTCCTCTGAGATATTTTCTTGTCCTGGATCATGCCTATCTGTGAATGTGGGTGACTGGTGCTGGCTGGCTGTGTACCATGCACAACTGATAAGATTAAATCGTGCTAGACAATGAATGAACAGACTTCATTATTTAGTGACTGGCTTAGTTTGACAGGGAGATTTCTGTATTTTTCTTTCGATTCCATCTGTCTTTTCAGTGTCAGAGTTGTCCAGACTCTGTCTGCAGCTGCTCAGGACACCTTCCCATTCCCATATGCCTCTTTTTTTTCTCCAAACAAGCGTGCTAAGTACACTGCATTTCTCTGGGTAAGTTGTGTTCAAGCCACGGCCTACTTTAAGCATCCTCCTTCGAAGAGGGATTTGGTTGCCTGGAAACTGCAGCTGGTCAAACTGGGGGATTTCAGTTCCAGAGGAATTTTCTTCTCTTTTTTTTCTTTTGGGTTGAAACAAAGAACGCAGAATTTCATCCAGAATCACTGTTTGAGAAATGGTCAGTTGAGCCATTTTGTTCTGATACAATCCGAAAGTTTAGTTTTGAGTTCGTTAGAGCATATAGAACATTTAAATGAAAAGTTTTACTGGTATTCTGTTCCAGAAAGGTTAAATTGGATCATCTTGAGTTTATCAAAACACTTTTACAACTTCTTTATGGAAAACAAAGCTCTTGTAAGAACATGTTTGTATGACAGGTTTCATTTTTGACAAGAGATTATTCTCAATGGAAAAATGTTAATTCGGAAATTTTTGAAGGGGGTTGTACTTGTTTCTCTCAGTCCAGCTTTTGGGTTTCTCTTCAGGACTAAGCCAGCCCGGTGGCTTTTGAATCCTTGCCCATTATTTCTTTAACTTGGAAGCATTGCCGTATTTCTTCTCTCTTTCTTTAATGTCTAAAAGTTGGGAAGCACTCCGGCCTGTGAGCCGCCATGTAGAGAAGATGAGCACAAGGGTGCACCATGGGGCGGTGCCAGCCGTACGGCCCTCCGGCCTCCCTTCCATGTGTTTGCTCCGCGTCCGGGGCCTTGCGGCTGCCGGCTGGGTTGCGGAGCTGCCAGGCCTGTGACCCAGCACGGCGTAGCGTCCAGCAGGCTTTCCAGGCTGGCCTAGGAAACCTTGCTGTTCCATGGGTGAGTGGCTGTGCGTGAGCGTGTCTCCCCGGCCTTGAAGGGCTGGTCACGAGTGTGCACAGGTGCAGCACTTCTAGTCTGGGGTTACGTATGCCGTAGCTGTATAGTGGTGTATTCGATACTTGTTGGATCAAATCAAGTGGCTGGATTAAAAAAAGTTGTGCTCTACTGAGCTCAAGGTGGACCTGATGTAAGAGAGGTGTTTTTTTTTTTTTTTCCTTGAGCTTCATGATCCGCTTCTTTCATATCTGCTTACAACCTTGAGGGAGGAGGATGTAGCATGATATCTGGCACTTCTTTGAAGTTCTTCTGGTATTGATATTAAATAGTGAAGAGTATTTGTGGAGTTTCTGTAAATTAATTACTGGAGAACTCTTCATAAGATACCAAATGCCTCCTTTTTTCCCCTTATTCAGTCAGGCAGTTTCATTCTAAACTGTCTCATTGGCACATTTGTTTATAGCAGTTTTTTATTTTTATATTTCTATTGCACCACTAAAAGGATATTTATCTTTCAGTCTCAAATGTCCATTATCATAACTTCTATCCATTGTGATTCATGGCAAGTGTCAAGATATCAGAATAGGCCTAGTATAAAGATAAATTTGATTTTATGAGATTATCAACCTTTCATAAAAGGGTACGATTGTGTTAGCTGATTGACAGCAGGAAGCTCCCATTTTGAAGGCATAACTTCACCCTTCTTTTCATTTTTAAGTTATTTTCGTTTCAGTTCACGCATTTTAAAGTTAACTGGTTAGGCTGGGCCTATGTTAAGTGTAGAAGGTGTAAATTAAAAAGTAGGCAGCTTGGAGCACAAGCATTACTGTAATGACTTAATTCAAAGCAGTCTTTTCAAAGGAAGTGCTGACCTACTTACTTTTAATGGGTCCTCTTTAACCATACTTAATTAAAATGTCTTCTTCTTTTTTTTTTTTTAAGGAACCCACTACTTGAAAAACTGTTGTGAATCGAAATGGTCACTACCTAGAAGTCTGCAGCTACAAGAATAACTAGCAAGTAGGTACTCCATTTTTTTCCCTTACTAAATATTAATATTCTTGTAATCAGAGCTGTTTAATTGATGCACATGCATAGACGATTCTGAAAGGGTGCTAAGCAGCAGTCACTAGATTTTCATTCTAATGTCTAAACAAAAAGGAGGAAAAGAATCATTTGAATGAATTAACTGACAATATAGTACTTAGTGGTGTACAGTGTGTGTCTAGTCTGGAGAGTGCTAAATTGCAAGGTTTTTTAACACTTACCCATTCATTTTAAAACAAATGTTGCTCTTAGTTATTTCAGCTGAAATCTACCGAAATAAATGACGCTATTACAGATTTACACAAGTACAGATGAGAGTAGGTTCCAGCTACACTATGATTATCTAAGGGCTCAGATATTAAGGCATGCTCTCTTCATGAGATGGAAATACAAGTGTCTATGATCATAAGTGTACTGGATCAGCTTTAAAATGTCAATGAAAACTTACTTTTCAATGAATTGTTTCCATCTTGAAATGGAAGGTTTCGTCTTGTTTAATAAGCTTTAAATCTACTTGAAGAGGTTATATTGCAATTAATTAAAATGCAAGCAAACAATGAACAGCAATCTAAATGTGTCAGAAGGCTTTTCTGTATTTTTATTGTTATGTCATTTTGAAGTGAAGTAAAAGAGATTATTTGCAAAGCAGGCATTCAAATAAAAGTGAATTAGGAGAGTACAAAATGAACAATAAGCAGCATGCAGCACTACTGGAACAACCTCTCCAAAGTCTCTGTTGCTTCTTTCTGGTAAGATTAGCTTTTTTGTAGTATAACTTCCTTCTTTAAATATGTTTTAAAAAATATTTACTGGTAGGGTTATGTCAGTAGAAGCTGGAGCCTTTCTTTGATTTTTTTAACCTCACTTTGAAAGATTTTCTATTTTCCCAAGTTTTACTATTTGTGAAATTCAGCCCAAATAGATTTGGATAACATCTTTAGTTCAAGTCTCCAAATTGCCTGATGAAAGGAATGATTTGAGAAAATCCAGTCTGATATCATACTCATAAAAACTTGACAAAGAACCAGTAACAGATGTCAAAATATGTCAAGGCGAGTGCAGTGGGAGTAGCACTTGGAACACTGTGAAATTCTGCCTGTGCTTTGGTATGTGAGCAATGAATAAACGAAACTATCATAACCAAAAGCAGACCTGGAGTATCTGTTAACAATGTTATTTTGGCCATTGGGAATACATAATTGTTTTTCTTCAAACTTTTCTTCAAGATTCAAAAACTGTTTCCTGAAGTATGATCATATGTGATATTCTTCATAAAATAAGTTTAATAGCATAGATGTGTAAATGTATATATATTAAAGTAGCAGACTAGATTCTCTAGGAATCCAGTGGAAATTAATATGTCACCTTCAGTCAAAGAATTTTTGCTTATTTACAGAAGGGAAGAAACTCGTGTTATGTTCAAGAGATGTAACTAAGGCTGGCCTTGCAGAATGAGGCACTTGCTGTAGTATTTTAAAAGTCAAAAAGGTCTTAGACTGCAGTGGTTGAATTTTTTTTTCTTGAATCATGCTGAGGAAGCAGACTTCTGCAATAAGCAGGATGGGATATAAAAAACAGTCTTCTCTGAGAGAAAGTCTGTTGTATTAATCAGATTTTTCCTTAATCCTGCTACCATGTTAGGGGGAATTCAGTGGCAAAACTCTGCGTGAATTTAGCAAAAGTAGGATTTCATCCACATCATGGAGTTCACTTAAAATGTGTCGAAATTTTTTTTCATAACAGTGCTTTTTTTTTTCTACCAGCTCTAGTGAATTCACGAAGGTGAATGAATAGCCTCCTGCTTACTCCAGGTGCCTGTTGTCCCTTGTCCTTTGTCTGGTGCTTGGTACATTAGTACATTGTTCCTCCTTGGGGTCACCGAGACCCCAGCAGCCATCCAGTGCAATACTTGAACAGGGCAGTAATGAATCAGGCTGTGGGCTGCCTGTTATAATTAGGCCACGTCAATGTAAAATACCTGTTGCATTCTGTGTTAGTTCTTGTACATCCTTTGCATTGTTTTGCACATGGAGAAAGTGATAATATGCAGAAAAAGTTCAAAGCAGTTCAAAACAAACACTCCACTCCATTTCATGACCACAGAGCCTGATAAAATACGATACCCGTACGTACTTTACCAAAATGATATCGTGATATCAGTACATCTGTCAAGTTGATCTGGCCTGTAGAAGTTTTGATATAAACTATTACATGATGTATACAGTTCATTAGAAATATATAACTGAAAACAGAATCAAATTGCAACAATATATTCAACATTTAACTATATATATACTTTTAACAGTACAGAATATATTTTGATTGGTTTCAATTCACTCATTTATGATTTGGAAAACAAAAATGGTAAAAATTTCATTGCAAAACCCAAACAGTTACAAAACACCTGTCCCGGAACTATAAGGATTCTCTTCTTACAAAATCTTGTATTATATTTATGAGGTATGCGAACTGGAAATCAAGACATTTTTTAGCAACTACCTCTTACTCAGCTTCAATAATGCTGCATAAACTTTTACCACTAGATATGTAACATTTATCTTTACTGAGAATGTTTTTATGTTTACTCCTACCATCACACTGGTTGCCTTTACTATTGTCAAATTATGGAACCATCTGCTATCTAAAGAGATCTGAGTTCCCACTGAAATCAATATAGTAATGCCAAGTTAGGCCAGCTAAGAGCCCGGTCATTTTTATTGCATAGACACTGACTGAATGTAGACATTTCCTGGAGTGAATCTGGTGAAGGACTACTAAATGAGTAAGAGCCTGGAGCATCTTTCATATGAGGAGAGGCTTAGCAAGCTAGGGCTATTCAGCCTGGAGAAGAGAAGGCTCAGGAGGGATGTAAATAAATGTATAAATATCTGATGGGAGAGAATGAAGAAGTTGGAGACATACCCTTCTCAGTGGTGCCCAGAGAGGGGGCAAGAGGCAAGGGCACAAACTGAAACGTGAAATTCCATCTGAACATAAGAAAACACTTTTTTTTACTGTGAGGGTAATTAAACACTGAAACAGGTTGCCCAGAGACGTTTTGAAATCTCATCTGTGGAGATCTTGCACCTGGTCTTCGGCAGCCTCCTCCAGCTGCCCCTGCTTGATGCCGTGCAGGGTTGGACCAGGTCACCCTGAGAGGTCCCTTCCAACCACAACCATTCACTGATTCTGAATTCTGTCAGCTTTTCCCCTCCTTTCAATTTGGCTACGAATGCAGGAATGAGTTCTACTTCCATATGTTAAAAATACATAGGAAAATAATATATAATCAGGAGGCATAAAACTGCTGAGGAATAAGATAATATTCTGGCATGAGCTACCAATGGTAATTTAAATCTAAGGGCTTCTCTGTGAGTCAATTTGAAAAATAGGCTAAAGGTATTGAAGAGCTGATGCCACTTATAAGGCAGCCCTCTCTGTTCATCTTACCTAATTTTCACAGCTCTAGATATATAAAAAACAGGGCTATGTTCCTTTACAAAAAAAAAAAAAAAGTTGTTCTGTTTTATTTAAGTGTTAGGAGATTAGTCACAGATTCAAATTATATTTCTGATGTGGATTCATGTAGATAATCTGTCTCCCTATTACTGATAATGCCTTTTAAATAGTGGCATTAACTGGCTAAGTGATTCTGAGGTGTTTCCTCAAACATCTGATATGTTCTTTCTCCAAGGAGCGTTGTCTGTGTCTCATGCAACACATGAAGAGGAAAAATCACAGAGCTATATTATTTGTTTTATATAGAGTGATGCTGGAAAGTTAAAAACTTGGTGTTTGTTGCATTTCCCAAAGCTAGAGCATTTTGAATTGAATTTCAGTGGTGGATCTTACCATTGCTAGCAGACTGAGTGATCACTGTTGGAAAATCCATAGTTAACATGCCAGTGTTACTAAGCCATACATTTGCTGGTTCATCCTCATGATGAAATAATGACTAAAGGCAGTAAAGGCAGAGGACCTCGTGTTTGGGTATGTTGTGCTTAATTTCATGGTTCCGCTGTGTAAGGTGGATCCTGGGTAAGGTTCCAGCTGCTTTATTCTCGCTATTGTAGAGACACGAGAAAGTCTTGCTAGGACAAGAAGGATTTGTCATCACAGAAATTAATGTGCAGATGCTTAGGATTATGAAGGCTGTCAGTCAGGGCTATTTAAAAATACTCCTACGTCATTTTGGAAAATGTTAAGTGATTTCAGTTCTCTGCCTTTAGATCAACATGCACAAACTCCATCTCCTAAAGTGTTAGTAAGAGCATTTCCACCGCATGAAGGTGCGTTAATCAAAACCACTTTTCCTGCCTCACAGTTAGTAGTACTTTGATCCCTTCCTGACCAGGAACTTTCAGTCTGTTTCAAAGAGAATAGAATTACATACACACTTTTGAGGAAATTCCTGAAGTTGTCAAAATTCGAAGTTGGGCAGCTAATTCTGAAGAGCAAGTATTTTACCTAAATTATTTGGAAAATGTCAGAATTTAATTTTTAAAACTTGCTTTGAAATGTATTAATTTTTGTTTCAATTACTTGATTATTTGTCACTGAAAGTTCAGAATAACATATTTGATGTCATTTGAGATTTGTGGACATGGCATATGGATGTTATATATATGAAAGTCAAAATATTGTCTTTGTTTAATTTAATTTTATTTTTAAACCAGTACAAACTGATACATTTCACCTTATTTTCTTGGTCAAAGTTTCTTATGTTTGTGTTATAATGAAACATCTTGACAGTTTGAATCAGAAAATATTAGACACCTTGTGAGTAAATTGGAGGAGCAGCTATTTTCAGTAGTCTAGAAATGTTATCACAGTCTAACACATGGGTGTTAAAAACAGCTGCTCCTCTAATTAGTTCACTGAGTATTTCATTTTTCTACATGACTTGAAATGATAAGACACGCCATACTGTGCACTGTTGCAATTGATGCAACGTGAAATAATATAAAATGTACTAAATACATTTTTAAACAAAGGCTTGGCTCTGAAGCTGGTCTTGAAACTTTGAAAATTTATGTTGAATCAGAATACTGAGTTTCAGTGACCTCACAATGTCTTCAAAGAATTCAAACATGAAGTTTGAATGGGGATAAATCTCATCTTCTGTGTGCTGACTTTCATGAAACTTAGTGACATCTCAGATGCTACTTAACGCTTAGTCTGAATTTTTTGAGCACAACGTTCCATTTATTACTTTTGTCTGTTATGGGAACATGAATGCTTGCACACCAGTGTTTTGTGTAATATAGAGAATATTTATAACACCATTGTTGGAATATTAATTGATTTCAGGTTAGATAATGGGAGATTTTACTTTTTGTTCTTTCTTAATAGTGAACAATCAATTGCATTTAACCAGAAATGGAGCCTGCAGTGACAGGTAGCTTTTTCTTAGATTTTTCTTTTCTTTTCTTTTCTTTTCCTTGTGAAAGAAAGACTCAGATTTTTTGTAACTTTTCACTTCTATTACTTTAAAGATGAGGGAGCTTCTGCATGTCTTTACATTGGAAATTCACATGTAACAGGGTTTAACTAGAAAATTTCATAGAATTATAGAATCACAGAAGGGTTGAGGTTGGCAGGGGCCTCTTAATATCATCTGGTCCAACCTACTGCTGAAGCAGAGTCACCTACAGCAGGCTGCAAAGGAACATGTCCGGCTGGGTTTGAACATCCCCACAGATGAAGACTCCACAACCTCTCTGGGCAACCCATGCCAGTGTTCAACTACCCTCACATTAAGCTGGTGTTTTCTTATGTTCAGGTGGAATTTCATGTGTAGTACTTGAGATGCTCCAGTCCATTAATCATCTTAGTGGCCCTTCACTGGACTCAGTCCAGTAAGCCCATATCTGGCTTGTACTGGGGTGCTCAGAACTGGGCACAGCACTCGAGATGTGGCCTCTCCAGCGCTGAGGGGGAGAATCGCCTCTTCTGGCACATGAAAAATGTGTCAAATGCTGATTATACAAATAAGGATAGCAAACAAATTAAACATGACTAAATATGAGAAAAAATAATTTTGTTTAGAATGCTCGCATTTTAATGTTTATGGTTACATATTAATATTTAAGTGTGCATTCAAAAGTATATGTTTCTGTACATTTGAAAGGAAATATTTACATGCAAAATTCAAACTTTGATTTCATCTGAGTGTTAAGAGCTGGGATTTTGGCTGTGAGTCATCTTTAGTCACAGCAGAGTCTGACATTCTGTTTGGAAAGGGCAAATACAGTACACTTAGGCGGAGGAGTTTGGCCAATTTAAATTTTTTATTAACTGACGTAATATTTCAGAAGTGGAGGAGAGGAAGAAGTGAACATCTTCTGTTTATCTCCTCCCTTATCTTTGTTTAATATCGTGAACTCATGAATGAAGTAACATATGATGCCAGACTGGTGTGTTTTTTCTAGAATCAACTAAATTTGTAAAACATGCACTTTGTATTTGAATGAGCCACTTGTGTATGAATACAACAGCTTAGAAGATCATAAAACTGTGGGTTAAAATTTAGCTGCTGCAAATGTGCATAAAATAGGAAAAATATTTGGTATATTTTTCTTCATGAAAATGCTAGAGAGCCATGGTACCTTAGTTATACCATACTTCAGGAGATCTTTCAGCAAGCTTTCAGATTTCAGATGTGTGTCTGTAAGCTGATGGTTCTTTGTAAGCAAATTACCTTAAAGAAAAAAAAGTAACTCAAGAAAATTTCAAGCAACTTCTTCTAAACCAGTACGAACTTATTACTCCATCAGACTGACATCTATGATAATCATCTTCTAAATCCAGAAGACAGAGTTCTTTGTCTGCTAAATAATATCTTTTTTCTATCATGGAAAGTGACAAAATGAAATCCTTTTATTATAATTCTGTCTGTTTTAAATTGATGCTCACAAATCTCAGTGCCAGTTCAGCAGCTTCCATCCTCATCTCTCTAGAAATTTTCAAACTTTACAGGTTTTCTGTTGCTTGGGTATGTGCTAACATGTATAAATTCTTGATTCAGCTTGTCTGAACTAGAAATAAACAGTAAGCCCTCAATAAAAATGTTATAGCCCCGATTCATCACTGCACTGCTCTGGTACCTGCCAAGGAGCTTCCATCCGCTTGGTAGTGCTGGCACAGCACTGGAGGAGCACTGGCAGCTTCCTCTGGCTCACAGGCACGTTTCCCTCGAGGTAGCAAATGAATGGGGAGCAACAATGTTTAAAATACTGTGGGAAAGGAGCTCATGTGGGATTTCATTTTACAGTGTCTGTTCCTCAACTTTCACTTAAGTGTCGTCACCCATTCTTAAAGGCAAGCACCCTACACAGAATATTTTCTGCACATAGGTTTGTAAAACTGTTTTCATGGCATTTTGTCCTCAAAATGCCTTTCAGTCTATTGTATTCACAGTAAATAGCCAGTTACATGTGACTTGTCTGGTTTAAATAACTAAGGCAGTTATTTTTAAACCTTCCATAGTGTTTGCTTAATGCCAAGAAGTGGACAGATATATAATGGGTTGTAGATTTCTGCTAATGAAAATAAATGTACCAGTATGTTACTGGGATATCTTGTTTCTACCAGCCCTGTCATTTGTGTTTTGCCTATTTGCTTGCCTGTGCTGTGAAATCAGGTTGCAAAGCTTTTGGAATGGGGACTAAGCTCCATAATTTTTGACGGGCCCAATTTGACTGAGACCTCTAAGTGTCACCCAGAAGTACAAGGCAGTTGTAATAGTTATGCAAGGTTTGATACAATACTTGTCTTGTTCCTGAATGTTTGAACATCAGGACATAAAGTTAGGGAAGTGATTAGCTTGTCTCCGTTCTTATCAGAAACTGATGTCACAGGTGCAAACTTTCTCCTGTTATTTTTGTTAGTTTTTTAGATATCTCTATCTACAGCAAACAAATTAGGAACAAAAAAAGCCTTTTTTATGATAAAGAAATGAGGCCAGGTGCATAAGCAGAAATGCCTATTTTGTAGAATTTAGCAAAAGATTTCATAATATTAGAATGAACATAGTTATACTTGCTCTTTCATTTATAACTGCCAACTTAAAGTAACCTAAGGGACTTAATTGGAATTGGTCCTTTGATATACCAAACATTTAGATCTGGATGTGGTATATGAGAGAGATAACAGAGGGAAAGACTTGTTAAACTTTATTGTTGATCTCTAGCTTCATCACAGTAGTTAGCTTCAACCTGAAAACAGGACTAATTTGTGATTCGTATCTGATTTGATAGGATTAAAACAAATGGATAAATGTGTTAGAGATTACTCGGAGCAAAAAGAGGCAAGACTTTAATTTAAAAATTTTGTCAAATTTTCAGTTTTATTTAAATGTAAGTAATTTAATAGCTGTCATCAAAACATCTTTCTACTGATAAGAAAAAATGGTTATGCTGAGAACAGAGCAGAATGTGCATTTGAACACCTTTAGGATAAATGGTATTTGGTGAAGACATTTATTGAAGTGCGTGTCACTGAATATGTTGAACAGGCGCAGATCTCAGATTTCTTACTTAATGAAGTTTTTTGACCTGTAGACTATCAGCATACTTACCAACTATATTTTCTATTTTCAGAAGATTTTTAACATTGAAAAAGTTTTAAATTAAAAGTAATTCCAGTACGGTTTTGGCAGCTGTCAATAACCAACAGTTTGAGTCTCAAAATACTGTCTTAAAAAGTCAGCAGGCAGATGAGCAGGCTGAAAGTTGTAAGCAGCTAAACCACAGAATAGGAGCAATTTATTTAGGGAGTAAATTTCATAACTAGGAAGGAATTAATTGTTAAATATGTGTACAGTGTTCTTCTCTTTTAAGCTTGAATTTGGAGAGTAAAGGGAGTAATTACGTAATATGTTGTAAATAACTATCTACAAATATTGTTTAAACCAACCAAACATTCAAAATGCAAGGTAGAGGTTGTCAGTTTTCTGACATGGAACAAGCAACAAGCCTGTTTAGGAATATAGTTTATGTATATTTATTATTCTACAAGACACCATAACCATGGTTGCTAATGTCTTTCTGTTCTGTTTTTTGAGGATCATAGTAATGCCAGTATCTTTTAGAAGAAGCAGAATATGTTTCTTGTCCAAGAAAACTTTTCCCATGCTGCTGCATTATGTAATGAAAGAGGACACCTGATAAAAAGGAGAGCTTTAAATGTCCTTCATCTAAATTCTTTTCCCCAGTCTCATATATTTTCAGCGTATGATTTGAACTTCTAAAAGAACCTATGAATAAACCAAATCGTAGAACCACAGAGTTATTGAAATTGAGAAGCAGAGAGTCTCTGGTCCAACTTCCTCCTCAAAACCAGGCTAGCTATGATGCTAAATTAGGCTGCTCATCCTCTTGAGTATCTCTGGAGATGAAGATTTCTCATACTCTCTGGCCCACCTGTTCTAGTGCTTTACCATTCCTTATGGAGACTTTTTTCCTACATTTAGTCAGAATTTCCTGTGCTAGTACTTGTGTCTTGACCTTTTCCTGTGCACCTCTGAGAACAGTCTAGGTCTGTCCTCTCTGTATTCCCCCAGACTGTGGTATGTAGAAGGCAGCAGTTAGATCACCATGTGACCCTCTCTTCTGGGGGTGAAGCAACCCCACCTCTCTCAGCTTCTCCTTTTATGTCATGCTCCAGACCCCTGGCCACACTGTCTTGCTAGGCTGAGGGAGCCCACAAATGCTATATATGACTTCATTTTGCTGATAGAGAAGCCATTTCATGCATCACTTTTTATTGCTGTATTTATGTTTTTATTAAGGTAAAAAAAAAAGTCAGTTTAAATGATAGTGTTTTAGAATATTTGTTTTATTTATGCCTTAGATAGCCAGAAAATGTCAAAAAAGATTCTACAAGGATGAACGTTCTTAATGACTTTACAAGTTTCTTTTGCTTCTTCTGAATTTCCTTTTCCTGTTAGATCTGTGTCTATTCTATCAAGTTAATACCTATAAATGAGCCTCTTGGCAATGTAATAAGTAGGTATAAATAGCCTCTGAATAATTTTAGGCCAGTTATTAATAGTACTATGAATCTTAGAAAAAGCAGAGTTCTACAGGAACTTTCCAGTAGGACTTGCCAGGAGCAAGAAGCCATTTGACTGGAGATGGAATTGAAGAGTTTAGGTAAGAGATTAAAAGATACAGTTGCACGCCATAGGAGGGTGTCATAATTCACCAGAAAAGTTCCTTCCCATCCTATACTCTTCTGCCTCTCTGTTTTTATTCTTTAAGAGTGGCATAGACTGTTAGGATGTTGTTCATCTTTCTGATACCATCTGTTTTCCTTGGTGGGAGGGAGAAATGGGATTCATTCCAAGCTGTTCCAAATGTTTTTTCCTCATTCAGGCTGAAATTCAGATGTTCATGTTCAGTTTCTAATGCGGTTCAGTGGCACTTACAGTATTGTATTCTGGGCAGTACTGATCCATATGTCACTTGACCCAGCAAAGCTGTAATCACCTCTTTATAGAGATAAAAAGGTCTGTGGCAGTTGCTATGAGATCAAAGTACAGTGGTTCATCAGCAAAGTGATCACTGCATCCCTTTGCTGGACTTACAATTTACTTTTTCTTGTGTACTGACTAACTGCTTTCCCTCAACCACATGTTCGGCTTTTGTTCCCATTCTCTCCTACCTCTAGCTGTTCCTGCATGTCTTCTCTCTAATCATCTTGACTATGGGTGATTTTTCATGCACTTCCAGATTCTTTCATGTCCCGCTCCAAATACTCGTATTTTCTCCTGCATTAAAATAATGGACACTGTCCTGATCATGTTGTTGCAGCCATTATCTTGCCTGTCCTCCTCATTTTCAGATCAATGTATTTTTTACAACAGGCAGCTGACAGTCTGAGCAAAGTGATACTATTTTTCCATGATTTCAGTCTGCAGTTACATACCTTCAAATCAGTGAACCTCTGAAGAGGCTGAGGCTGAGAAACTGGCTCTGAAGCTTAAGCCTGAAAAACGCTCCTCGGTGCTTTTTGCTGGCTTTAGCAATGTCTTCTGCAGAAGAGTTTTCTGCAAGTCCCTCTCTTGTATGACAACACTGTGTGAAACTGTCGAAACCAGTGTAGCTGAGAGCTGGAAAACAGTAAGTATACTGACTGAAAGACCTTGCAGCAATTACAGTTAAATGCTATTCTTCATGTGCGCAGCCACTCAAGCCATAAGCAATAACAGTTCTGTTGGTTTTGTCTCATTCTCCCATGTTGTCTGGTAGTGGTTAAAAGATAACCTTCCTTACCACTTGATAGATGGAATTAAATACCTAGATTGTTATGAAAATTATTTTGTTTAAGTCAAGTCCCGACAGGATGCTTTTTGCCTTTTTCTAGGCTGTGGAGGGAATGAATTTTTATTTTGGCATTATGGAACTCAAAGAAAAAATGTTCATGATTGATCTTAGCAGAATCATCTCTGAGCTATAAGAGCTGATTACCTGTAGTAAATTAGTAAATGCATGATCTCTAATTTCTTCTCTGTATGTGCAGTCTTGTTTGGTGATCATTCAGAACTAATGACTGTAATGTGCATCATTCAGTGTATGGTTTGTTTGATGTGGACATCCACATCCATGCAGCAGCCCTTTCCATTGCCTTCTCTGAGTCACATAAAGATAAGCCATATAGAGACTGAAAAGCAACTAAGCATCTTTCAACTGCTGTGTGTATTACAAGTGTGTTATAAATCTCCCAGTATAAATTAGCATTAAAGTGATTTGGTAGGTTAGGCGATAGCAGGGGAAAAATGTCAAATGCAAAATGACACTTGAGTGGGTGTTGTGGACTGTGTTCTGCTATGCTGCTCATGTGGAGAAAGTTATCAGAACAGGATTTTCACAATTATCAGTAGAAATGCTGCTGGAATAACTTAACTTGGAATAAACTGCTGAAATCATAAACTATTTAGATTAAATTCATAAAACTGTCAAGATAATCCTGGATTCTTTTACTTACATTGTAAGAATGACCAATGGGGATCATTCAGTTTGATTATGGAGAAAGATAAATCAAATACTACATTGATGCAGTTCAGGAAAACTTGTTAAATCCTTATAAAATGCATCTGCTTGAGTGTTGCATTCTGAAGTAGATTAAATGATATTATTGACTGTTCCTGTAAGAATTAACGTGAACATTTTAAAATGGGGTTAGGAGTATATTTTAACTCCTCTTCAAACAGTGGTATGAGTATTATGGCATAGCGCCTACTTCAGTGGAGTTTTTGCCTTGGCTTGTAGTTGTCCAAGTGATTTTAATAGTTGATACCTAGTACAGAAAACATGCCAATTAAAATACCATAGTGTTGCTAATTCAATCAAGGACAGCAAATTCCATGTTTCACTTCTCTTTAGCTTACAACTACGTGCCTCTAGGCCATGTTTGTGCTCCTCTTTAGACTTTTTGTCACCAGAGCAGATTGTACAATGGAAGTTGTATTTATTATTATTATCTATTTATAAGTTGCTGCCAAAAGGCTATCACAGTTTATATACAGCTAAGACTTAGTTTAGCAGGTGGGTGGATGCTAAAATTTAACTTAGTGCTTTGTCCACATTTTTGTAATCTTGTTTCAGGCTGTGAGAATTTACTTTGGACTTCTAGCATTCTTTGTGCTTGGTCAGGGGAGGTATCTTAGCGCTTGAAGAATGTCTGCTAAACTAAATGAGCTAGACAAGGAAAGACCTTAAGTTTTGTAAGAATGAATAGTTAGCAATTTAATTATGACCACTAGGCAAAAGCATGAATGAGTAAGGGAAATACTAAGGAAGAAAAACAAAGAAAGAAAATCATTGTTGCTAAATGGAGAGAATGTGCTGAACTGCTTGATTCTTCCAGCGCTGGTATATTCACACGTGTAATTTGTGACGAAGTCTGATGAACCCCTCTGTTAAGAATCAAGCCCATGTATTTCTTGAGTGGAACAGGTTGGCACAGTTCTGGTTGATGATACCAGTGAAAGCAATAAAATTCTTTCAGAAAGTTATTGCTAAGATTGCATAATTGGGCATTAAAGTTCTGATTATACTTTACAAACTCCAGGACTTTGTTAAAAACTTGACATTCCAATGTACTGAATTTCAGTGTTTGACAGCTCAGCTGTGAGAATTTTTTTAGAGAACATTTGTACCGTAAGAACAGCATGTTAATTGACTAAAAAAAACTGGGACAGATTAATCATGGGAGGGAACACGATACCTAAGAGAATGTAGTTCTAGAGCCCTCTGCTGATGAAAACCTTTAGAAATACAATTTTTTTTTTTTCCAAATGCCCTGTTTTGAATAGCCTGGGTTATTCTTCCCATGTGTTTCCGACCGCTAACTTGAGGTGGAATAGATTTGCACACTAAAGTGGCTTTATTTTGGTGCTGACCAGGAAGGGAGCCTAAAGGCCTAGCTTGCTCCAGACCCTGCACGTTCACAGGGCTGAAGATGAGGAGAGGTGACTCTGCTTCTTAATGTTAGCAGCTGTGTCTCCTGGCGTAGTGTCAGTGTGTGGGCTTTTCAGGGATGTCTACTTCAACAGTGGCTGTGCTGGTAGTGAAGGTTAGGTATTCTGCAAAAAATTAGCAGAAAATGGCTAAGTACTATTGATTTATCTGTTGAAGGAGTATTGAGAATAGACATAAGCTAGAAAATTAACTAACAGAATATAAGCTAACAGTTTTTACTTGGCCCCTGAACATCAAAGCAGTGTTTTGCAGCCTGCCTTCCTGTTTTGTTTTTCAACATTATTGGTTAAACAGGAGCATAGCATGCCTTACCACCTGACGTGCTTTTTGTGGTTGTATAGGAGGATGGGACAAACCAGATAGACACCTTTATTTTCCAGCAAGCCCCTGAATGTATTTACTCTTATCCCTACTGCATAGTAAACCTGACTTTTCAGGTGGTCCAGTGTCTAAAATACTAAACTGACTGTTGTTTGCAGCATTCTGAGAGTGACTGATTTAAGCTGATACTCTCTGGACTTAAATGTAGATTTTACATTCACAAACTGTTGAAAGGATTATTTTTTTTAAAAAGTGTTGTTCAGAAGCCAGGTTTGTGTCAGGCCTTGTTTCTTGTTCTTTGGGAATGTTTGAAGCAAAAAGAGGCCTGGTAAGGCTGTTTTTCAGATTGACAAAGCCAAGGCCTTCCGACATGCTCATTTACTTGGAAAAGCAAGGAGCTCTCTAAAGTTGCCCCTTAGATCTGCCGTGCTCTGTTAGGGTGGCAGCTCCTCTCAGAGCTTCCAGACAGCGGTGACCACGCAGCCGCACCGCTCGCAGGCGGTGGCAAGTCCGCAGCATGGCCCCGGGCTGGAGCAGGCGGCCCTGTGGGGTGGTATGGTCGCGCAGGTTCAGCAGGGGGTCGTTGCAGAGCATGGCCCCCACACTTTCCATAAGAGAAGTCGATTTAACACGGCATGGAGGGCTTTTCTGAATGCAGTTCAGGATGATGGGGGCAGTGGACAGTAGGAAAATGTGTTTAGAATCATAGAATCATTTAGGTTGGAAAAGACCTCTAAGATCATCTAGTCCAACTGTTGACCTAGCACTGCCAAGTCTACCACTAAACCGTGTCCCTAAGCACCACATCTCCACGTCTTTTGAAGACCTCCAGGGATGGTGACTCAACTACTTCCCTGGGCAGCCTGTTCCAATGCTTCACAACCCTTTCCGTGAAGAAATTTTTCCTAATATCCAACCTAAGCCTCCCCTGGCACAACTTGAGGCCATTTGTTTAAACAACAAATGGAGAAAACTGCAAAATCCGTTTAAGTGTAAAAAAACTGGCCTACTGGAAGAAAGTGAGAATATGCCACCCACAATTTTCCTTAGGGAAGTGAAAGCAAATTGTAAGAGAACATTTACCAGAAATAATCCATTCCAGTTACTTGTGGTGTCCTTTTCTAGTCTTCAGTATTCTTTGTATGTGTTCAATAAACTGTTACTTACTCATGAAATATCGGTGAATCAGCGTGCACGTTTGCCATGGCATCACTAACTGTTTCCGAGAGTCCTATACCATTTTATGCACTGGTCTGCATCTTTTCTTCTTTTATGATACTTCTTGTTATGCCTTCCTCTAGTGTAGTTTCCCGAGAAATCCTTCCACAGAATTTGAACCTTGCAAGATTTTAATGAGAAATTGGTATGGTTGGGCAGAAGGAGAATGCTCTGTGTAGATACTTCATATGAATTCATCTAAAAGAGTCATAGTTCTGTAACTACATAATATAGTCCCTACTGAAATTAAAGGAACTTTTTCTAGTATAAATATATTTTAAACTCTGAAGATGAAATAAGCAATGCCCCTGAGTTCTGAAGGCTTTTAATTGAGGGTGTTTGTGCTTAATACGTCACGGCTCAAGGGTAATGATGGGACTAATTGGTGTTGAGGGTTCAGATTTAATCATTTGATTCTATCTAAAAATATGCAAGAGGGAATTGTGGCAGCTACTATATGCATTGAAATACAGAGGAGATGTACTCAGGTATTCGTAGATGAGGTATTTATAGAGATAAATGCCTGTTTAGATGACAAATTGTATTCTTGTATTCAAGTAACCAGTTTTCATGGGTACTTTTGAGAATTACATTTGGAAAATTGCACTTGTGCTGACATTTTGGTATACAGGCTTTTGCATTTTGATAATCTGATTTATGAACATACATGCAAGCATATTACAGCACAGATGCATAGCATTAGTGGGTATGGTGAAACAAATGGGGAGCAATGAAAAAAATTGGAATCTGTAGCTGGGAAAGAGGATAGAATGGTAAAAGAAAGGAACTGATGGGCAATGATGGCAAAATTTATTTTTATTTATTTATTTTTTTCTTGGCAAAGTTTTAAGATCTGTAGAGAGAAGGGAGAGTAAGCGAGGGGAAGACTTTAGTCGCAAGTAGACAAGAACAATGATAGAAAGGTATTTGGGAACTAATTAGTGTGTTTGTGCAATTACGTTGGAGAATTTGAATGTTTATGTAGGAACTCATGGAAAAGAGAATAATTATGTAGTAAAGAAAGACATTCTGATTATTGGAAATAAGTTGTTCTGCACAGTAGTGCATAACATAAAGACAGATGCGGGGGACTGGGGAGGGAAAGGCAGGAGGACATGAGCCAGGACAGGGATCTGGAGGTCAGACCTATGTTTGGGATGTGAAAGGCAAAAGGGGATTTTTGAGGAAGAGTGAATCGAAAACCGTTTTAAGATCAGGAAGGAAGGAGAGTACTGGGCAGATGAGAAATTATTGCTGATGGAGGATTGGAAGACCTGAAAAGGCTAAAGAAGATAGGTGACTGTCAGGAAACAGGTTATGCAAAACATAGAGAAATACCAGGAGATGTTTAAAGAAGATGAGCATCAGAGGGATCAGAGAAAAACCAGTACTTCTGACACTTCAGTCACTTGGAATTGGAAGAGTTGAACTGGGTGATGGTGAGGTGAAGTCCAAAGGCTTCCTATGCAAGGTGAGCATGGTGGGGAGGATGATCAGGGATCAAAACAAGAGGGATAAAAAGGCTCTGGATGGACTGTATGCGGCAATGATGTGGAGGGTGATAGGAAAAAAAGTGTCTGTTACAGGCCTGTTGGAAGAGAAGCAGTTTGATAAAAGGTCAAGAGGAGGGTCTGGGCTGCCAGTACTGTAATGCCACGTGGAGTGCATGCTGAACCAGTCTGCAGAACAAGTCAGGGAGTGTTTAAGTGAGGGGATCTATATTATTGTGTCAGTGTTGAAGTACTCCATGTCAGTCCAGCCTGCGTGGCCGAGTTTTCTTTTGATGCAAGCAAGGAAGCTGCAGATGAGGAGGAGCAGAGTGGTATAAAAGCAGATTTCATTCTGGTGTGGAGCTGGACATAGCCTACATCCTGAAGCTCACACACAGTCCTGTGGGCTGCAGGTCAGACAGAACCTAATGAAAAATACAAGGCATAGTAGGAATATTCCCAGGAAGTGGTGACATCAAGGGACGGAAACTGTTTCAAGGTGATGGAGAAGGTTGACAAAAAAAACTCATGGTTTTTTTTTTTTTATGATTATCAATTTTCTATTTTTCAGAAAGGAAAAGGTTTTTGAAAAAGGTTTGTAACTGTATGTGAACATTTACCATGGTGAGTGAGCAACATGCATTTTCTAGGCAGTGTGTTACATGTATTTCAAATGTAACTGTGTTTTGGAAATACAGAAAACAAATAAATAAACAAATGTTATGACATGTAGAAAATCAACTTAATCTCCTTCTGTTTTGGACTCCAGTAATATCTGCTGCAATGAGGCTGTATCTTAGACATGCTGAGCAAGGTAGCAGTGAGATGGAAGAGAAAAGGCCCTTGTCCCAGCACACCTCTGCCTGGGTTCTTTCAGATCAGCTTTCGTTGTGAGTCACAGTCGTCCCTGTTAATTAAAACTTTCTTTTTTAACTGCAGTTTGGAGTTTCACTTTATTATATCTGGAATTTTCATTCTGCAAGCTCAGCAAAATGAGTACAGTTTTTCTGTAGTAAGCTCCTGCTAAGCTGATTAATGTCACGAATAATGCAGACGGATTGTGATGTAAACCGCTGAAAAGTAATTGGGTATTCTGTACGATCCCTTTCCTCTATGAGGAAGAAAACCAGACTTAATGAAAGTTATATAGCTCATATTTAAATAGCAATTTGTTTAGTTAATGTATTTAGCAGGTAAATTATGTTTTCTATATTATTCCTTTGGATAGCAGTTCTGGCCTTCATATAGGCAGCAAAATCCATTACACTGTAAGGGAAGAAGTAAAGCATATTTCATAACAAATTTCATACCAGATCATCTTTAAACTAAAGGATTACTTCAAGTAAAAGCTGAAACCCATCAAAGATCTAAGCTGAAATGTAAATTTCCCAGATTCTAGAAAGCGCACTTTCTAAAGAAGGCTATTTCTCTTCTTAGCTGATTGGGATTCTCTCCTACTTAAAAATCTGCACAGTGGGCTGTCAAACTGTTTGTAATTTCTAGCAATTAAAAGCATAATTATTAATTTTCAGTATTTGCTACAAGTATGCAATGCATTGTTGAAATTCTGTCAGTTCTTGTATAAAAGCAAACTGAACAAAACTGGAGTTTTCCCTAAGGTTATGCAAAACTTTTTTTAGGGAGAATAGGATACAGATTTGAAAAGAAAACTTTTTTTTTGCTTTCACTAAACTGTCTGTTCTTGGTGTCATCATTGTCTAAGGTTAAGAGCATCCAAAACTATTTCCTCAGAAAATCTTGCTTAGATGTCCCAGTGCCCCTTGCTGTCCCTTGGCAGCCAGCAGGCCATGGCAGCAGGCCATCTGCTTCCTTTTGTCATTCGCTCTTTATGTTCACGCTAGTCCTTCCTTCTGACTCTACCAATTCAAGTTAACCTTTACGAGGCATGGATAAGCAAAGTTGTGGGTGTTTCCAGTGAAGTACTGTGATGTCTTCTGCAAAAGCCATGATACACCTTCCCATTTAGATATCTTCAGGGAAAAAAAAAAAGCAGATTTTGTAAGTGACATACAGTTTAAGGAAGAGAGATACTGATTTTCAGGCAAGGAATAAGCAGATTAAATTTAATCAGAACCTTTTTTTGAACTGGAAAATTCGGAGAAGATGAAAAATAGCAGTGAGTAGTGATGTAAGAGCTTACATAACTGTAATTCTTGTGTCGCAAGTATGGTATTACGGACAAACAGTCCTGACTAGAACAAAAATACAAACGACAAAATGGAGTTATTTACTAATTATAGTTACACATCTGACTAAGCAAAGAAATAGGTGAGTAAAAACTCACACTGAATTTCATACAAGACAGAGCTAAGATGATGCCAACAAAGATGCCTGTAACAGAAAGGTGAGCAGCATATTTAAACACTAAAAGCTGGATGAAGAGGGCACAGCTTATATATGCAGATGTAATCCTTCTTCAGTTTTTAAGTATCTAAATTATTCATTGTGCTGTTTTTATAAATGAAAAGTTGTACTGAAAATTAAGAGGACTCTGAGCGCTTTGAAGTTCCCTAGTTATTTCAGTGATCCAGATTGAAAATGGACACAATATAAATCACCTAAACACTGCACATAATTAATAAAGGACAGGAGAGAAAACAAAAGTGAATGTCTAGCCAGTGCTAGGAGAATATCAGTGAGGAAAAGGCTTTTGGCTGGAGGAAATGTGAGGATTTTTTTTTATTTTTTTTTTTAATTCCAACCATATGTTCAGCTTTGTTCCATTTCATATTCACAGTCCCTCTTATCAAATCTGTTTCAGCAGAGAAAATATAACATGAAATTCTGACCTATTGGAACAAACGGGAAGGCTCTTGGTGTCTTCCTGAGATCAGAGAAGTACCGTCTGCACCTTCAGCAGCTGTAGAATCAGAAATCACGCTAAACGCTTCTGTTTTACAGAACAGTTGTTTATGGGATTTGAAGAAAAGAGTGGTACTACCATACCATGGTTTAAAGAAGGGTATGATATCAGGAAAAGAAATAGTAGCTGAGGAGTTTGATCTCCAGCCTCCTTTTGTGATCAGCCAGCTGTGCTGTGTCAGTGTTTAAGCTAGCGCTGTGCTGAGGGAGCCAGGTCATTAACAAGGGGAACTGCCAGTGATGGATGGCCTCCGCTGGATCGCAGCAGGGCTTTGCTGTTTGCTTTGGGTAGTCCAAGTGCGGTGGGTCTCTGGGGACTCTGGGGCTGGCTGGCTGGGTATCGCAAGGAACTGCGCTCCCCTTCAATCGCTTCTGGTGATGTTGACCTCTTGGAGAACTGGAAGGGGACGATGGAGATTGTGCTTGGTATGGTGGTTGACATATTTGTGATTTCTAAGCTAGATAGTATAACTCACTGCAAAGAACCAACATATTAGCATATTAATGTTGTTGATTATGCTGATTATAAGGGAAAGAAAAGGAACAGAAAAATCATCACTTATCTGTGATGTATGACAAAGAACTCAGTGAAGCGAATTGTCTGCTGTTTTGAATATAATTAATATTTTCTGAACCCTCTGGCAAATGTTACCATTATTACTCATTTCAGCCTTGTAATGCTCTCATTCAGACTTCTGTGTTTTTTATTCTCAGGATCTCTTGGTAACTTTCTAGCACTACCAGATCACTTAGACTTTGCAATTTCTTGCAGAATGAAATTTCAACAGTGGAGATAATTTAATGTTTGATACCTTGTCAGATAACATAGGCTGGTCCTACAGTACTTATTACCTGTCGTTTTTCTTTCTGTTTGAATTTGGACTCAGGTCATAGACTATGGCAGTGCACTGGGGAACTGAGACCCCCCTGAGATAGGAGATACATGAAGGAAGTGTTACATCAAAAGCTTGTTTGGTAGTAAAATAAATTCAATTAATCTCTATTGGAAAACAGAAAAAGAAGAACTGTTTTATGTGACCAGTTATGGAGGCAAATTCTGGAGTTCTTTACGGTAACATTTTAACTACCTCTTTTTTCATATATCTACTTGACGCTTTTGAAAAAGATGTCAGAGAACTATTGTTTGCTTCTAAGAATTAAAATTGCCTTCAATGCTTTAAAATTATTTATTCTTAATGAAGACTTTCAAGGTCTTGAAGAGTCTGTGTGCATGGGGCAGATGCTCTGCAGCAGTAGTCGTGTTAGCACACAGTAGTCCTGCGGAACTTGCTATAGAAGAGTTGGCTTGAGGCTGTGTGGGCATAATCAGTCCTGGCTGTGTGCTGGAATAAAAATGTAGAAAGTCAGGGTCACTGGTGTTTCTCATCTATTTTCACTCAGGTTGTTCTTTCAGCAGAATATGCTGGAAAAGCGACGCCCGGTACTTCTTTGTCAGGGCATATCCCTGTCTTCTACAGGCAGCCATCTTTTAAAATTGTATGTGATTTGATTATTGGAAAGTGTAGACTGTTTTAATGAAGGGTTAAATAGTATTCGTTTAAAGAATGAACTGCACAGAACTCAGTAGTACCCATCACTCCAGGAGCTGGTTTCCTTGTGGAAACAGACTGATTTTTGTCATGCTTGATATAAACCAGTGAGCCTGATACAAGGCAAAGCTTGTACTAATCACACAGCTTTTTAAAATAGTTTTACCAGTGCTTTCTACCCTGTTGTTTTTTGTTTGTTTGTTTGTTTTTAGCATGTGTATAAATATATGCATTTGAAGTTTTGCAGGTCCAAGATGATCAAGAGATCATTACAGTCAGATCTTTCAAGTACTGAATTTGGGAATTCTTGGCTTAAATGGACTATTAACAAGAAACCTAGGGGCTTCCAAAGGCGATTTGAAACTAGTTTTTATGTTACAAATCTTTCAAATTGCTTGCCCAGTAATTGCCACTTGCTAGTTTTTTTTATGCTGTTGATGGTAAAGTAGAACATATTAAAGATAGCATTTTGCACCTTTTAGAGTAAAACTATACCAGTTAGGTAAAAATATTTTCAGAGATTACTTTTTTTTTTGCTGTTTTTTAAGCATATTTTGAATTGCTTTTTGAGGGAAAAAGGAGAATGGCTCCATCTGATGATATGTAGGCCCACTACAGCAGAAAAAGCTTCTGAGATAAAGGACAAAATTCTTCTATAGTGTATCTTGAAAAATACTGCTGCCTGTCCTATCCTTTCAAGATACCTCAAGTTTGTCACGGTACTTTTTTCCATCTTTAAATCAAAGTTTTGTGAGCCATACAACAATTTTCTTTGCCTCTGTCTTTTAAATAGGTAAGAACTTCTCTCATGATTACTGAGAAACAGGGATTAGTGGTTTTACTGCACAAAAGATCCATTAATGGAGAAGAGATTAGATTTTATTGTAATTAATTTCCATAAAACTACTATTTTTCTTAGATTAAAGGAGTTGCTTTATCAGAGAATAAAGTGTACATAATCATAATGAGATGCTTGCATGAAGCTGATAAATAGCAGTTTATATTTATGCTTCTTTCATAGTTTCTTTAATTCAAGAAAGGATATATTTTTTAAAAAGTGTTTAGAAAACAGGTCATAACATTTTAAAGTTTTTGTAGGGAAAAATGTGTTTGCTTTTCATTTTGTTATGGTGAATTGTTGGGTAATTGTGCATTATATTTTGTTATGAATGCAGTTGTTTAGAATTAATTCTTAGTTAAGAAGATAATGAATTTCCTTAAGCAGAATTGCAAAAAAAATGAAAAGATGTACATTTCATCCTAGTTCTTTTGCATTTGAAAAAACCTACCTGCTCCCGCTGCCTTTGCAGAACAAAGACTTCATAGCTTTCCAAGTTGCTGAGCATACCTACATGTGGTCTGATGAATACTGCTGAAAATTTAGTGTTCTTCCGTGTGAGACTGAATAGGCAACCTCATCCCTGAAATATTCTTGGTTTTTGACTGTGATATAAATCTTTTGTAGTGTATAGGACTTCATATATAGCGTGACTCATGCTGAGCAATGACCTCTAATACTCCGCTATAGAGAATTACATTTCTTTCACTGTTTTAAATGGGGATAAGTACTGAGCACTAGTATTTCTATAAGGAAGACTTTCTTTTTAACTTAAAGGTATTAAGGAGTTTTGTGAAGCAGCAGTGTGTATGGTGACAACCTACCAAAGTTTGGCTTTCTGTTGACTCTTCTTGACTTAGATTTTGTTCCCAAAGATCTCAAGTAGCAATTGTCTTGTAGCAACTATCAAAACAAAAGAAAAGCTTTATGAAAATTATGAAGGAATAAATTGTGGGTAAGGAAAGTGTAATTACCAAAGCTGGAATTAGTCCAGAGTAGGAATTAATAATACTGAAATTAATAAAGGATTTAATGAACATTAATCCACAGGGCGTGAAATTTTACTTCTTTCAATTGTATCGTAGGTCCTTTAATTCTGTACTGGTGCTTTCTGAAATGATTGCAAAGAACAGTATGAATCCCAGGTGACTTTTAACAGGGTTTTCCAGCATTATTGTTTGTTTTACTTTTAATTACAGAGGGTAAATAATGGAGCAGACTGCGGACGCATGCAAAACACTTCTCACCCCAATACATTAAATGTCGTATTTTCACATGGCTGTTCTTCCAGAGAGTGTTCTGTAAGCAGAGCTTTCTGTAGTGGAGTTACTTCACACTGATTTTTCCCACAAAATCTTTGCAATCGTAATTCAGTACCTTCCTTATTCCAGTATTGATCTTTTCTTAAGTAGAGATTGCTGATCTATCCAAATAGCATTCTGTTTGTTTGTTTGTTTGTTTTCTGGAGAGGACAGTTCCAATAGGTAAGCAAATAATCCCAACAAATTACTTGGACATGACAACCATATCTTACCATAGCCTTTGAGGAAGACAATGTAATTAAATCACTTTTGTTTATCCCTTGCATTTTTTTCTTTTTACTTTTTAAAAACAGTTCTCTAATGAGTAAGAAATTACAGAGATTTTTATGGATTATAATAATGGAAGCACTTTTGTTTGTACAAGCAAAAAAAACCCCTATTTTTAAAAATGTTTTTGCTGTTGTAATTGCTATTCTTAGTACAGTTCTAGCACTTCATAGCTATTTGTACATTTTCTAGCTGTTCCATTATACTGTTATTGTTCTGTGTTTCTATTAAAATGGAATGTGAAGTATGTTTCATGCATATGCCTACAGTAGAGGAGAATAATGCAAAGCTAAGTGCTTTGTAATGCCTATGGGAAGAATGTTTTTCTGAGTAGTTTTTGAAGTACGTGTCACTGTTCAATTGTTCATTATCTTCAAATGCCTTGAAAAGCTACAAATAATTTGATATTCCAAGGGCATCTATTTGTATTGCGTGGTGGTCTGAAATACACAGTTGCAAATGCTGCTTCCAATGCTTGAATACAAAGAGGCTGTACAGTTTGATGGCTAATTTCATTTTTCTTGTGAAATACTTATTCTGTGACCAATGCTTTTACAGTTTTCATCTGTTTTGATCTTGTACACTCAAATGAACTATTTGGGAAGATTTCTGGAGCTGAAGACATGGTGCAAATTGGCATCAGTGGTCATGCCGCACTTTTTCTCTGGCCTGGCGTGGATTCTGGGAATACTGGCAAGGCGGAGAAGGTGGGAGGCCATGAGGCCTTTGTGCTGCCTTCCCTGTGGCCGGCTGCTGCCAGGACATCTGCCTGGTGCACAGAAATTGGCAAAACCCTGGTCTGAGAGAGAACTGCGTTAGAGGGACAAGGGAGAGGGCAGGCATAGTTCAGGTGCCACCTGTGCAGCGTGCATGTCAGAGCACTCCTGGGGTGATGGGCTTTCTCCTCCGGCACTTGGTTCAGAGCAGAGATTTGGGACTTTTCCTCCCTTAAATAAAAAGTGACAACTGCAAATTATTTGAAATTCAGATAACTATAAAAGTAATTTCCTCCCAAATGTGTTTGAAATCACCCAACAGATTTGAAGCTGAAGAGGCAATAGCCTTATTTCCAGAGGAAAATTAGGGGGAATATTAAAATAATCATTTCCTTATTGCAGGAAATTTTGAGTGCCAACCAAGAACAAGGATGTGTATGAAATCTGAGAGGGATCCAGTGTTCCTGATGTGAGAAATTTAAATGAAGAATGCTTAAAATTGAAGTTCACAGATAGAGTAAATTCTAGTGCCATGTTACATCCATAAATTTTCACTGTGTGGTTGTTTGTATTCTGCAGTGGACTGTACCCCTGCTAGTATTCAAATGAAATTTTAGGATTTTGTTATTTATTAGCCTGAAAATGAATTGCTTCTTTTTCCATACCTGTAAGTCTTCTCTTTTACATTTTCAGAAGTTTATGTGTGCTTTACTATGAAAATGTTTTCATTGAATCAACTGACTGTAATTAAGCTACAACTTTTATGTTATACCGTCAAACTTCGCATCTGTTGAGCTAAATTACGAAATTACCTTTTTCTCTGTTTTAAGCTTTACTCTTAAGCCAATATCAGCCAACAGAAAGTTGTTGGCACTGCCAAATGAATAACCAGCTGCGCTCTGGTTTCACTGCTGTTCATTTCAGCATCTCGGTCTCCTTAAGAACATGAAAAAACAGTGTTTGTTCTCCTATGCATGTCTCCTTGGGATTGCTAGAGGCAGATTAAGAGCTAATAAGATTTAAATAAGGAAATATAACATGTGAGTATTTTATTTACCTTCAAAATATCAATGTATTACATGATATAAAAATCCTGGAGAACTGTAAGAGAGGCATTATCTGACCAATGAATTTTTTTTTTCTTCATGTTACATTTCAGACAAATAATGGCATAAGCAACATGAATTATCTATGCTCACTTATATGCAAATACAGCTCAGCTCACTGAATGGGGAGCTGTCCAGGATCAGAAATGACTTGTTTCACTTCACTCATACTTATGTGAAACTGGATTTCTTGCATTTGAGAAGCTGCTGATTCTCTTAATTGATGAGAAGACAAAGGAGAGCACAGACTGACACTAAGTTCTGTCATTTGTGCTGTTTTAGTATGAAATGTTGCATCACTGCATTGTTTTTCTGCACTGATATTTTGCATGAATATACGGTTGCTTTTTCACTGGCATCCTGTGAAAGAGGGTCCTGATGAGCTTTGCTTTACTTGGACTGATTTTGTACATTTTTTTCATAAATGTAACTCAAAACCTTTTAAGTTGTTTAGAAAATGGGAGATGAGGGTTTAGCCCTTCTTGGCTTTATGGTAATATGTTTCAGAACAGCCTGATTTATCTATAATCTGGTTAACATAACTTCTAAAAATGTCAATATCTGTTTGAGATGTAAAGACTGCTTGACATGTATAAAATCTGCTTATTGAGTGTTCTCTCAATTCAAAAGCAGTTAAAATATTTTTATTTTGTTGAAAAATAGTAAGATACAATTGTGTAAACTTATTCGTATGAGTTAGAGGTGCTTGTACAAATTGTGTGTGCAAGGAAGATCTGCAGAACTGACATCTAGATTAGAAGTTAGGGAACAGACTGTGGTGAAATTTCCCAGTAGTTTATTCTACTGCAGAAAAATTAATGGCATTTCTGCTAAGTCCCTTATCTGAGTTTCCGCAGCCTAAGATAATATAAGAGAAGCAGGAATGACAGGTAAACAAACTGTTGGCTTTCTGTTATTGTAGTTTCATAACCAATTAAGTTTCTATGTTCTTTTCTTTATTTGTGTGATCAAAAAGACAGCAAATGTACTCTGACAATAACTGTGGAAAGCTAAGGAACTCTGTTGATTTCAGAAAAATCAGGTATAATATAACTGTGTGTTTGTCAGGGAGAATCAGAACCAAAAGGACGATTCACTTCACTGACTCAGTCCAAACTGAGCAAGGGATCAAAACACGGAGTACAAAAGATGTTGTTTTGTACTTTGTCTGGTGAACGTGTTCATACGTGTATGATTTACACAGCTAATTTACATCATTAAGGAAGGCAAGAATTGTGGATGGTCTTGGCATGTTTTCTTCTGTTCCGGGGTAGGGGAACAGAAAATGTATTGAGATTGCTTTTTGTAATTGTACAAGCAAATCTCACTTTGCTGTGTTTTGTAGAAAAGTAGATAAAGACATGCAGAGTGCAGATTACAGATACTCCTCAGAAAAAAAAATATATTAAGTGGACTGCTGTCTTGATAATAATTCTAAAGAGAGAGTTCTGAACATGTTGATAGTTTCAGAAAACTGTTTTTCCCCTTTTCTTTCAGTGCCCTGTTTGGAGATGACAACCAAAAGGAAAATTATTGGCCGCCTGGTGCCATGCCGGTGTTTTCGTGGTGAAGAAGAAATCGTCTCAGTGTTAGATTACTCTCACTGTGGCCTACAGCAGGTGCCAAAGGAGGTTTTTAACTTTGAACGGACATTAGAGGAGCTTTATCTAGATGCCAATCAAATTGAAGAGCTACCTAAGGTAATCCGTGTCCTTCCTGTAATACTGATGTGTTCTGTACAAAGCTGTGTTCTTAAATGTGTATTCAACGTATGCCTGAACTCTGAAATAGTTCTTGCTCATGCAGTGATGACCTGCTTGCCATGGGCAGAGTCGTGGCTATTAACTCCAGAGATTCACTCACATTTTCACAATCTTTTTTCTGCCCTCTCTGAAGAGCCCAAATAGCTGAGACACCATTCTTGCAGATGATGCTGCACGGAGAGGAGTAGGGCCGCCTGTTTCTCCTTGCTTCACGAAACAAGAACAGAGGGCAGCCAATGAAGTTTTAAGATGGGGAATCAATAATCATTTAAAAGAATTTATCACACAACAAATAATTAATATGACATTTGGTACCTTGAGAGACCAGGAGTACACTAATATATAGGGCAGACGGTCTCACATTTGGATCATCAGTAGCACTGCTTTTAAAAGCAAACTTTGTCAGGACAAGCTGTTTATCCTTGTGGGAGAAAGGCTAGCACTCTCTGACTAAAATTTTTGTAACTGTAAACAAGGTCCTGCAATGAGGTTGCTGTAGTTATCCTTCCTGTGTAAAACTTCTTTTACAGAATCTTTAAATTTGGTCTTCTGTTGATTAATATTTACTTTAAGGAATTAAAAGTTAGTGTAACTTAAGTGTTCTGGAAACAAAAGAGTGCAAGGTAGTGGAAAAACCAATTAATAGTAAGTGCTAGCTACATAATGAAGCATGAAGTAATGTAATCCATTGCTTAATTGAATTTTTCTCAGCAATAATGAAAGATGCTTACAAGTCTTTTAATTAAACATTGTTCCACTGTAATCCATTCTTCATCATCTCCCAACATGTTTCTTACTTACACTGCATAGAGATTTTATATAAATTCTATTTACAAATGTAGAAAATGTATTTTTTCCATTACATGGAGTTCCTGTATTCAGATATGATGGTTCATTGCTGAAGATTACTCACTCAATCAAGAAATTCTTTAAAGATGATAAGATAGGGTAGCTACAGTCTTCAGCTGTCACAGAAAAATGGTATGGAGAACTGCCCTATCTCTCCTTCTACTAGAAAAGACAGCAGAGAACCACGTATTTTTTCTGTCTCCATAAATATAAAATGGATTGTGGTGGAGATCATTTCACTGCTAATGAATACTTTCAGGAGTATTTTTCTTTTAATAAAAAATATATGGTTAACTTTGTATATTTTAATTATGCTACTAAAGAATCATACTGAAGAATATATGAAGTCTCTAGTTTAGCCAGGGATTTTTGGTATATTTGTCTTGGGTTTCTTGAAAGTGTGCATCACCATGGTATTTAAAGAAAGTTGCAATGCAGAATGCAAGACAAATATATCAGCACATAGAAAAAGAGCAATAATTCTATATGGATAAACTGGGGGAAGAAGGTAAAGGGTCCAAAATCATGAAACTGAGGTGAAGGTGATAGTGTCAGTCATAGCTGAAATGTGCATGCTAATAAAACCTTGACATTGTGTTGTGATATCATCTATTCTTTATGTGTTATTTCTGAAACAAAACAGCGGATAAATACATACTTTGGAGAGATTTAAATGAATAGGACTATTTTTGCACCTCTTTTATTTCATTTTTCTTTGTTTGTAAATAATAATTTGAAGCAAATACTATGTATTGAAAAAATCGTTTTGATCAGTCTTGAGTTTGGGTAAATGCATCATTGAACAGTCTTGGTCTTGTATAAATATAAGATAGATGGGAGTATTAGTTTGCTTTCTTAATACCATTCACAATTTTTGTCTTAAACCTTTATTAATCATTACCATAAATTAAACAGTCCAAGTAATTTCTTTCTCAAATTTTCTGCTTCAAATAATTTTTGCTATGTATCTGAGCTCTTTTCACTACTTAATTAATATTCTAGGTGACAAAATGCCATTTTTTTCTTAAATGTTAACTCCAACATTAACTTTTGTATTACATGTTGTTATCTACCATAAGCAGAACTTTCCTCTCTGTAAGTGTAAATTCAAATAACTGCTTCCAGAGAAAATTTGTTTTGTCAGTGCCATATTTTTGTTATTTACCAAATGTTATGTACCTCTGAAGTTACTCTCAGTGTTCTTTTGAAATTTTCTATCATCAGAACACTTTATCATGTTTAAAAGTTTCATGAAGAAAGCACAGGTAAAAACTCTGTTAAATCGTTATATACCTTAGTTTACTTTCACTGTTACCTAGAAACCAATAAATTATTTAGCATTAAACTGATGTATCAAACTAATTCTGCCTATCATTTTTTTTGAATTTTTATCTGATATTTTGTGCATCATAATTGTGCTTTTTTTTCTGCTGTCCATTAGAACTGGACTTCTAGTTCCTAATCTCTTCCTCCTTTTTCCTTTTCCTTTTCCTTTTCCTTTTCCTTTCTCTTTCCCTTTCCCTTTTATTTTATTTTCTGGATTTATAGTATTGTTCTGTAATTCTTAATCTCTGTTTTCCCCAAAATCTTACCAAGGCTTTTATTTTACTTGACTTTGACTTCATTATCATGAGCTGCTGCTGCAAGTATGTCCCTATTTGCATGAGTCAAATGAATCAATGACTAATAAAAAAAGAAAACCGATTTTGATGCAAGTGGAGTCACTGGCAATCAGTATACAGAAAAGCATGAATGAGATGAAAATTCTTCCCAGCAGCTTTTCCCTATAAATATAAAGCAAAATCTGTACTAATATTTAATGGACAAAATTAATTTAATTAAAATAAATCTAATGTGTTGGTATAATAGGTGTTAGTAATGCTGAATATGCTACTGAAGTTAGAGGCTACAACTTAATGCCTAATTTTCTCACTGAGAACTTGAGATATGCAGGATAATAGCCCATTGTTATAACTCAAATCATAGCACTGTTAACACCACTTGGTTTCCAGTCTAAAAGGAATAAAAGTAGTACATGGGCATACAGTATGACGATTACATCAAGCTGTCCTGATGGCATGGCAAGGCCATAAAGCACTAAAAATTGAGAAAGACATCTTTTGAAAATCCACTGGGTAAAACAAGTGAGGAACTGTGGGTCTACGTACCTGTATTCACACTCCTGCGCTATTGCTGACACAACAGCACATCACAGAATTACTCCAGAGGGAATATTTTTTCCTAATGGAAACTAGTTCTGTTACATGTCTTTATTCACCAGTTCAAAAGCCTTGTATCTCTTCAGATATTGTCAAGACTTTAAGTTCCAAGCCTTCCTTGTCTTTTAAGATAATGCTCCAGCAGAATGGCTGGGAACATGCCCTGGTAATTTCATTTTGCAGGTCTAATAGCACAGTATAGTCTGTGTGTGTACCAAAATTGTGCAGGTCCGCTATGCTGCACGGTGCTATGGTCTACAGCCTTCCTAATGCAGCAGTGTGGCTAGAAATTTCAAGAGCAAACACTAGAGCCTATTACTCACCTTACTTTTCAGTCTCGTCCAAAATGCTGTGCTTAAAAAAAAAAGAAACAGTAGGTGCTCTCAGATGTGTTGCGAAGGAATTCCTCATTCTCTAGAGAGAGGTTTCTCTTTATTAAGATTGTCCGCAAGCAGCAATGTGTAACCCAGTTTTGCTTCTCGGGTGTACGGTAATTGTTCGGGCTGTTCCGGTACGTCAGGTTGGGAAGCACGGGCCCCAGCGTGGAAGTAGCTCTCATGCTACTCCCGCGGGGCTGTGCTGCCCTACCTGCTGCTGGCACCAGCTGCCGGGCTCTGGGAGGGGGCTGTGGCGCGGTCTTGAAAATGAACGAGTACATTTCATGTGATGGGAGATCTGAAAAGCAGAACTGTCAATGCAAAGGCATTTTGAAAGGTGTTTCTCAGTAAAAAGGCTCTTTCACATCTGGTGCCAGTTGATGGTGATTGTGGTGTAGGACTTTTTATTGTGAGCGTTTTTGACTCATGTGGTTCCCCTTCATGTGATTGCCTCTTGGTTTTCTGATAGATTATCTTGAAGAAAAAGCAGGGTTTTTTCTTTTGAAAGGATTATGATAGAAAGTTACTGTGGAAAAACGCAGTTTCAAAATGATTTAAAATTTACTTAGAGTGAAGTACCAAGTTGGCATTTGCACACTATTTGTGTGTTAATTTTCTTCTCTCCAGATACTTGGTTGAGCCTCGTCTAGGCAATCGAATTATTACATATCCTCAGATAGCCTGTAGATGGGTATTTAGGCTTTATTCTGATACAGAAGTCTGAAGGAGAGACTAAATCTCTTATAAACATAGCACTAATACTTGAAGAACGCTTTTGAGATGCCTGCAAAGGGAATTGAGTTGCCTGGTGCCCTTTGGTGAATTCACATTCGCAGCGTGTTCTAGAGAGCTTAGCAACTTTTGGCAGGAATGACGCTTTTAGAGCCCACAGCCACAGAGTGGGTCACGTTAAGCAGGTCCTTACACAGCCTGGTGCGGCGGCAGCTCAGCGGCTGGTGCCTGGAGGCCAGTGGCAGCATCACGGTGCTGGGCGTGCAAACCACGGCTCCTGCCACAGAGCAGGCAGCCAAGCGTGATGCCTCCCTGTTGCTCTAGCAGTCAATTTTCCACGGTGCTGTCACTGGGGAACGTGGAGCATGAGTTTTAGTCACTGTGTACATAGCATCTGTAGGCAGTAAAGAACGCAAGCAATTCTGTTGCATTCTCCTCTTATACCAGCTAGCTTGCTGCGCTTGAAGAAGCTATAAGATGCTTTATCTAAAAAATACACCTTGCTCATTCTTCATATATGGCAGCTATGACCTTGTAATGTGATGTACCTAAGTGTGAAATAGTTTTTCATGACTGTTTTCACTTAATATCATCATTTGTTTAATTTTTACAAGTGTTGTATGAGAGTTTTTGAGGAAAGCAGCCACGTTAAATAGGTGCTTTCAACACGATTTATTCATTTCTTGAGGTTGAAAGGAGGATTTTTTTGTCACAGTGGAAGTTCTGACATTTTATAAAAATTAAATTAGAATGAAAAATTAGAATCACATCATGAAAGGGGGGGGAGAGAATTTACTGAACATATTTTGATAGTGACAAATATTTTGTTTCTTGAAGATAGCAATTTTGTCTGCATACACTCAAAATATTTTAAAATTTATCATGCAACTGCTTTAAAACCAAAAATTTTAACTTAGCACAAGCCACAAAAATTTTAATTTGATATGACACCTATGAAATATCATTTTCCTACAAAATGTTGATTGCAATAAGTATGCAGTTTTTAACAGAAAGCTCCGCAGTTTTTTAACATTTCTGCTACCAATCAACTGTTTTGATAATCCTTTTTAACCATGGGTAAGCTGTGTTTATGATACTGAACAGCCTTTAGAATGTCTTCTCCAATAATGGCTTTTCAAAATATTCTTGTATTTTTGAATTCTGATGTAATAAAAGCAGTTTTGTGATATTTGCTACTTCTGTGTATAAATAATGATCCCAAACTGATTTTTTCCTGAAACACTGTAAAGTATCTTTTTATGTTACAGCAACTGTTCAACTGTCAAGCTTTACGAAAACTGAGTATACCAGACAATGACCTTTCAAGTCTGCCAACCACTATTGCTAGCTTAGTTAATCTCAGAGAACTTGATATCAGTAAAAATGGTAAGAGATCAAAAGGATAAGTATTTTAAAGAATTGTAATGAATAAATAAATAACAATAAGGAAGTTTTAATTCCTACTAACTTGTGTTCTAGAAAACTTGCTGTTTTTCTAGATTGTGTTCTGTTTTCTTATCTAGCACTTTTGACAAGTATGGGCAGATATCTACCTCATTTAATTTTCTTCCCCCTCCCCCCCAAAAAAGAGGTCTTTCCAGTATAGTATACCATGATGAATTGTGACTGATAAGCATTAGAAATAGGAGTAGGGGACCATTTTTTAGTGCACTTATGAACCATTCCACTTTCGAGAGTGGCTTAGTACTTGGGGGGCTCTTGTGGACCAAGTTTATTAATATATTTAAGCATATAAGGCTGCGGGTAAACAACTACCCTCATTTATATAGCCAGTGACTAATTTGCTGATGTGCATTTCCAAAATAGATAGTTACATATCTACGTGTTTAAAAACGTTTGCATGTCTGAACTTAAGTGTCTTTGTTTGGAATATTAGACTTAGGCACTCTTGAAAATTTTGAAAAATTTATTATCAGTATAATCCTAGAGACTCTCAGGACTATATATATGGACTCCAGAGAAGAGAGGGGCACAAAGAAGAAAAAGATGAGCAGTTGGGAAAGAAATGAAACGCACAAGTATCAGTACAAATGATGTCACTCTTTAACTCTAGAAGATTACATAAATCAAGTATTAACACAGTATTTTTAGTACAAGGCATATTGTCTGTTGTGGTATGCTTATTTACTGCTTAAGTATCTTTTTAGTCTGTAATACTAAAATATATAAATTCCTGTTATAGCTTAAGTCTGATCTGAAAATGTCAAGTGAACTCATTTATCAACAAAAGGAGTTGAACAGTTTTCATGTGTGTATAACACTTCTTTCAATATTTTTAGGAATTCAAGACTTTCCAGATAATATTAAATGTTGTAAGTGTTTAACAATTATTGAAGCCAGCGTCAATCCAGTATCTAAGTGAGTATCAGTAGCTTGTGTTTGTATACTGCAAGTGCAGAAAATGTATGCAAAGTGAACTAAATTTAAAGGCCTGGTGTCAAGTTTATTTGCAGGATTAATCTAAATTTCTTTTTAATTGTTTGAAATCCAAGATTGATGTACCTATGAAGAGATCTCTGTACTGTGTAGAAAAGGTGGTGTCTCTCCACACAAAAAAGTGTTGGCTAAGCAGTCCGTGTGGTGAAGCCTTTTAAACACAGGGCTGGCACTTGATGTGCCTGGGAAGCCATGCTGCGTCCTCAGTTACCATAATCTCTTGGATGGGACTTCAGCAATCCTTACTCCTGCCAAAAACTTGCAATAGTAACACAAAAAATCATTTTTGTAATCCCATGATTTACAAAATGGAGTGAAGGAAATGAAAGGATGAAACTTTAATATTTCAGTTTGAAAGAGACAGAGAGAGAGAAGAAAAAGAGAGAGAGAGAGAAAGAAAAAAAGAAAGAAAGAAAAAGAAAGAAAGACACACCTTTGGCTTAAAAGCCTCAGCTAGGAAGGGAGAAAAGGCTGATATAACTTGAATGTGCCAAATATTTGACTTTCATGCAGTTACAGCAATGTGGAAAAGATGAGAACAGTCAAAAATATCCATAAAAACTTGCTCAGTAAATTCTTCTTGATAATTTGGGTAGGAAAAGAAGGTGAGAGAGAAAGCTATCTTTCTCTTTCTAAATATACATTGTTATTGTTTCCGTAGCAACTTCAGTGTGAGTATAAAGCTTTTACCTGTTTTTTAGGCTGCCAGATGGCTTTACACAACTTCTAAATTTGACCCAGCTCTATCTAAATGATGCCTTTTTGGAGTTTCTTCCAGCTAACTTTGGAAGGTAAGAATTAGTCATCAAAGCACATTGCTCTTTCCTGTGAACCCATTTTAGGTTTTAAGGGATCATTTTAAAACGGTATTCTTTAAAAAAAAAAAAAAAAAGACAGCAGAAGGTATAGATTTTGGCTCTTCAGCCCTATTTTGATGAATGATTTTTGTTGGAGAGAATTTTATGTCAGCAAGAATTTTATGATGAAGTGAAGCACTTTGCTGGTTTAGGGAAAAGGTAGAGAGAAATAGAAATTGGAGAAGAGGCCTGTCCTTGATCAAATATGTTATTAAATTGTGGCAAGGGCAGAAAATAACAATATGGTCTATACCTATTGAAAAATGAACAGAAAGAACGTCATGAGTCAGAAAGGAAGATAAGGAATGACTGAGCGTGGTGGAGCAACCAAAGCAAAAATACAAAAGCAAGAACAAGAGAGAAAGTTCAAAGGACAGCAGAGCAGAAAGAATGTAGAATGAGAGTAAAAATAAATGCAGCAGAAACTGAGCCAAAAAGTGTTAGATAAGGATGAAGCAGAGGGTGGAAAAAACAAAGTTAAGACAGTTTGATGTGACCATTTAAGAGTGCACTAGAAGTCAATGGATCCTTACGCTGCTCGAGTCTGGCAGAGGTGTGAAGCTTGTCCCTCCTCTGTTACACTGAGGAGGAATGGGCAGCCTTTCTGCCCTCTGATTGTCCAGTTGGGCAAATAGCTCAGAAGACAGAGGATTAAAGGAGAAAATATATGGTTTTATAGAATTCATCTAGTATTAGTTTTTTCCTGGTCCATCCACCTGCCCACATGTGCATTTCATTGTTCCACTGGGAATATTATCACAGCACTCCAGAATCAATACTGAAATGACATAATTTATGTTGCAAATGACATTGGTATGCTCAGGCACTGAGAAATAGAAAGTGCTGCTTTATTGGCATTTCATTGGTGGACCTCTCACTGACCCAGAGCTCAGACTAGGTGTTATACTAGAGTACCTTTTAGAAAATGCCTACATGAAGAAGAAGGAAGAAAACCTGTCATTGTTTGCATTTGATGAGTTTTTGGAATATCAGAGTAAATCTGAAGACTGCTTTTGCAGTTCAGCATCAAACGTACAAATGTCAAGGAAAAATAAATGCATGAAATACCCCTGCAATTTATCACATGTAGTGTTTCTGTTCATGGGAAATTTATGTTCATTATGCTCTTCTGAAGCTTTTCTGGTACTTTGTCTAGTAATCTTTGACTCATAAGGATATTTCTCGTATTCTAAATCTCGTAGCAGAAAGCACTTCTTTTACAAATGCAGATTTTATCTAAACAAAATGACACTAGTTCCAGGTGTGGTTATTATTCCATTATTATATAGCTGCTCCTATATCATCTATTAGGTATCCTGGATTTACAAATCCTTGTCAATGTTTCTGAAGCTTCCAACATTAGCATACAGAAATTGCACTGTTTTTTTACTAACCGCATGTAGCTCTTCAGCTGTATCTCCCTTATTGTTCTTCTCCAGATTTTAATGCTTTCTTTATCTCTTCTACTGCAGTAAAATTCAGTTAATCTCTTATAGTCCCATTTAGCAACATGAGTAAAGTCAGGAGTGGAGCCTACCTGAGCATCATGTGAACATCTCTCCACATTTCTCATTTAAAGGCATTCCCTTTAGTCCTGGTTAAATGCAAGTGTAGGATTTAAAATGTTTTCTGCTTTGTTTGCTAGGAAAAAGGGAAAATCATAGCTTTCTGGAAGAGCATAGTATTGGAAGTCTGAGGTTCCCTGAGACAGAAAACTGGTATTGTGCTGGACAGAGAACTGTTTAAAGCTTTGTTGTATTGTTTTAACTTTTCTCATAGGCATGTGTTAACACTTATGACACTAAAGGACCTGAACTGTAGAGTAAAATGAAAAGCGATATTAATGGTGTTGTTGAAACTCACCATAAAGTTCCTCAATAAACTTTCTTGACGTTTAGAAACGATGTTAGGAGCCTAAAATCATACATGGTGTGTCTCTGATGTGACATCTCTGTTTAGAAATGACACAGTTACAAATTAGTTATGCGGAACCACTCAATTTCGCATGGCTTAAATAATATCGCCAGTTAGAGTTTGCACAGTGACATGGAATGGTGAAGTACTGCCATATATAGGTTCTAATTCATGCCAGCACAAGCATATGTCCTACTTCTGCATAAAATACAGTAAATTAAATGGAGATCTGTTCTGTATTAGTCTGCCTGTGCAGAGTTGTAGAAGTCAAGGCTAAAAAACAGAAAATAAAGTTGTGAACTGAATAGCATTTGCTTTTTATCCTTTAGTAGATCTGTAAATGTTTGAGAGAAATTAACTTTTCCTTTGTTTGCCTTGTTTGAATTATCAATAAAAATAGTTTAGAATTTTTTTGAAAAACTGAGGTATGTCAGAGACTTTCAGAAGAGTTCAGATAAGGACATAAAAGTGAAATTATGTAAATATGAAGCTATTTGGTTCTGAATGCATTTTATGTTTTATTCAACCCCACAATAGCTACACGTCTTGTTGTGCATTAAGTAGATTCTTTCTTTGTTGAAATAAGTAGTTTCAAATCATTCTTATGGATTTCTGAACTAATTCATAGAATGAACTAATTGTTTTCTATCATATTCCTAGACTTGTCAAGTTGAGAATTTTGGAGTTAAGGGAAAATCACTTGAAAACTCTACCAAAGTAAGTGATTGAATGTTTGTGTAACTCTCTTTCACCTGAAATTTCCAGAAGTGCAAAATAATTTCATTCATAGCAATGCAATGGTGTTATTTCTATTCAGAATTATTTTTTCTACTGTTAAAAGAAATTCTACTGAAGGTTTTTAGCAAAAAGTAAACATATAGTGGAACATGGAGACTGGTATTAGTCTATAAAAATCCAAAGTCTATAGTGTAACATTTTAAAATATGGAATGTAAACAGAATTGGGGAAAAAAAAAGAGAACCCTTGTCAGTGATTATGTGACAGTATTTTCCTCATGAAGAAGTAATCTGATTTATTGAAAACATGTTCAGTATAACCTCAGTAGAACAATCTCCCCATATGATCTGTACAGAAGTTAAGTGTATTTGGTTGTTTACAATATTATTTAGAAATTTCTATCATCAGAATATTGAAGAAATGTCCATTTTGGTACTATTTCTTGGTACCATTTATAAAAAAATAAAAAATAAAAAGAAGTATTTCACTGGGTATTTCTATCATTTGACCAACATTTAAATGGTATTTTGAAAAGGAAACAGTAAAGAAATGAAAAATAAAATATACAGTTCCCATTCTAAATATGGGAAGTTCCACTGCATAGAGCAAGCAATACATTTTTGTATTTAGACCAACTTTATATACATGCTTTCTGTGACAGAGGTCCTTACTAATGAAAAAATATCCATGGATTTGGGAATTGTTTTAAGTGGAGGCTGTAAGTCCCCATTGTAAGTGAGACTTACAATGCTGGTAAATAGACTGTAGTTATGAAACTTTGCTAATACTGAATTGCATGTTATTTAGTTCCTTTAAAAAGGGCACTTTGTTTAGCAGTCACGCATGTACTAAGATCTGATGTACCCGCATTTTACCTATATGGGACATAATGACGTTTTCACTACTTCCTGTGGGCATTTACCTAAAGGCAAAACACTTCTCTTTTTTAAAGGAAAGCTATTTTTTAGGTTAAAGGATATATTCCTGATATCAGTGGAAGACACTTTTTTAGACAGATTTCCTATTTCCTCTGCTTTGACTTATATTTACATTTTTTCAAAAAACAAAAAAGCCCCTTCAGTCTGCTACCAATGGGTGTATCTACATTTAAAAAGAGGACCTGTCAGGAGAGCACATCTGCAGCCTTTGAGGTCTTTGTCATCTGAAAGGCTATATATATGCTGCAGCATATGCATGTTACGTAGACCAGCTCTTACATATCAATCTCTTTTTGAAGGGAAGTCTCTGCATGCAGAAGGTGCTTGTCAGAATAAACGGATTGTGTATGTGCTAGGACTGAAGGATTGGAATTCCACAACAGAATAACTTTAATCAAACAGAATATTGTGATATTTCTGGTCTAATGATAATCCCACTGAAGATGATAGATTTTTCACTGAGGTCAGTGGCAGCAAGATTGGAATTGTGTATCGTCATTATTAATAAAAATGATCGTTATTCTTTTACTTCTATGATACATGGTGTTTAACAGGTATTAACAATTGCTGTCAAGTTTTGACCGTGTTTGGAAGACTCCTGCCTAAGTGTAGTAGCCTCTGGTTTCAGTAGCACTAAGTTCGTTAAGGTGGCTAAGCGTGACTTTTCCCACTGTATGATTCTTGATTCTGACAATAAGGAAATTCTTTGACTCCTGTAACCAAGGGAAACGCTGTTTGTAGGAGTGTTTGTTCTCTGCTCTTTGCTGTGGCAGAAGGCTTTTCTATGTACTACTGAGACTGGAAACATAAGATTTTGTTTGTGCAAATGTTGTCCTTAAAACTATTGGTAAAATGCACAGCCGTGTTACGAAATAGAGTAAAAGTAAGAGGGAAGAAAGCTGACAAGGTCATTTTTGCATTAGCTGAGACAAAAATGGGAGCTCTGCATTTCTGGGCTTCTTTTGTCCTCTAGAGCAGTTTTCTCTGCAGGCAAGAAAAGATGCAGTGTAATGGGTGGGCGGAAGGTAACGCATATAACAGAGTACCAATGCAGAGGGTAAACATCCTTCTTCCTAGTTAGGCGAATTTGACCTCTTTCGTACAAAGTCAGTACCTGCCGGTCTAAAACCACCGCTTGGTGCACTGGAGGGGGCCTGGGAAGGCCAGGGCTGGGCTGGAGGCTGTGGAGGAGGCGGTGAGGCCGTGGGCGAGTGCAAGGCTCGGCGACCTGGCAGGCAGAGCTGACGCAGCAACACGGAGACGTTTGGGCTCTGCAGGGAAACAGGGAAATGCTTTTGCGTTCAATGCTGGGCTTGTATAAAATTGTGACAGGAACACGGTGCCTACAGTAGAACAACCTGCAGTTAGGAAAACAAATGCAGTAATATAAACAAGAATGTATTTCACAATCTAGCAATAAAACAGGGGATGCAGCTCTTTCAGATATGTACTTAAAGACTTTCTTTCTTATCCTATAATTTATTTGATGTATAATGAATTAGATAACCTAATTATGTTGGTAGTTTGTTCAGTGCTTCTAATGTAAGAATAGACATGAAAAGGAAGGTAAATAAATAATCTTAGTATTGTACTCTGGCTTTTAAATAGCTTTGAAATGTACTGTTAGACCATTTTAAGTAACTTCTGCTCAGTACTGTTACCATGTTCAGTGCAACTTAAAAGATGTGGAACAAAAAGTTATCAAAAAGCAGATCATATTCTTTCATCTGTTCTGTGCTGTCAGATATATATGTGTAAAGAATTTTTAAAGGAAACATTTAGCATTTTGGCATAAACAGCAATTAAATGTGCTTTGTGTTTACCATAGCTCTAGTTCTGCTACTCAGTCAACAAGTCAAGACTGTTGTAAAATGTATCCATAGTAACTGAATGCAAAATGTTCAAAAATTATTTACAAAATCATCAGATTAAGTAAATATTAATGATCACAGGTTGAAAGATCTCCAAAATGTCCCTCTTTAATACATCTTCCATTAAAAAATGAGAGCTCTCTTTTGACTGTTGAATTTGTCAACATAATTTTACAGCATCCAAAATAGATCCAAACATATCACTGAATTCCCCGACACTTCCCTGTTAGGAAATTAGTGAAGCATTATTCATAAAATGTTTTGAAGAGTTTTCTGATTTCTTCTGACAAGCATACCAAACATTTAAAATAACATTGTCTTGCTGTATCATAGTGGGCTGGAAACGTACCTTAGTTTTCAAATGAACATGTTGCAGGATGTTCCTATTTTCTGTCAGCAGTACTTTCTCCTCAGAGAATCCTACTAGGTTTACTGCTACTTTTTACGTACTGAAAATATTTCTGCATTTAGTCTATAGCTCTTCACAATATGATTTTATGAAATCAGTTATTTATTTTCTCTCCTATATGGTTTGATTAAAGATTATTATGGAAACCTGTTTCCAAGAGCTTTGGGGCATGTAGAGATACTTGGAAATCTCTGGCGAATGTTGCAAATATTTTCTAATATTTTATTAAAGCATTAATTTGTGCAACAAAAATAGAAAAATCTGTTTTCTTCTCTTTAACTTCTGTTACATTTTTCAGAGCGTTTGTGAGATTCTGACCAAGTTTCTTAAGTTTGAACAATGTTACTGCCTTGATCACAGGGCTGTCTTTGGCTTGAAGAACCAACCAAGATAATTTATATTATTCTGTTTGGATAAAAGGGTACTTGGTCTTTACTCGCTGTAATGCCATGTAATATCACAGTATAATAGCTCAGGGCGATGTTTAATAGACCACAGCTCCCAGTAGCTCTATAGCATTCTGTTCTGTAATGCTACCCTACTGAATATGTATTTGAAGCTGAAGGCAAGGCTTTCCAATTGCCAGTGATGTTTTCAGGCATTTTGCACCCAAACTGAAGCAATTAAAGTCAGTGAAGAGATTCCTGTTAGCTTCAATGGGTTTTGAATGAGGCAATTTGTGCTTCAGTGTTTAATTATTCTGTGTTTGAGTTATTTCTCAGAGTGGAGGGATGTAATTCCCAGTTTTCTATCCTGCTGAATAATGCTGTCATTCAACCTGGATGGGAAAATACAAGAAAACAGGACGCTGCCAAGGGAGGATACCCACTTGGAGAACTACTGTAGGAGACCTTCAGAGTCCCATAGGTGCCTACAAGGACCTGTCTTGCCCTCAGTCCTGTTTGTGGCAGTGATCAACACTTACTTGACAAGGCGTGAATAACTTGATTTCTGAAAACCCCTTTTCACTAACGTCCTTTTCTGAGTCATTTACAAAGTAAGCAGCATGTGCCCCAGCCCCGAGCCTGACTTCTGTTGGCAGCTCCTCCTCCTACACCCACTTGTTTAAAATTGGTATTTTTTCCAATCTGCAGCAATTTATTTACCCATGTGAAGAACTTCTCTCATCACACAGATGCTTAGGTTAAGAACTTCCAGTTTGGTAGACTATATTGTCTAGATCTCTTGTATTCTTGACTCTTTCGAAAGACGCCAGGAGGTTTGAGTCATCCCTTCTCATCACAAAAACTGTTGAATTTCCCCAGTGTGTCATATTGCTGTATGTGTCCCCTTACTTTATTGTTTAGAAGAGTTTCTGTTAATTTGTCTGGTACAGATGTCAGTCACTGATGTGTGGTTTCCTGGACTTATCCTGAAGTGATTTAAAAGTTGCTGTGACATTAGTTACACACTTCCCAGTCATCTAGCACTGAAGCACTGTATGAGAGGTTTTGTGTGTCATATGTGCATATTGTTAGAGCTCTTAACGTGAGTACCATTTCATCTCAGCAATTTTGTGCTGTTCATTTTGTCTGCTTTATCGAGACTTCTGCTTAAGACAAATCCCCCAGCTGATTCTCTGTGGGTAAGCATTGCAGCATGGGAGCCTGCCCAAGCTCTGAATATGAATGCAGAAAATTAATTTAGTTTTTCTACTGTGGCCTTCTTTTTTTCTGAGCATTCCTTTTATATCCTTTCCATAGACTCTGGCAGGTTTCCTGCTCCTGAGGTGCTTGAAGAAAGATTTATTATTACTTTTTATGCCTTTTTTCAAATATTTCTGAAGATATTTTCTGGCCTTTTATAGCTAGCCATTCTGTTCTATTTTCCCTATTTGGACATGTTTTCATCTCTTTGAAGGATGTCTTCTAAGTCTCCCATTTTATTTTTTTTAGCCATGTTTGCTTTGGATTTTCTTAGGTCCTTTGGACAGGTAGTTTTGTATTGCTTTAAGTCTTCCGTATGTCTTGATCTTCTCACCGTGATTATTTTCCTCTCACCAGTCCAGAGCCCTCCTGAGAAAAGCTGAAGCTACCAAACTCAGAGGCCAGACATTACTCCTGAAGGTCTCCTCATGTGGGCCCTGACCTTGCCCCCACATGGGTCCGCTGCTCACTGATGCAGGGAGGGACGGGCTGGCAGGCAGTCTGCCGCAGCACCTAACGAGCCAGACTGCATGTCTGCGCTGCATCTGTGACGGCAGTGAAGTCCGTGCTGGCCGGTGGCCTCGCCACGTGCCGAGCACACGCAGGAGGCCAACCGCTGCGGGGCCCAGTGCAGGAGCAGAAGGGAACCGCTGCGAGAGCCCCAGTGACATGCTGCAGCGTGCACGCGTAGGCAAATTTGCATCAATTGTCCTGACCACAAAATGAGAAGGGTAGATGCACTCAGCGAGCACCTCCATGTTTCTTTCCTCTTCCTCAACAGCACGGGGTCTGTGTGTCTGTCGGAGTTGTTCAGTGTTACCTGCATACGTGTTGTCAGTGAATGTGCCAGCAGTGCTCTGTTCAGTGTTGTAAACACAAGTGAGCACAGCTGCACTTTTCATCTGCTGTGGCTAGGGAAACACAAAACACCCCACTAAAAGTTTTTCTCAAATTTATAAGAAATAATACATTTAAGTTAGTTGCGCGTTTCAGTTATGTGTCAGAGCATGCATATACTTGCATACGTACATAGGTGCATGAACACATGTGCATGTACACAGACATGGTTAGTGAAGCGATGCAGCATCCCTCCTGTTACTGCTGGCACTGTGTCTATACCAGCTGGCGCTAACGCGAGGGTTAGCGTGCTCGCCTCCCTCGGCAGCGATCCTTTTCCCTCCCGCATCGATCTGGGGCACCCACGCCGCTGCGGGCAGTGCTAGCTGCGTAGGTGCTTGAGCTGTTCCCAGCACTGCAGGGGGATGCCGTGTGGGTGCACCTCTCCTCCCCCAAAATGCCTCTGCTGGGGCTGCCTGCAGGCTGTGGCACTTCTGCCCGCACCCTTCTTGTTCCTCCGACTCTCACAAACCTAGAATTTAAGAACAGAGAGGAGGCTGTTACTGAAAGGTTAGTGCTTACGAAGTATATCTCGCTGTTTTAAAATCATGATGGTGAACCAGGAGTTAATGAGTTTTCTGATAAATGTTTTGAAGTGTGTGTGTGAGTGTGTGTGCACCTGACTTGGTGACTGTGAAACAGGTGCTGACATTGCTGTCTCAATATTCCCCATTTCCCACTCTTAACTGTAGCTTCAACTTATACGGCTTTGTCTCACCTCTGATACAAACAAACTGGAGTGCTGTTTGCCTGTATGATTGCACAATGAGGCCTTTTTTAACCTAGTGGTTAAATTACTATTAGGCTAGCAGTGTCTGTGCTGATATTTTTGAAGCCATTTACCAAATAAATTTTGTGTTGGGGCTGCAAACTCCAAGGGCTGTACTTCATTCTGAGGCTACCCTGTATGAGTGGCTCTGAGCAATGGACTCTCCTGTAGGAACAAGAAAATGGGCTGACAGTGGCTTTCTAATCTGTATGATTAATCCAACCACTCTGGTGCCTGGCATATTTAATAATTTTATTTGAGGAATTGTGTAAATGATATAAAGTACCACTACCTTTTCTCACTGTTCGGTAAGTGGATTTTACTGATGCGTGTGTTTCAGCTGCAGAGCACTTCTGTTTGTGTTCACATGCATTGTTTTAGAAAGTATACCTCTTCCAACCAATTAGTTGTTTCTGGGAAGTTATATCAAACTAGTTGAATGAAAATTCACAGTGGATACAAATACTGAAGTCATGTTTGTGCTGCCTGCACTGTAGGAAACAACTTCTGTGTTACATGAGTCACCCTTAAATCATGCAGCAGGAGCTGTGTGCTGCAGGCAGCCTGTGGGTTTGATTGCTTCATTTCTGACTGCAGTTGGAGGCCTGATACCTATTTTCTGGATGTTTAGTTTCAATAAATGTACTATTAGGCAGTAGACCTTCCAAATACAGATTGATATTCTCCCAAAAAGAGTGAAAATCCAAAGCTTCTGTGTTCAAACAGGATGTAAATTGAGAATATTGGAAAGGATATATTGTTATTGCCCTACTGCCAATGGGCACCTGGTTAAATCCTAGCTTTATTTTTGTAGGTTTTTTTTCTTGTAAGTGGTAAGATAGACGTGTTAGGCAGACTTTACATTAGCACAGATGATATTTTTATGTTCATCTTGACTTTTTTTCCAGGAGTTTGAGTATAGCTTGGTTTGTGTATTACTAGTAAAGATTGACTTTTATACTTTAAACCAAAGACCCATTTGATTGCGTTGCTGCTGAAAGGAACCAGGATATTCAGGCTGATGAAAATACCCTCATAGGACAGAAGAGGAACTCAGTAAAGCCTAAAATCTCATATAACATAATTACACCAGCACGTTTACAAAGCAGAACTATGTAGAGGCTATATATAACTATGCCTTTTGTGCACATGTGCACATTTAGATAGTTAGATAAAATATATACATGTATGTGTATATACATACTTACATACACAGCCAAATATATATATGCATATATGCATGCACACATGCATATATGTGTATATACATCTCTTTCTCTCTCATCAAATGGTTAACTGGGAACTAAGCTGACAAAGCAAAACAAACTAGCTAGTCCAGAAACTAACCAATCCCCAAGTCTGTATTTCCAATTTTTCTACTTTTTTTAGCCAAGTGTTTTAGAAACAGTGGCACATTTGCAAAGCTCTGAGATGGCTCCCCTCCCTAATGTTCATCACTTCGCTTGTTTGCATGCTGAGGATGTCAGGTTGTGTCAGGATGGTACAGAGTTATTGTATTGATTGAAGTAAAGCTTCATCTGTTCTTCAAAGAAAGCTGGTATATGAATTTACAACCTAGTTGGAAACTAATGTTTTGAGCACATTTCTGTAACAACAAAAACTTTAAAGTTATCTAACAGTCCTATTGAAGCCTGGCCTGGTTACTACTCCTATGGAAGCTCATTAATTTGCATTTAATTTTATGTTTTCTGAAATCAGGCTCTGTCATAAATATTCACTGCTCTTCATAGCAGACTTGACACTCCTAAACTGAATGTTTTGGGACATTAATATCCTGTTGAATTCCTGAGAGGAGTCCAGGGTACTTCATATCTCAGAAAAGAATCTGGAAACTATACCTGTTGCTGTTGCTTGCACCAAGCAGCCAGGCAACCTGCCTGTATTTTTTCAAAAATCTGTAAGTAAATTGAAGTAGTTAAGTATGATCTTTGCTTTTAGAGCTGTTCAAGCTGAGGAAAACACCTTTTCAGGGTTTTGTGGTATTTCTTTCAGTAGAAACTGATGAAATTGAAAAATTGTAGAAACCACATTTGTAAATGGTGAGTCACTAGTGTCTGAGAAACTGTAGGTGCTGGTAATTGATGTGAAGATACTTGTATTTCTTGTACTCATCCTAATGACTCACCATTTCCCACCTGACGCTGTGGCTTCTCATCTCTGCTTTGATTTTCTTGACAGTAGGTATTAGAGCTATTAGTTTTGTTTTTTGTTTTTGTTTTGCAGTATCATACTTTTAGGAAATAATGTACAATGGAGACATTACCAAAGAGATGGGTCCCTGGCAGCTGATGTTTGGAAAAAACAGGACTTCTTTCAGCCTTCAGCTAGCGCTCAGAATTAATTTGCTGTGTGAGGAGTAAAAATTGTAGATCAAGTTCTCAAGTGCAGCCTCTAAAATTGGAAGAACTATGGAATTCTGAAGATGAGCAATTAAAACTGGGTGAAATTTAATAGTACAGTGTGTAAGGTCATATACTGAGGGACTAATACAAAATTATGCTATAAATTAGGGGGTTCTTCAATCAGAAATCACACTGGAGAAAAAATATGTGAGTGTATTAGTAGGATGTAAAATGTCTATGAGTCATCAATCTAATAGAGCCCTGACAAAGTCAAATGTTCTTTGTCAAAGTATTTCCCCTAAAGAAGTGTTTGTGACATTGTATAAGAAATGAGGAAAGCCTCATTAGGAAAAGTTCCAAATGCAACAAGGATCAGGAAGAGCTAAAGAAGGTCCTAATCTGATGGGAAAGCAGTGAATGCAAAATGTATTGTACGAGAAGGCCCTAAAAATAGTGTGTTACTTAAACTACGAAAACAGTAGTTGAGGGGAGATCTGTTAGTGTTTGTCTCTACACACACAATCAGGATAGGCAACTTGGAAGAGAACTGTTTCTTCTGCCTGGACAGGTTTGTCTGTTTGGCAGAGGAACAAATGAGAACAAGCTAGCCATGAGACGTAGGAATGAGAATTTTCTGAGTTCAGAGCCATCCCCACCTCCCAAGCTGCTTCTCCTTTTGAGATTGACACACACCCCTTTACATTTTGCTGGAAGACAAAAGCAGCGCTTGCGGCTTAGGAATCTCTTCCTTGCAGACTAGTGGAGGTAGAAGGTGGGGAAACGCCTGGCTGGTCCCTGTCCCACAGCTGGAGCTGGCTCTGGGCGTCCCGACAGGCAGCATGTGCCAGGATTCGGCCTGCCTGGGCGGTCAGTCTGGCCCCCTGCCGTTAGAAACATTAGTTTTCACACAAAGGTTGTGGAAAGATTAAACTCCAGATGGCACCTGCTGCAGTCCTGACAGTTTGAACTTGTTGGTGCATTGCTACATGAAATCTGCTCCCTATGCAAAGCAAATTTTGTTGATTATTAAGTACACTGGCTGAAATCAACCAAAAATGGTAAGTTTTTATCACAAGTGGTACAAGTATGTTGTGAGATTCTTACTTGTGCTGATCAGCAATTTGATATTCCTTTGAAGAAGTCAACATGCATTATTCTGTTCTTCTTTAGTTGATGTTTTAAATCAGTACATTTCTGAAAGATACTTATTTTTTAAATATCTCTGCCCCATCAGTTTGCACTTGTTTTAGTGCAATCTTCCTACAATTCATACCTGTCAGCTTCAGTCAGGAATATCACGACCTTGTGGATATGATGATGGTAATAGGGGTTTTTTCCTGTTATTAAAATTAGCCATTTTGTGTTCATGTGTTTTCAGTCTTAAAATGTAAACTGATGTTTCTTATTCTTGGTTGCACATTTTTAGGTTGTGACTACAATAAAATACAACTATGCAAAAATACTGGCAACATGTTTTAGCCACTTAGTCTTGGTTCTGAGAATTGAGGCTAATAACTATGTTTTCTGTCAGAATTCACACTTCACTTGAAGAATCATTGTTTAGGCTTACCTATTGTAGGCAATGTAATATAAAGTTGGTGATCTTCTGTTTTGCTTTCTTCTGCAAATGTCTCGACTTGTGATGAGAATCTCAGGCTTTTACTGCCACTTTTTGCATTACAATGGTATTTCTGTGTGTTTTTTTTTTGCAAAAGAGCAGTTCTCAAAAACTCTATGAAAAATAAAAAGTTCCTATTTTTGCATAATATTTTACTATCCATGTTTGAAATTCTTACACGATAAAGGGCAGTGAGTATGCTTTCTTCCAGTTATTTGAAAGCACAGAAGGTCACTATCATCTAAAATTTTCCATGAAAGATATTTCAAACAGAAACAAGAAGGATGCCATCCATTAAGATTTTCCTTCTGGGTAACGAATAAAAGTGTGAAACCAATCAAACAGTCTTTTTGTGCATATATAGTGTAAGTATCTGCTGAGGCGTCACAATTAAAAATACACTGTAAGAAAATGTTTGGAGGGGGGAGAATACCACTTTTCACCCAGAAGAATTCAGTCTAACTATGAAATTTCATAAAATGGATTTTTTCTATCTTTTGAATTTCTAATGCAGTTTTATTTTTTCTGTAAACATAATGTGAAAAATTGACATTTTTCTTTAACATCCTTTCTTTCTTTCCCTTTTTCTTTTTTTTTTTTTCTTTCTTTACCTTTCTTTCCATTTCTTTGTCACAAAACTTAGAGATGGAACAATAGAACGCAGAACTTCTGCAAAGTGGTGATGGGGAGTATATGTTCCTTTTTTGAATTCTGAACTTTAATTCTCTGTAATTTTACAAACTAACTAAGTCCAAAATTTTATGAGCCATGGGTTGTGATTGCTCTTATTCCCTAGCCAATCAGCTAGCAATGTTATATCTCTTTCACACCTGAAAAAATAAGCCAGAACATTAAATGCTACACTGGGAATGCCAAACTTTAACTAACTCCACTACTAAGCTCCTGTGTAGATTCACACCAGATTACCATGCCAGTTATACACAAGGACAAATGTCTAGCAAACAAACTGAACAGAAACACTGAGTAAGGCAAAGTGGTGGAGGCTGTCCTGTTCCTGTTGGAATGATCATAAATACATATCTGTTGAAATTACTTTTAGCCCTTATTTATGTGCTTATTTCTTGAAAGTAGTGAGACTGTGTATAAGGAGACTCAAAGAATCAAGGTTTCTAAGCAGCATCATAAGAGACATATAAAAAACTCATAGTAACTTGGCTTTGAAGCAATATAAAGTGACATAGACTAGATTCTGCTTGACAGAACACATCTAAAATAATAGTGGGTATTTCACAGAAGTTGTTTGTAAATTGGAAGTATCTACCTGTGGAGAGTTGAAGGACTTATGCCCTTCTGTAGCTAAGACTTTATTCTGAATTGAAAACATAAGCAGAATAATGTAGATGAATCATTTCTTATATAAATACATTGTATGTATTGAATGCCCGCATTCCTCTATAAATAATCATTTTAGTATAGAAACTGGCATATATCACTAAGGAGCATCTTTGGTGATTTATAGAAACATAGTGTGAAACACTGACAGATAAAGTTATTTTGTTCTTATTCCCTATTTCAGTACCACTTTGCTTTGACTTTAAGATACGCACAAACATTTCTAGCTTTTGCAATGTTGAAAGACTGCAGATATGATCTTGCTTGTTTCTTTAGTTTCATCTCAGCAGGAGTGAGTCAATGAAAGATTCAGAAAGATATTCAGACATCTAAAGCATCATAATCCATTCTTTTTCAGATATTAAATTTGATGAATAAAACTGATAATTATTATTTCCATTAATCCTGAAGATGGAGTTGTAGGAAGCATTCTTGTGATTTAAGAACATTAGTCCCGTTCATTTCAATAACATTTAAAATCCTAAGATCCTTGCTGCTCCAAAATTCTGTTTTAAGAAGTAGATTTGCAAAAACTGCAGTTTGTGTTAAGTGTGTTGAAGTCAATGGAACCAGGAATTTATATCAGCTGAGAATATGTCCAGGGGCATCTAAATATAGGTTTAAAAGCTTAGCTTTAGACTGCTATTTTTGTTCCACTTTCTTCCTAGTTTATTATAAAGATGTAAACTGTTTTTTGCACTTTGAGATTACAAATGTTTTCATCTTTCATGATGACCTGTTTTCTTCAAATAGTAACTCTGGCTGAGTTTAATAAATCACATTCCAAACAACTTAGTACTTTGGCACTACATTATTAAAATATTGCCAGTATTTTAATAAGTAGTTAAGGAACTGCTACTACATGTCTTCTCATTAGGCTGTTTTAAACTAAATATATTTGCTGCTCAGGGAAGATGCAGGAAAATGCATTATATTGCTTTCCTATTATAAGAGTGGTTTTCCAACATATGTGGTGGGTCAAACTTGTCTGAAAAAGTAGCTTAATTATTCTTGCGTAAAGGTAGTAATGGCAATTTTTCACCATATCTCCAGTAAGGGACACTCTGGGAGACAATATAGCCAGAACTCCTTGCAGTTCACTGAACATATACCAGTGCTTCTTCAGCCATCTAGGATAATCCTGACATTACTTTAGCTTATAAACTATAATTACTGGTTCTTATCTACAGTATTTGAGTTGTGTAATTTTAATGCATCAAATGGGCAAAGGAAAGACACAGCAGAACTTAGAGCCTTGTATGTAGGCCTGTTTCATTCACCAAAGATTTTTGTATTTATTTATCACTTATTTGTCTGTTTAAAAACTTCCATTTAGCAGATCAAAAATTGATTTCTATTTTATATCTGACTAGTAGGGTTAAATTTCAGATAGAGACTTTACAGTACAAAGTGGTGGGAGTGGAGAACATGTATAACCATGGAGAATCACTCTGGTCCACCTTACACTCATTTTGTTCTTAATTATACCAGAACCCTGAGCTCCTCCCAGAACAGTTTGGAGCTAAAGACACAAAGAGTTCACTCTGACTGTTATTAACGAGATCTAATTTGTGCGCTCAGCTTTCTCGGGTATGGTTGTTTTATGGTATGCAAGGAAATTGCTCAATATACTCAGAGCACTTTAAGTCAGTACTCTTTTAATTCTACTTGACTGAAAAACACCTGCAGAGTAAAAACGCCTGCATACAATTAAAACTGCAAGAGAAATTTAAATAGAGAGAAGATGACTACTGGAATGCATTGAGAACAGGATGAGGTTTTTACCTGCCATGGCCATTGGAGACCTTTTCTTTTTCCCAGCTGCAATAGGAGACCACTAGAGGCATATGTTTCTCAACTGCAGTACTGATGCGGTGTTGACTTGCAGGTAACGCGCTTCATCCGAGTGTCTGCATGCACTGTGCTGCATGTCGCTCTCCGGTGTTAGCTCGGCGTGACAGCTCAGCCTGATACCCTGGGATAGTGTGTTTCTGTCATTTAACAGGTTGTCAGATTAAGGATTGATGGTTCTGAGATAAACTCATGTAGAAAGACATTTTGAGTTGTTGCCATCCGTAGCTGTATCAAATTGTACAAACTGTACCTGTGGATGCTGTGGGCTGTGAACTTGAGCACTGCCCGTTTGTCCCTCCAGATAAGAGGGAAGCCTCTGACCTGTGGTCCTGCAGTGCCTCAGAAGTTCTGTAAAGGCCACCAAACAGACAGCGCTTAACCTGTGATCACCTCTGTGGTATGCAACAGGTTACCTTGTGTTAGTGTCCTACAAAAAATTCACTGTACTCTGAGGCATTTTATGTAATCAGAAAAATAAAAAAATAATCATGCAAAACTAGATGACTCTCAGCTGCTTATAGTCTAACATATGAAATGTGATTGATGATTACTTTTCAAAAACTGTAGAGTATGTATGTGTAGATAGATTGCAATGGTCTTTATTTTTACATCACAATTATTTTCTGTAGCTGGTCAGTGAGTTCTTTTATTAGCTGTTAATATTTGTATTTCCTATAGAAATACATTTGTAGGTGATAGCAGTTACACCCAGCCTTTATGCCTTGTAGCTGACTTTTAGCACGTGTGGCTGTTCCATGCTTCTCCCATTTCAGTGTCTCCAATGGACCAGTTCAGTTGAAGTTCACAAACTCTGTGTTGCAGCTTGCTTACTGTCACTGGATTATGAAACAAGTCTTGCACACATTTGCCATACTTCCTAATGGAATATCATCTCTGTCTACCTATAACAGTCCTCTAATAACCAAATAGGGAGATCGTATTGTGGCCCTGCAATTGCTTGGTTTTTTTCTTTTAAAGCATGTCTCTTATGCTGGCCGAGTCTTTGGCCATTCCCCAGGGTGCAGTGTATATCAGATGGCATTAATTTGCTTGTGAAGTTTGGTGTAGCCCTGTTGGCAAACAGCCACTGCAGCCACTGCAGCCGAAAGCATTACTAGTAGGCTGGCAATGTAACTAACTTGGAGAGCCTGTCAGTAGAGATCTTCCAGGTCTTAAAAACCATACTTCTACAGTTAAAACTCTGCTATGGATTACAGAAGAGATCAGCCATTCTTCTGAGGGTGCATAACCATAATGTGCATATTTTATATACAGATATTTCATGTCCTGCAGCAGGAGTTGTCCTTCTGCTTTTACATTTTCTCATGCACTCCTTGCCATCTCTGACTACTTCCATCCTTCTTCCTCGATTAATATGTAAATTGTTACTGAGTCATGTCTTTTTCTAGCACATCCCCATTTCATTTCTCTGGCTTTAGCTGTAGAAATACTCCTGCTTTTTGTATGTGTTGATGCTGTCTTTAGGCCATATTTAAGTAGAAATAGGAATCAAAAGGACTATTAAGTAAGAAATGTGTTGAGGGTAAAATTCTTTGGCTCTTGTTTTTTGAGTTAGCTGATTCAGTTAACTTTTACTCCTCAGGTATTCATTAATGCCCTTTGAACTTGATTCATCCTGGTTGATTATTCAGCACCTTAAGTTAGGCCTTCTTCCTGCTCTCTGGCAAAGGAAATGGGAAGACAGCGCGAAAACTGCATTTTTCAGTCTAGCATGTCAAAAATAGGTCTCTCAGTAACTTATTAATTCTGTGCAAAACTAGTACATAAGGGAATAAAGCAAGTGCTGAATTCTTTAGAGATTTGAATGATATATTGTATATCCTGGTGAAATATAGATAATTTTTACTCAACATTTAGTAGTAGGAAACCTAGAGCCTGCTTCTCCTCTGTCTTCAAGACATTGGAAACCCAGATCCCAAATACTACCTTGATTTTATATATAAAAAATTGATTAAAATTATTAAATGTTCAAGTTGCTCAGTGCTATAGTGTTGACAAATCAACTGTTTACTTTCCACTGTATTATTACACTGTAAACAAAATGTAAGTTTTCAAATATATCATTTACCAAATATCCAACCTTTTGAGCAGAAACAGTGAGGTGACCTTTCTGGCAGCGACTGATACAGTCAATCTTGCTGTTTCAATGGTTTTGAATTTAGATATCTGCAGTGAGTCCTGAGCTCATAATTTTTAAAGACAGGTGTATTTGTCCCTGAACATGGAGCAATTTTTATTGTCATTATGTCACCTATGTTATAGATATATTATGTGAAAATGATAATTGCTTCTTTGTCCAAATGCAGACATCATAGACTGATCAATTAAATCATTGATGTCATCAGAGCCACACATAGTTTACTGGGTGTGAATTTGGCACCAGCATTTAGTGACTGTTAGGATGTATTTACCCTGTAACTGTAATGTGCCAAACCTCATACTTCTCTCAAGGAATATTAATTCTGGAATTCACAGACAGAATAACTGTATGTTTGTTGTTACTTGTATTTTGAATGTTTTTGATTAGATATACACAGAAATTTTGCAAACATGAATTTCATATGTTCAAGTTTTCCATTGAAATCAGCAGTTTAAGGTTAAGAAACACAGATTACTTTCTGGATAGGGGACAATAGTTTAGTTGAGGCCATTTAATCCCACAAGTAGGGATATGTTTACTTCTATCTTCTGGATAGCATTCCTGCAGATTTCTCTGAGATAAACTGCATGATGTCGAAAATATCAAATGTTAAGGAAAGTTTTTTCAATTTTCTATACCAAAGGATCCTTCAAGTAGTGATTTGTAAGCAAAATGGGATATTTTAGGGTCATGCTGTGAATTGATACATCAGGGATTGTTTGGCTCCAACATTGAGGAAAACAGGCCTGTAAGATACTGTTCAAACACCTTCAGAAATATGACGAGGATGATGTAAACTCTGCTAATAACTGTGTAACATGGTTGGTTTGTTGAGGTTCCCATGAATGCAGTTGAATAAAGAATTTGGATGACTACTGGCCGTGGGATAAATTTCATTTTTAATGGTGATGCAAGAGATATCCAACGTCATTGGCTTCACCAAGCAATTTTGGCATTAAACTTCTGCTCAGGCTGCAAAGGGGCTTTGCTGCAAGTGAGGCCTCCCCTGGTACACGCAGATACACAGGAACACCTTGTGCACCAGATGAGGCTGACTCATGTAATTTAGTCCAGAAAGTGGAGACATTCATCACCATGCAAAGCCTGCTGTGGGAAGAAGGTAGAAGAATCCAGGAAGCAGATGCAAACTGAAAAGAGAAAAAAAGGAGGCTGAAGAAGAAAAAAAAGGATAAAAAAGTTATTCATAAAGCCTTGAAATTTGTAGGAATTTTGCACTGAGTAATGAGATTTACTCTGCATTCTGTTTATTTATGTAATCAGTTAAGCAGAAGCGGATCTAAACTGAAACCCGATGGTTTTATAAGCTGTGTTGGGAAAGAAATTTGTGTGTGAACAAGGGTCAAAACTGTGAAGATTTCACCTTTCTCTACAATCGGTCAAGCAAATCTTTCCAGCTGTAGAGTGATTCAAGACTTGGTCCTGAACTGAGAGATTAATTTTAGAGATCTGATCCATTTATACCATAAACAAAATTGATTGGAAGTTCCTATGCATGATTTTAAGTCAGGAGTGTGCTTTTAAAATCCTTACATATGGTAAAAAAAATGTTTTTTCCTGAAATGAGGTACCTATATGTTTTTTTTCTGACTGAATCGTGAAAGAGCTTGATTTGCAGTTTCTGTATGTAGGACTTTTGTCTTTGTGGTGCTTTTTATTTTAAACCCTTGATAGAATTAGATAAAGTCTCACAAATCTCCAGTGCCATAGATGAATGGGTTATGTTTAGACACCTTCTGCACCAGCAGTTCCATCTTTTGGGCATTGAAATTGATTTTTCTCATCTTAGCATTTGAAGATGGAGAGTGTGCCCTTGCCCATCGCCTGAGTGTGTACAGTGGCATGAACAGCAGAGGATGTGGAGTCAGCAGATTTTCGGGCACCAGAAATGGCAGCATCAGGAGCATCAGCACGAGTAGACTGTGTTGAGGTAGTTCTCCCAAACTATACTATGAAACCAAACAGTTCTGGTATACAAAGGCTGATGGAGGCTGCCTCTTAGTCCAGAATATTTAGTCCAGATTAATATGCTGGCTGCTTTTTCTATATGTTTAGCTCATATATTAATGTTGTGCACATCGCTGCATTTTGCAGTAGTATTTCTGACAGCCATGCGGCTGAGTCGATAGCATGCCTTGTGGACTATCTGCTCCTAACTTCTCTTTGTGTTAATGATGAGACCATATGAAAGTAACAAGGCAACACAGTGCCACTACTGACTGAGGGTTTCTGGAGCTATTTGGTCTTCAGAGATGTAATTACTTTAGGCATCATCCCATGGTCTCTGCTATATTCTCTGATTTGTGGATTGATATTAAAGACTGCAAAAATATAAGTACTTAGATATTAAAGTTGAAATAAATAGTATTTTTGGTAGTTATTTCATAAATATATACATATTTCAGTCCATGTATAAAAATATTTGGTATCCTCAAAATCAGTTTTTAATTAAACATATTCTGTTATTTTGAAGTCTGGATAATACATAGATTCAATTGTTTATGACAAGTTAATTTATACTTGTAGTTCTTTGCTTTCCACGGTACATTTTGTATCCTAGAAATGACATACATTGTCTTGAGATTCACCGAATACTAATAGTGAGATTTCTTTGTAATCCATTAAGTGCCATATAAGTAAATAGCTCTTTGTGATTGTATGATGTAATGCTTTTTCCCTGGTTAAAATTTAACAGTTCTGCAACAGGTAGACTATTAACATTAAGTATTAATTTTATAGTGCAACTTCTAAACTGATTAATTAATGAATTTAAAGTTATATTGTAAGATTTAAAATACCAGAAATGGAAGAGACTCCTGAATGTGACATTTTTTATGACTTTGAAATAAAGGTTACTGTGTACAACAGAAGTGTGAGAATATATTATTTGACATTAATACAGCAGTTATTCCAGTAATGGCAACATCTTTGCTTTTAGCTGCTTTTTATTTCTTCAGAAAATAATGGTATCTGTTTGTCATAAACTTGTATAAGCATAATTCTTTATGTTGCTGCACAAGGAAATAGAGCATGTAACTGTTAAAACTTCGTCAGTCCTATCGTCGTAGAATTATGACATACAAGAAGCATACATTCATTGTACAGTAGTGTTATACTGCATCGTTGATTGTATTTATCATTGTGTAAATCTAACTTTGTCTCTGACACAACTGCTTTTCACTCATGAATTTTTACCTATTGGAGATATTTTTGTTAATGAGTACAATTCTTCGTGTGTGGGAAAAAATCAGATGCGAGTAGAAATTTGTGATTGAAGGTTTGAATAAACCTTCACTTAATCACCATTTCATATCTGTCAGAAAACTGGCCAGGATTTTGGTGACAATACCATGATTTCATTAAAATAATCTTTGGTAGTTGAGTCATTTTTTCCCCAGAAACTGTAAATGCAAGGTTATTTAAAGTGTTTACAATGTGTAGAAAAGTAGCTTCTGAATAAGGCAACCAAAACAAACATGCAAGAACATGAGAAAGCTATGTTAGGCAATGTGTGTAATTAACATGAATTGTAATTAATACCACTGAATTTTGTAATGTGAGTTACAGTTTATGGAGTATGAATGTTACGAAAACTATTGTGAACAATGTTGATTTTTCACCAGATATTCAGTAGTCTCTCTAAGGTACTCTTTACACTGGTTTTCACACATTTGTAGCTTTTTTGAGAACTACGGTCCATTATTGTGTTTAAAATTAAAAAAAATGCACCTGATTCTGAACCTACTGTGAGGGCCACTTCAACAGCTGAGAATTAGATCTCCATATAACTCCTGCAGTTACTTATGAACAGAAGAATAGATCCAAATGCAATATGGATAAAGATTTATGTGAAAGTTTTGGCTAAAAGTTTTATTATCACATTAATTAAATTACATTACATCATTTAAGCAATGAATATTTAACGGAGCATTACTCATAATTATACCTTTCCTGTTCCACCTTTATGGAATGACCCCACATAAAAAAATATAATGGATTTTTTCAGAAGAAAAATATAAGTAGTTACATGAAAGAGACAATAATATCACAAGATAATGGAGAATCTTATATGATGTTCCCGTGGGTACATTTGGCAGCGTGCTTTATCTTTTGATGTAGTACTGGCTAGCTGAAATTAATCTGCCTCCATACAAATGTTGCCATTTTTGAAACTATTTATTTCACTGTCTTGAGAAGTTAGGCAGTCATGTTTAAAAGTTGTTTGTTTGTTTGTTTTGTAATGAATTTACAGTACTACAAAACAAACCTTTTAAAGTAGGAGTTTTGTTCAAAGGTAGAATACAGTATGAAAAACACAAGTTTTCACAAACTTGTTTGTAATTTAAAATTACCATTCCTTTCATCTTTGAAGAGTTTCCGAGTTTTACATTTCAAGATATGTAATTCCATGTGTGTATAAACAGTAATTATGTATGTAAATAACAGAGAAATGCTGCTGTTTAGTTTCCAGTTCCAGTTAGCAGGTAATTGCAGTCTTGTGGCTGTTTTTTCGTGGAGCATATTGTTAACATGGGCATGGGGAAACATAATCACTAGAAGCTTTTATTAACTTTAATGCAGAATGGTAAAGCCACAAGTAATACTGCCTCTGAGAGAAAACTTTGTATTAGAACTGTCTGGTGAAAGCAGCATATGTCATGTTTCCTGTTTTTAGTTGTAAAGCCAACGTACTAAATAATACTTGTGAGTGTGCATACGGCTAGTGCTATAACTGGAAAACTTTTAACATCTGCAAGTATAAATAGCAATAAACTTGCTCATTGAACATGCTAAGATGCTTCCTAGGGTATAAAACCTTTGTATAGTACTGAGGAGTGAAACCTGTAGTCAGGATTTATTAAAAGAACCTTAGTAATATTTAAATGTTTTTCATTTACTCATTCAGGTTGAGGGTGTGTGAGCTACCTGACTCTTGAAGTGGCTAGCCTTCAGAGGGGTCAGATTGATTTGTTTTAAGCAGAAATACTTTGATTTCCAAAGCAGCAACTGGTAAATTGTGGTTGAGTAATTGTAATCATTTTTCATAAGCTAGTCCAATCTTACAAGCGCATACTGCCAGGGGTTGCACGTATTAGTGTAAAGAATCCTCATAAAGTTAATGAGATTCTTTATGGCTATAAGACTGTCCTTAGTCATCAAGTGTTTGCAATCACCAGTGTAATTACTTTCTCCATTAAGTTGACTTAATTTAAAAATGTGTATACAATATTTACAACTTGTGTCTAAGTGTTAGCAGTCTAAACTAGGCTAATAATAAATCAATTCATACACAATGGTGAAAGTTTTAGAAGGAGCAAGTTAGAACAAATGTAAACATTTTCAGGGACTTATGTGTGAGAGAAAGGGAGCGTAAATGAGCTGACTTGAGTATGTTACAGCTTTGTTTAAAAAAAATCAGCTTTTGTCTGGGTTTGTAAAATTTCAGTCAGTTCTTGCAGGATATTTCTGAAGAGAATTACAGTGCAGTTATAGGACCAGAGGGGTTAAAAACATTTTTTTGCTAGAATTTTAATGGAGAGCATAACATAGAACAGAATCTTTTTGGGAAAAGAGTGGAAAATATTCACGTTGTCCAGGTGACTCCATTATCTTTCTTCAGTGTCGTCATGTGTTGTGCCAGTGGAGTGCTTACTGCTTTGTGAATGGCTCCTAGTCTTCCAGATGCTCTTGCATACTGAAGAGTTACTATTGAAAGATAAAATATTTTCATTATTCCTTCTGGTTTTATAGCAATAATAATTCAAAGTAATGAATATTTTAAGAACAAAAATGCAGTAAGAAGTGGATTGGGAATTGGGGAGCATGAATCAAGAGTTATATTACTGACTTAAAAGGAGGGTCAGTGTGGAATGTATAAAAAGTCACTTTCTGTTGAATAGTCTGTGTGCTCACTCTTGTCTAATCATAGTTACATTGATAAGTATTGTTTTGCAACAGTGTTGGATTTAACCACTCCATGCTTTAGGCTTAAACTACAACATCTTGGTTTGCACCTTGTAGTCAAAAGGTGGTGTTACTTTTCCACTTACCGTAGGTTGCTAACCTCTTCAGAGCTGCTTGGGCAGCTACCGTTCATTCTAGCAAACAAGCAAAAGGTCTCTCTCACTTTCCTGTCTCAAAGATACCTGTGAATATTGATCAGACAGGTTGGAAAATACATAGGAAAAGAGACATGGATGTTGTGGGACAGGGAAAAGAAAAATATAAAGAAACTGTAGAACAGTGAGCTTGACTGAGTACAAAATAGATGAACTATCAGAAGGCATTAAAAAAGAGATGTTACCATGAATTAATCTGCATTAGGGTGACTGTCAGCATGGAAAGATGAAAAGATTTTGAAAGTAATCTGTGGCTGTTTTAAGGTATTGCCCAAACGCCATACAATCAGCAGAAATAATCGAGTTGCTAGGTCTCAAAGACTTGGCAGGAAACTGAGATTGTGCAGAACCAGACAAAAAAAGAGGCCAGTAATGAATACATATAAGAACATTTTAGAAAGCCATAAAGGTCAAAACAGAGATACAGGAACACAGAAGGCACTGAAGAAATCAGTAATATAGGAGTATGTCCTGCAGTGATATTACCAGTAGTTTCACAGTACTGATAGCATCAGCTTCGAAGGACTTCAGGACTTGGCATTGCACCAAAACTGTTGTGTACATGCATTGGTTTTTATTATATTACCTAGCTTAAATTTTGTGTGTTTGAAAATACTGGAAATTATGTTGCATGAAAGATAACAACCTAAATATGAAAGACGGGAGGTTCTGTCCAAAGGAATTATTAATTTGGTTCAGCCATGAACAATTTGCCTAAGAGGCTTAGATGTATTTTAATAACTTTTCTCTGCAGAACATTAATTTCTATAATGTCAAAACAGGTCTCCTTTTTTTAGCCATAGCATCTTTAATAATCAGTTTTACTTCTGATACAAATTGCAGAGATAAAATCATTGATATTATAGATCCCGTCAATGAAGACTGTGCTAATTTTTGGATTAGGATTAACTCTGAGTACCTCAGAAGGCTTCTAAACAGACTCTCACAGTTAATATTAAATTCTTTAGTTATTTTGATCCTTTTTTTTTTTTTTTTTTGTTTCTCTTTTTAACCACCGCCGAAATGTAGTACTGCGATTAGAGCACATTGGTCTACCAGGGCTTGAATAGACATTCTGCAGCAGTGGCACTATCCCGCTCCAGTTTTGTTCACAGAAACAAAGGCAGGAATTAATTTATTAAATTTGAGCTTTATCCAGAACAGGGTAGCCTCATTGTCTGCCTTTTGGAAGGGGTTCTCGCCCAGGCTGCCTTCCAGACATGTCCAGGAATTGCTTGAGTAGAGCTAACCAGTAGGAGCCAAAGCTGGGCGAGGAACCGCTCGTGTTTAGGCAGCAGAAGGGAAGGCTGCGAGCCAGCATCCAGGGGCACCCTCTGGCATGTTACACCACTTGCATAGCGGTAGCTCCTAGGTCCCTGGAACACTTACTGTCTGAAATGCCTTGCTTAGTGCTGAATTTTCATTAACAAGCCTGGAGGAATATAATCATCATTATTCCATTTTTTCAAAATGAATAAAATCCTTATGTAATATTTATAAAGCTATTTAGTTTAAATTTAATAACCTCTTTAAATATAAAGCATTGAGTGCACTATTTGAAATCATTTACTAACTTTAAAAGTCAACCATCATAAACCATGAAGATCAATATATTCAAATGAGGACACTGCTCTAACTCTCTAATGTCATATAGTAATTTTGAATACAATTTCCTAATCTTAATTTCATACAACTGTGAGATTCTAACATTTTGGAAAGATGTGAAGTAGCAATACTACACATCTGTCAGGGAGTAAATCAGCCTTAGAGAAATCCTATTTTTTCCACTATGAGCAAAGCACTACACAACAGCAGAACATCCATTCCAATAAAAGAAATCACAGTACTGCCATCCTGGTAGCATGTTCAGTCCTTCAGCTCGTGTTAAAAAGTTACTCAGCAATTTTCCTTACATTTTGAAAGTATCTTTGCTGCTTTGGGATTACTTCTTTGAGTCAGTGCCTGTGAAATATTCACAATATAGCTTTTAAAACTTCTGTGTATTTTTAAAAGCTTACCTGTATTCAGAGCTGATAGATTTTAAATGCTTTGCACAGTCAGTCCACGTATGGTGTGACATGTGCCTTTATCAGGCTAAGCTATACTTGAGATAACTATTTTTTCTCACAGCACAAATCCAGAGATAAACCTGGGAGATTTACCCCATTCAGTTCAGTAAATCAAGAATTTCATCGAGTCATTTTTCTCTTTTACTCTTATTTCACTGAGTCACCTGAACCCAAGCAATGAAAGTGCCTTTTTGGCTGTTACATAGGGATCAGTCGCAGACATAAATCCAGATTATTCCTCGTTTAAAGCCCTTCACTACATAACGCACGTTTGATATTAACTTTTGGCTCACTTTCATATGGTATGTTCTTATTTGACTCCCTTTCATAACGCTGTGAAGAAGGATAAGCTGCTTCGGCTGATTTTGTTGCTGTTTGCACTGGGCTGCTGCAGCTGCGGCTGCATGGAGCCTTTCTCGCCCACAGAGGAGCTGCCCCCCAGAAGGGGCTGCGGGAGAGCTGCCAGCCGCGCGCAGCGAAGCACAGTGCAACAGTGCAGCACAGCGCAGCACACACAGCGCAGCGCAGCACACACAGCGCAGCGTGGCAGCCACGCGTGGGTCGTGCCGCTCGCCGCCTCGCTGCTGTGCCGCTGGGCCACGCGCTGCACAGGGGGGAGTGCTCGCCCAGATGTGCCTTGCAGCATGGCCAAGGCTTGAATCGCACATTGAGCATTTAGTTAGAAATCTGTTTTCTGGTTTTCATCCGTTTACAAGGCTAGATTTTTCCTAAGCGGCTGGCAGACAGCGAGTGTCACTAAACACCACTGAATACCACTGCTGCTCGGTGTGACAGTTAATTGACTTATTACTGAAGCAGAAGCCCGGTTGCAGCTCACCCATACGACAGCCCAAAGAGGAGAGGACCCCACGGGCTCCGTGCAGTCTGTTAAACCAACACAAGTACTCAAAACAAGCCTCCTGTAAGCTCCCGTCACATAGCGTGCAGGCTTTGTGCTGCTCCTTGTCACAAAAATGCTCTTGCATCATGACTGGAGTTAGATTCAGTTTTAGGGAGGTAACAGGCATCCTTTGTACCTTTACTGTGAAGAGCCAAAACTCCTTTTAGTAGTTTATAAAGAAATTGATCGCAAATTTACAAATTAATATAGATGTCACAATTTATATTATTTTCAGTTGCTTATAAATGAGTCATTTTCCTTGAGCAACTATGCAAAATTATACCAAGATTTTATATGTGTTTTTATATTAAAATAATTGTTGCTAGCTTTGCAGTTCTAGAACTTTAGCTAATGTCCAAAAGCGGAAGTATATTGTTCTCATTCGCAACAACGCCCATCTGATGTAACTCTTTTTACAATAACGATATCATCTGATGTTTGTTCTTATCTAAGCAAAATTTGACTGACTCTTTCCAAGGAAAAAATTTATCTTAGGTATGTCCTAATCTGTTACAGGTCAATGCACAAGCTGACTCAACTGGAGAGACTTGATCTGGGCAATAATGAATTCTCTGAACTGGTAAGAAATGCCTTTTTTTAACAGAACGCCAGTGTGTTTTGGATGCTCTGTGCTTGGAGGATTAACTTTTACTTGAAAGGTGTTACGGTATTGTGGCCACATGCTATGGTCACATGTACCTGTAAAATCGATTTGTTGTCGTTCATGAGGCCAGTGTTGATGACACAGTATACTTCATCTGCGTCAAGCTCCTGCAGTTCGGATCAAGGTGATTCTCGTTCTCAGTTGGCTGCTACTGTTGGAATACCTCAGTGTGAGATGAATTGGTGATCTCATGATAAATACTTGAGATAATTATGTGATCTTAAAATCTATCATCATATCCCATATACATTAGAAATTACTATTAGCAGAAGTAATTTTTTTACACCAAAAGCAGTTTCTGTCCCTAACTAACCTCTAAGAGGTGAATTAGGTTCCCTGGGATGGAATAGCTTTCAAGAATTTTCCCTAGTCTCAGTGTAGAAAATGATCAAGTTGCTGTTCCCTTTAGAGATGTTTCTACTACACCTATAGGAACTGACACTTCTCAGAACAGTATGAGGGTGTTGAGTCTGAGGTCAGCGTGAGGCCCGGAGGTGCTAGACAGATACATTTTTTCTAGCTGTGTTTAACTAATTCTGGTGAAATAGTAGTACGGACTTCCAAAATGCTAGAATCTGATTCAGTCTGAATCAAAGTATTTTATCAGGTTCTGGCAAACCTGATAAAATGAAAACCTTTGAAAAAAAAATCTCTAGAACTTTACAGAGCTAAGGCAAATTGAAAGTCTTGTTTTACCTGTGAGAATAGTGTATCATGAAAAAGAAAAATATTGCTTAGGCTGAAACATGGAAATGTTGGTGATCTGATAATTTTCGATTTTTGCAGCTGTAATGAATGAGAAATGATTTGGGGGAATTGCCTTTTTCTGTTTCTCTCACTAACATCTATAATGTTGAAAAGAATAGAACATCAGATTAAAGCTTAATATTACTGTAATTTTAAGGTTTTATCTTTGCATGCTGCTGTTTTAAGTACTGAATATGACAATTGCAGACATTAAATAGTTCATAAATGCAGTATATCCAGGAAAGTGTTCAGCAATCTGCCTTTGTTAAGCTATTTTTGTAATTATGTAAAAGGCAGACTTTAACATGTGCCACAAGATGAGATTCGGTCTTTCTTTTCAGCAGATTGTTTCTGAAGCTCCACAATTCTCATTTTTCGTATTTGCCTTGTTCCTAAATTGCATACTGCCAATAAGCTGTTTAGAACGAGAACTTCTAAGAAGTTCTTCTTTGCATTCATTTCATTTCCAAAGGTTTCTTAAGTTACTTACAAGTTTTTAAAAAGAGCAATAACGTGTAAATTCAATTCAATTCAATTAATACACTGTTCATGTCATTAACTATCAGAGAGTGTGATGTGTGTTAAAAAAAAGAAGGTGAAGAGGGAATCTTTTTGTAAGAAAATACTGATTTATTTAACTAAAAAAAAAAAATACAGGTTTATGTAACTGTCCATAATACTATCTATTCTTTTCTTCAGCCTGAGGTTCTTGAACAAATACAAAATCTAAAGGAACTGTGGATGGACAATAATTCTTTGCAAATACTACCTGGGGTATGAACATTTATTTTATGTAATCCAATCCGTTGTACTAATTATTAACTATTTACCCTGCAGTAAATGAATGCGTGTGCATTTCTTAGTTGTTTACATATTCCTAGTTAATGTAGTTATTAATTGTTATCAAAAAAATAATAGAGTAGCCATACTCTCAGAGTAGCCATAACTGTGAAGACCTTTTAAATGTTGTGTAATTACATGATAGTGTCTAAATGGGAATGTGCCTGTTTTATTTAAGCCGTATGTAGTTTTCATTTTGAGGAGAAATTGTTTGCTATTGTCTTCTGAGACACCATACATTAACCAGCAGTTTTATAAAACCCTACATGAGTTTTAAAAAGGAAGAGGAAATATTAAGTAATCTAAATAAAATTAAAGAAAACAGATGATATGTACAAATTCAACTATACTAAATGTGATTCTGAGACAGTGGAATGAAGATAAAACTCTAGACGGAATTCATTTAGGAAACGAACTAAAACTATTTAAAAATGTAGCCATTAGGGTCATGGAAATGTATTAGTGCTATTTCTGAGTTCTTGCTACCCCACAGTAGAACATTGATATTCAATGTTTATTGCCATAAATAATTTGAAATTAACAAATTATGACTGGGGAAAGGGATCCTAATCATTAACATTTTATCACACAGGTAACAGATCTTACATTTCACACAGTGATACTCCATTGGTGCAGGGAACATTTGGAACTAGATCTACCACACATGTGTTTAGGTATTGTAAGGAGAAGTGGTACGTCCTCCTTCAGCTTGAAACAGTTATTAATCAAAATTCGATTTTCTGCATTGAACAAAGACTGTTTTTATCTAAAATAATGTTTATCTTTTGTTTTGTGTTAAGCAGGATGTTTCCATAGAAAATGATAATTTTCAGTCAATGTAAAAATACTTTTTGAGTACTTTGTTAGTGAAAAAAAAAAGCTTATCTTGAAACTATTTGTTGATACTTATACCAACTGGATATCAAGAACAGAACTACTGCAGTATTATTGATGCAGCATAACTGAGTAGAAGAAATACCAGCTATACAAGAGGGTGTGGGCATAAGTATTTTAACCATTATTGGTTAACATACCCAGTTCTAAAATGTGTTCCGGATACAGTCCTGCTGAGCTATCATAATCCCTAGAGAGGGTGTTTAGAGTTGAAAGTGTTTTGTAGATGGTGGAACTGAGTCCCAAGAAGGTTAATTATTTTCAGGGAATAATTTATGTTTACTGAATCTGATTCTAGTAAGACCCTAGATGATGTTTTATGAAAGCATTCTGCAAAACAAAGGGTTTAAAACAGTGAGTATTAGCCTTACATTTTGACTTCTAGAAATAGAAAGGCATTACCAACTGGTAATTGATTTTAAGATATAGAGATTTGTCAGGTTTCCAGTGTCGATAATTTGGTTTTAAAAAGCAGTAGTCTGTGCTAGAAACAAGGATTGTATTCAGTTGTTAGAATGGCAAAGGTTGAGGTGAAAGGGGGGTTTTCCCTTTTTACAACTAAGATCTGAATAAGGATAATAAGAAACTGCCTCCTTAGAAGCAGAGAGCAGATCTCAGCAAGGTAAGAGATGAAAAGCAAGCTATATGCATATTCTTTTGCAAGTACCTGTAGATGAAGCTGTCTAAAATTATTAGCCATTTTCATATGTACAATAAATAACCGCTAAAAGTATAAGTAAATAACTAAAACCCACTCATGCAAACTTTTGTAGAATCCAGACAATTTCACAGGTGATTCCCATGGTCTTCCCAGAATCCATAAAGGAAGTTCTCTCATAGATGATAAATGTTTATTCATCTGGTTTGAAACATAAAGTTTGATATTGCTCATTTAACTTCTTTGTAGCAATTCTGCACTTTCTGTGGATCACAGAGTATTAGTGTGGCTGCAAAGTATTGCAAGCACCTGGCAACTCCCAGTAATAGTATTGTGCTGCCTTATCTCACTCCTACTTTGCAATCATCTCTCTGCCATTTGGTTGTAGATCCAGCTCGTTCACCGTAGACCCAGCAGTAATATCTCTGTGCTTTTCCACTTGTAGGTTTTAGTATAAGGAAAACAACAGCATCTTTTTTGTTGATTTTTTTGGTGAAATTTCATGTGTGGAATGAAGTGACCATCTTGTGATAATGGATCAAGAAGCGAGTTGCTTCTATAGGCTTCAAACTCTTCCATGCTAAGCAGATTTTCAAAGAAATTAGGGAAGAATTTCTGTCATGTTACTCATTGCTGTTACAGCTCCGGTTAAGCACTATATTCACAAAGTATACTGTTGGGATTAACCTCTCATAATTGAACTATGAATGTCTGAAGTCTAATTTTAGATTTTATAAAATGTAGACAATCAGTATGACACAGAAAAGCATTGCCTGCATGTCTAGCCCCAGTGACGGGCTGGTATGAGTAGAGGTGAATTGCGAGTAAATGTCCCTTGGATCTATGTCCAGCTGAAGAAATAATACAGCTGTATGACTTTCAGAACTCAAACTTTCAGCAGATTTAATGGATCTGGAACACATGTATAAGTTTGGCACCTGTCATTTAGTTTGGTTCGGCTGACTTGCAGAATTAAAAGCTAGTTTAACAACAATGGGTAGCATTTTATAGGCCTTAGAATTATCTGTCACCTCATCTCTTTAAAAGTCACAAAGAAACTCTAATTTTCAGCTCTGCCCCATATTTAGCCTTTGCTTTTGGATCTTTCTGAACTGGAAAGTTATTAGACCACTACTGATACTGCTTCGGTGAAATAAATAAAAAAGCATGCTGAGATAACTAAATATAAGTTTGTATTACAGCTGTTTGTCTTTAAACTTAGAAACTGGCATGCAGTGTATATCTGTTCAAGTAACACTTTGTAACATGCTTTTAAGTCTATAGGGAAGTTAAAACAGCTCGTGTACCTGGATATGTCAAAAAACAGGATAGAAACTGTCGATTTGGACATATCAGGATGTGAAGGACTTGAAGATCTCCTGTTGTCATCAAATATGTTGCAGCAACTGCCAGACTCCATAGGTGAGAAAAACTCATGTTTTTGCAGTTGAGGATTTCTTTTTTTTTTGGTAGTGATGAGACTTCATGATAAAGCTGGGACAAAAACTACCATTAAATTTCAAAGGAGTTTGAAACCTCTACTCTCCAGGCAGTCCATAAAGACCATTTTGAAAATTAGAAAAAAAATCCATGGTTACAGGGTGTTGATTATTCTGATTTGCTATTTTAAAGAAAATAAGTAAATAAAGATACAATTGGTTTGATCTAAATTTGAATGTAAGTGTAATAGTGATTGTGTTAAGTGTTAAACTGTTGAAGAAAATTGCTGCTCTTAGTTACAATAGTGCAATTCCAAATGACAACACATTAAACAAAGAAATAGTTCAAACTATTCATTTTCTGTTTTGACTATATTGCATATATAGAATTTCTGAATTATTTAGAATATATAGAATTTGTGGAAGGTAAGTTTTTGTAGGTATATTGCTCTATACAACTGATCCCTTAGATTTTCTTCAGAAACAGTTGAGGTCCTTCCTCTCTTCTGTTGCTTTCAGCAGATAAGCCCCCTAGATAAGCATCATCTTGGAACATGGTGGAACATGGAACTGTGAAACTCCTCCATTTTAAATTAGCGTAGTCAAGTCTCCAGAATGTATTGCTAGCTAATAATATTCTACTACAGGAATATTGCTAAATGACTTTTACAGCTATTTTCCATTTCCGTCTAATGAAATATCTGACCATAAATTCTACTGTTTTTGCTCTGTGTGGTTTTCTGCTGTGCATATACAGATTGATTTTAGAAGGTATTTAGCTCCAATACGAAAGGAATCAATACTTGTATTTTGAATTATGCATTCTTACAATGAGATATACTCAGTTCTCATTTCCAAATTCCTATTACTGAATGGTAATAGATTTAACTGAAGCGAAGCATAAGGAGTCATTTTAATACTGCATTTTCAGATGAGAGCTTGCTGAAATGCTTTCTAGTAGGAATTTTTCCTCTTAAAAGAAAATTTTGTTGAAACCTAGATGTTTGTTTGAACATACTGATTTTGAAAAAGTTTTCAACAAAAATGTTCTGCAATTGAAGTGTGTAATGTTTCTAGTATCCCTTTTAATTATACTTCTCATCTGCTTCAGTTTTCATCCTATGGCACATTCTATTTAACATTTTTCTCTGTATAAGTAATTAATTTATATTATTCCCAACATTAATTACAAATAATCATTTCAAAAGTGCTATTTCAGTGTTTTCAGAATTCTTTCAGGGCAAAAGCAGATTTTGAAATGTTAATAACTTCCAGAAGGTGGGAATCTTATTTTCTGACTGTTTCAAGATCAATTTCAAGCACTGTAATGCAACGGTTTTCCCGTTTTTTCTGTCTTTACTTTTTTATTGATTTCTGCTGTTATGCAGTGGTAAAGCAGAAGTTTCATTCCCTGGGTAAATGTTACCCAGTAATGCATCTGCTTACCCTCAGATACGTAACAATTCTTTTAATGAAAAGAATTAACGGCATGTACAAATGCATTCAGGATTGATTCTGGTTTTCAGTCTGTCTATACCTACATACTGTGAAGCTGTATAAATGTAGCATTTACTTGAGATAATTTTGCTGATGTCCTGCTAGGACCTGAGCACCTTTTAATCAAGGCAACACGACTTGAATTTGATTAAAACATTAATAGATAAGTAGAAATACTGCTCTTCCTAGACAGATAAGGTACCACTCCTTTTTTTTTTCTTTTCAGTTTTTTCAAGACTTCAGAAATACACTTAATATTTTACTTGTTGCAGTTCAGCTCAATGTTTAATCTGTGCTTCATTTTGATGAAATATATTTTCAATAGGAGAAGAATGTGTCTGTGTACTGTATATTTTCTAAAATCTAGATCTAAATTATTTAGTGTTAGACCTTGTTGTTTATTTAAGGATATTGGAGAAAGTAAAAAAGATTAATGTGAAATATTTTTCTATTACTCCTTTCTTTCCTGTTTTGTAGGACTGTTGAAAAGGCTGACAACTTTAAAAGTAGATGACAATCAGCTTACAATTCTGCCAAATGCAATTGGAAAGTGAGTATAAGTCTCAAGATTTTCAACATAAAGAAAAATCTGTTTTCCCTTCTGCTTGTGGAATGTATTTTTTTTCTGAAATCGAAAGTAAGACAGAGAAGATATACTGAATTACAAAATAATTCCAAAATGTGTGCCTAACACGCAGCTTGTAACATTTAAATTTGGAGCAACACCATTGCTTCTGTGGACTTACACTGGCATGAGTGACAGGAAGGTGAAATGATTATATTTTTCAAGACAAAGAACAGAGAGGTATCTTCTGTGTGAACCACTTGCAATTTAGATGATTAGAGCAACAAAAGTAGGAGAAATACAAGTATTTGGGGGAATATGTCTGTTTCCATAGCAACAGCCAGGACTTGATGCTGGAGAGAAAATGGCTGTAAACCTCATATGTATGAGGATGTCTTAAAATATTGAAGTAGCATAAATGAAATAGTCAGGACAATTTCATAGGTGTACACCTCAAAATGTGAAAGTATTTTATAAGTAAACTTACTACGAAAAGCACTAATGATGCCCTTTAACTATCGTTTTGTCAGATATTACATGATCATTGTGCAAAATTCTCTCCTGTGCTGCTGTGTGCAGAGCTTTCCTCTGCTGTCTTGAGTTTATTACCTAATGAAATCCACAATTTATTGTAAAATTCAAGGCAGGTTCAAGCCTGTCTCCAAAACAATGCAAAGAACCACTTACCTCCAAGTATGATTATTCTTCCGTACTTGGAGGTAGGTGATTCTTTATATTGTTTCACACTACACATATCCCTTTCTAGCAGAAAATATCTTTAACATTGGCATTTTTATAGGATGCCTCTTCCGCTACATATTTTACTTCTGAAATTCAATCTAAACTTAGATTTGGAAAAAAATTCAGAATGCGTGGTTCCTGGCCATGTTCTACAGCCATAGCTCTTGTTTTCATCATCCCCCTCACACCAGTAGTCATGTAGAAGAAAAAGAGTTCAGCCTAAGAAATGCTTGTTTGTCTGCCTGGTGTGGCTGAACACGTGGCTGTACCAATCCCGTGGTGTCAGCACAGAATGTGGGGAAAGGGGCAGGTGGTGTCTTCTGGCATCTTCGAGCAGAGTTGCACTCAGACTCCATGCCTGTGCTTACAGTGCAAAAACCATTCTCTCTTCAGTGAGTTCTAACTCAACAAACTATTTCATTAGAAGTATTTTTCTTAAGCAAGGGCAATTGTGAGTCTTCCAAAATTAAAGCCTGGAAGGATTCCTTGAGACTTGTTCAAAAATATGATAGTACAGTGAGGTCTCTAGAATAGAAATAATCTCTAACCTCCATAGCTAGTGCTTTCCTACTCCTGCACCCATTTTATAGTAATATTTTCAGTAATAATTTAGTTGTTTATATGCCATTCAGGAAAAAAAAAATCAAATTTGTGAACTATGAAAACCGTAGCAACTGAAAGCTCAGGTTTGGCTTACTATGGTGTACTTCTTGCAGTGTCTTTAGATTTATGTGATGTTAATGGTGTGTATTAAAAGTTGATTGAATGAATGACAAAAAGGAAATCTTACTGTGTGGCAATAACTTCTGACAGGCAGTGAAAGCTCATAAGACTAAAAGCTGTATTGGACACTATGCAAAAAGGTTGATATAATGTCCAACATTAACAATTTTGGGGGTCATTTTTTAAAACTTGTCATGATGATGCTTTCTTATTGATTGAATTGTTCAGGTTGAAGAGGATTCCCTCTTTTTTCTTTTTTCGTTTTTTTTTGCTTAATTTCTGTTCAGTATTGTTTGTCATGGATCCATAATTGCATTTGAAAAGATGCATACTGCTGGTCTAAAAGGTGTATTTGCAGAACACTAGGTTAATCACCTAATATTAACACATTCTTTTTGAATGATTGGCTGTTCCTTTTAAATGAAGCACTTTCCCTCATTTAATGGGAACAGCATCTCCCACATCAGAATGAACTTCCTTTCTCTGACTCATCCATTTGGATGGTTTCCTACTGGGTCTCTTTCTTCTGAACGATAGTCATAGTACCCACTGCAGAGTATATTATTGTCACACAAAGATTAGCAATGTGGAGGAGGGAATTCTCTCTCCAGGGACCAATTTCATGATGAGACACAGAGCACTTCAGCGCTGCCTGAGTCAACATTGTTAACAGTGAGCTGCTACCCTCATTTTTGGCAGTCTTGTTCAATGGGCAAGCCTGTAAGTGGCATTCAGAGTTGGACCCTGCAAGATACTATGCACAATAGACCCAGCTTAATAAAACATTTAAGCATATGTTTATCAGAGGATTTACACTGGTTAAGTGCTTTACAAATTGGACCCAGGGACTGGAGATTGTATCTACAAGACCTGAGTGAATGCCCAAACTCCCGCTTTCTGGGTAGGAAGCTCATGAGGGAGGTTGTGACCCATGCATAGGTAACAGAACAGTAACTCAGGAGCCAGCGTATTGTGTCAGATGAGCGTTTCGTGTATGTGTCTAGTCTACACCATATCTGACAGTATCAGGTGCTGCAAAGGGAAGTGTAGATTTCTGTTCCTGGGTCTGCAGAATTCCTTTTGCCTGACGTTGGACAGATAGCAGTAGGTGTAGCTAATCTAGGGTTTAGACTGCTGTGGCTGTTGGGAGAAAAGGTCTGTGACTGCACAAAATGGGGCTGAGATAGGCTGAAACTACTCTTTTAATCATAGTAGTCTTCATTCTCCAGGAATGTCTCTTTACTAATCTGCCTAAAAATATTCCTCATCTACCTTAGGACATATACTGAGAACTGCCCCATTTCAGTGGGTGCCAAACTGAGCAGCAGGTTCATATCTGATTTTTGTCTATTCTTCTCTAAATCTATAGAGAATGATCTGAATTTAGCCCAAGAAGACATTAAAGTTAGTGACATTTTAGGTAAATTAACATGATTGGAATTATAGCTGTTATTCTCAACATACTGTTCATCCACAAGCCATGGTGGATGAAAAATCACTTTCTGAACTATATATTTATTTAACACAGGTAGGTACAGAGATAAAATATAGTTTCACAGGGACTTTCTTATTGTTACTATCGCCGTCTTCAGTTGTCTGCTGATGATGTCACCAGGAAGAACAGAAGCTGAGAATGTCTGTGCCAGACAATATCTTCCAAATAAAATTCTGTTGTCTGATAAGGTCGTTCTTCTCTTTCATGGAAACTTGCACAGTTACAGTTCAGAGGATCAGAGCTTCTGATTTCCATTGGAAACATAGTTGCTCAAAATTAGTTTATCTATTTGCAAGCTTTTCTGGTTGTGTTATCATCAGTGGAAGGAAGAATGTGCACATCTTTCAATTTAACAAGCCTACGAGTTGGACTTCCATCTGTCTAGCACATGTTCTGTATGAAGTAGGTAAACATGTCTGGATTTTGCCTTTACTGAAGTTGTTTTATAACTAATTTGAAATAAGTTGTGGTGGATGCAAAGCTTATATTAAAGAAAAGCTAAAACCTAGTAGAGCTTTTGGATATATTCCATGCATCTCTTTCACTAATCACTGTATGACTCACTTTGGCTTTTCAGTCTGCTGAAATACAGCAATTATAGGAAAGTTCTGAGAATTCCTTGTTAGGAATATCTATTTCTGGTTTCATATTTCATAAAATTTGAAGGTTGAAAGACCTTTTTTTGATTAAGAAACTGGGATAAAGGTAAGTTAGACATACAGTGAAGGTCTAGTCCTGCAGCTGTGACATGTATATGTATATATATACAGGGCTTGTAGCAGAGGTAAACTTTTTATAGGATCTACCAACACATTTGGAAAAAAACAGGCTTCTGGGTACCTAGTCCCTTCATCAGTGGACAGGAAGATGACAAACATGGCGGGGGGGGGAGGAATTGCTTGCTATTTAACCTTACTCTTAAGTGAAGCACTTGAGAGAAAAATGTAGTACATGTGGAGCAAAAAAGGGGCAGCAGAAGTGGGGAATGATGGCATTTGTAATGGGTCACGAAGCTTTTATTCCATGATTTAAATGAGCAGCACAGCATTAATTTTAAGAATATTTATATCTGGCCTAATTTTTAAAGAGATTCAGTACATGTTTCTTCAGAATATGTTTATATGTGTGTGCGTATGTGTATAATATATAGTAACATGTATATATTTTTATATATATATGACATGTATTAAATACACATTCCTGTTTGTAAGCGTTTGCATTAGCAAAGGTCAAATTGTTGATACTTAACCACCAAAGCAAGACTGAAATGTGGAACTGTTACCTGATACCACCTGCAGTCTTCAGGGAAACAAAACCACTCTATAACAGAGCTGTGAGGGTTGTGTGACTGGCTGGGACAGGGTCATGAAGACCAGAAAAGTGCCTCTGAAGGCCTCTTGATACTGGAACAGTGGTGGGTAGAGACGTTGGGGTGCTGACGTCAGTGCTCTGCGTTGGGTCCGTTCTCTTGGCTTTTCCTTGGCTGTCATTCTGCACTGGTGCCAGCTGCTGTCAGAGAAGGCGGTGGCTTTCATGATGCAGGTCCCTTTCTTTAGGACTCAATCCAAAACCTCCAATTCATTTCACAACCTCTTCATGAACAATAAAATACAGAAGTATACTGAATGCCAGTTCTGTGCACTAGAAAGCTGTGCTTCTCTGTATACTAATCTTGGTGGTACTATTGGCTATGGATAGCCTGGACTTCAGCTCAGCAGAGAAATTTGCCAGCTATCTCTGTTTCAACCTCTTTTCTGAAAATACAATTGCATGCAGGAAAGGTCAGGTCTCTTTCTTTTCACAATTTGACAGAATGCAACAATTTAGGGAAAGGGATACAAAGCAGTAACGGAGATTATTTCATTTTTTATATAAAGGGAGAACTTGACTGTCAGAAGATGACTTATTTTGGTCTGCTTTGTTTTGGTCCTTGCCATACAGATACCTTTTAAGATCACCTTTTAGCCAGATTTCTGAACATGTGAAAGATAAGCACTTTTAAAGAAGCTGTGTGTGACTATAGCAGGCTGAGATTACTTTGCTGAATTTGGATCCAAGTTCATCATGTTTTAGAAATGATGTCACCTTCATCAGTTGGAATGTACCTGGAGGCAAATTCTACTTCGATTTTTTTTTTTCCTCTCACCACTGGTATTTCTTTATTTTGTATGTTAAGACTGTAGACTTGTTGTCTGGTTCTTCAGCTTAGTATGAATTGCCCTGATCACTGTCAGTTTGGACCTCACTGCAAAAAGTAGAATGGTAATGTAGGAGACTAAGTGATCCTTCTTAAACTGCCCTACCAGATAAGACTGATTAACAGTGTTCCTAATAGTTCCTAAAATTGTGTTATTATAGACTTCTCCTAGGGAAATCTTCAATAAAGTTTCCATCTTCAGGGCATGATGTCTATAGTAGTGTGACGGTATAAAACTTTCAAAGGTTTTAGACTTAATTTTTATTAGCTAACCCTTGTACAGCATCTAACAAGTGCATTTACAATTTCAGTTTATCTTTATTAGAAGAATTTGACTGCAGCTGTAATGAATTGGAGTCCTTACCTTCTACCATCGGTTACCTTCACAACCTGAGGACATTGGCTGTGGATGAGAATTTCCTTCCTGAGCTGCCCAGAGAAGTGAGAAGCTGATGCTGTTTTTAAATTAGATTGAAATGTTTTGTGGTAGGCCTCAGATTTCATCCATACTAAGACAAAATATCTGTTAAAGCAATAATTGCTGCACAGTGTGGAAGACCAAATCTTTCTTACACACTCAATAGTAAAATGCTAAAAACTAAATTAGTAAACTCATGTAAAGGTGAGAGTATCACTCAGAAACAGTAGTGCAGGTCATGTAGTGCATTTCCCTGATGCTTCTGACAAAGAAGGACAGTATTTTCTGACTTTGGATTCTGTATTTTCTGTTCTTTGTTATTTATAGGAAAAGAAAAGACAATTTCGCCACCTTCTGACATAAAATTAGTGATAATAAATTTTATCAAAGTGAGTATCCTAACATCTTTGTTCTTTTTTCATTCCCATAGATTGGAAGCTGTAAAAACGTAACAGTGATGTCTCTGCGCTCTAACAAGCTGGAATTTCTTCCTGATGAAATAGGTCAGATGCAGAAGCTGAGAGTGTTAAATCTGAGCGATAACAGGTATAGTTCACATAATTTTCCTAATTCATGTCATAAGAATTTGCTTTAAAAGAATAGATGATTCTCTTTAGGTGTTTGATAAAATGTATTTACCTAAAATATATAAAAGTANTAAATAATTTACTTAAAGTATTTAAACTGTAAGGAAAAGTCTTGATTTTTTTTAATCTTTATGGTTTGGTTTTAATTCTGCTGACATCTAAAGAAAAACTTGAATGGGGGTGAGCATCTGGGTCTCAGTGTGTTTTTGGAGATGAAAGCCTGTTTACTTATTTTGTCTCATGCTGTTTCCATATGAAAGTGTGATGTTTGGCTTTAAAATTGTATATAACTTTATAATATTTAGTGTTGTGTCTGATCAAAAAATTGTGACAAGCTGATATATAAGAGATCATTAAATGCAAACACACTAGATGTTACCTGACTCCACTGAAATCAAAAGAAAATGTTCTGCTTCCTTCAGCAGGGCAAAGGTTTTGTCAAAACAAAACAAAGCAAAACAAAAGAAAACAAACAAACAAACAAAATACCAGATTCTCTGTTCTCATGCATATGACTGTTCCTCTGAGAAATGGAATGCTTAAAATGAGACTTACTTGGTACCCATGCCATGCTCCCATAGGCGTTAGAAATGACTGACTTTTCCATGGAATTAGTAGATACATATGTTCCAAGAATATGTTAATTTTGGTAGAACCACGGAAATACAAGTTTGCCCAATAGTGCAAAAAAAGGCATGTGAATACCATTCCGTTTCAAGTAATTATCATCTGTGCTCAGCAAATATCAGGGGAAGAACTTTGCACATCTGTGTCTGATTTACTGTCATCAGTTTCGTTGTAGAAATTAAGGTTGGCCATAAAGTGTAAAATCAAGTACTGTAGAAATTTCTGTAATATATTTATTCAAAATTATTTACTTCTTTTAGATCATTTTCCTCACTGCAATTGTGTATCATAAAGAACATTACGTGTGGACCAGAATGTAAAGTTAAGCTGAATCTAGTCTGTGTAGAAACTGTCCAAGTCCCAGAATCAAATCTTGGATCTCTTGACTTTGGGTTTCAGATTCCAGCGCTTCCCCGGTGACATGGCAGTACTCTTCCATCAGTATGTCATGACAGTAGTGGAGGTTTCTGCTCTTAGCTGTGGAAATACAGTCTGGAGCTGCGTGTAAACTTTAAACTCTCTCAGGCTGGCATTCTTGCCAACACGGCAGTCCAGCTTCCCCTCACTCCTCCTGTATCCATAAGCCCTGTCCTGTCCTAGCACACTTTTGCCCAGGTGTATGGTGATCCTGAATACATAGGTGATACAGATGAAAGCAGCAAATATCAGAAGTATGGCGAATTTTCAGATGGACGCTTCCGGTGGCTGCTCCACCGTGCTGCTGCACAGCCAGCTGTAGCGGCGTGCCGGGGGGCGTAGGGCTGGGGAGGCAACAGCAGGGCGCTGGCTCGGGGTGTCCTAGGGATTCCAAGGAGCTGCAACTGTAGAGTGCCTGCCCTGGCACATTAAACCCATGTGAGCTGGATCACTCTGACCCCTTTTCAAACCTGTAATCATGCCATGAGTGTGTGTTAATAAACCAGAAAGCTAGGTTTTTCTGTTTTTCTTTTCTTTCTTTTTGCCAAGTTACTTTTCAGCCAGGTCAGCTGCAGATTTCAGATGCATGACTACATGTGTAACTCCTGCTTACAAGTGCTGTTGCTGGGGGGAGAGGGAGGAGGTGGCTCACTGCTGGGAGTAGGCAGCACAGGTGGTAAAAGGATGCAAGGTTTCTTGACCAAGCTGACCTGACAGCTGGCTGCCACTAAAACAGCAGTTCTGCCCACTTGCCTTTTTCCCTGGCTGCCCAGAGATAGGAGAGCATTGGGATTTCCATTGTGGGGTAAATGGTGGGACCAGCACCCCAGTGATGTGATGTTCCTTAGTCTGGAGCATGCCAGTCACTGTCCTTCCCATGCCCCCTTTTGTGCTGGCTGGTAGCCCTGCATCTGCCTTGGGCTTACTCAGGGCTCAGTGGACAAGCGACTGGGATGGCTTAACTCACTGAAACTTCAAGAAGCAATCTTTCTTCTTGTGTTCACTTTCTGACACTCCCCGTGTGTTTGATTTGCTCACAATGGAGTCAGGCAAAGCCAGCCAATGGTAAACAGTGGCTGTGCACCAAGGCAGGAAAGTAAGAGGAGGGCAGGAGAACAGGACCTTTGCCTATGGGAGTGGGAAGCTGTTCTCTCAACTCAACCTGAAAAACTGTACAGTGAGTTGCAGACATTGTAAAACTAGTTGGAGAACACAGTCTAGGAGAGGGAGCAACTGGCTGAATTGTCTCGTGCTTTTCTTGAGGGATCTAGGGGGACAATTTTTCCTACTTTGTTGACATCAGTTCCATCTGGGGTTAAATGTTGCCCTGCGGGACATTGTGATAATGTTTTAAGACAGGAACTTCCCACTTTAATGAAACTGAAATTTCAAAGTTTCAGTACCAGAAAAATTGGTACCAGATACCATCTTAATGTTGGACTTCTATTTTTTTCTTTGTTTGTTTGGGCTTTTCCATTTTCCCATTTTCATATGCATTTTAACATTAAGGTATCCATTCTTTCTTTGAATGAGTCCGCATGTACATGCTAATAAGGAGTGTACTTGGGCTCTGCTTGTGGCTAGGAACCTTTCCATGTTACCATAATAGCTTTGCCCCTCTGCTCTTCCTGCTTCAGATATGTCAGAGAAGGTAGAGCACACCAGCTCTTTTCCTGGATATCCCTTCAAGCCATTGGAAGAAGAGATACAGACATGCAAGCAGAGCAGAAAGGCGATTCTAGAGCCGAGGTGTCAGTGTACATGCTTCACCCTATAGCTCTGGGATCCTGAGTCCTGGGGCGTGGGTTAGCCTTCTCCCTGTCACCCCGTTCTGAGACCTGCTGAGATGTGGCTTCTGTGGGCTCTGCTGCTTAGGAGGGCCCATGCATACCAAACATCGCTCTTGCGGAATTTTTTGCATGAGAGCTCCAACCTTTGCACAAATCTTCTGAAGAGTGGCTGTCACTCCCTGTACTGATAATAAATGGGGATGGACCGTGCATATGATCATATATTCTTTAGAATTTATCTGTCAGTTCTTTCTGACTTTCTCCCTCCTGACGCCAGAGTGGATTTCGTGTTCATTCTGTCAGGTTGCTCATGCATCTTTGCATGTTATTTTCAGAGGGAACAGACTCTGTCACCATGACTGTCAACCCATGCTGGATGCTGGATGATCATCATGAATGTACAGTTTTACAAAGGGAACACAGTCTTCCACTGGGGATCTGCCCGCTGCAGATTCAACCCAGTGAATGATACGTCAGGGTCATCTCCTTCTATTTTGTCACACGCCAAATTTTACCTCCGGTGTCTACAGCTGTGGCTGTAAACACTGAACTTGTATATCCAATAACCTCTCATGTCATTGCCTTTATCCCAGTGACTTTCTCTGTTAGTAGCTGGGCTACTCAAGTGTTTATTGTGAGATGCCCTTTTGCCACCAAAAATGTTCTTTCTGGATATGTTCCTCATGGCATGGGGAGTGCAGTCTGGCTCCAGGCATGCAGAGTACAGATATTGATGACTTTGAACTTGTCTTGCCCGAGTGCATGGAAAATTTACAGTCTGCTCTCCAAATGGTCATGCATACAAGCAGTGATGGACAACTTAACTGTGAAGTAGCCTGTAACGAGCAAAAAGGAAGCCCTCCCTCCCTTGCATTATCTGGAGCCTGTCTGGGTACGAATGTCAAAAATCTGCATTCTTCATGTCCTCCTATATCATAAGTGGGAGATTTGGTCTAAAGTTGTCATTGGATATCTTTCAGGAAGGAGACAAACCTGACAGACTTCTTTGCCACTTGGGCTAATAAGAATCTCAAATTTTTGTGAGTTGACACATTTTGCTCAAAGGTGGGTCAGTGCTTGGAGTCCCTCTCCAGTGCATTTTTAATACTATGGTTTCAGCTACTACAGGCTTTTGCTCTTGTTCTATGTCTTCTGAATGCCCTCATCATTGTAAGAGGACATTGCTCATCTTAATTGACTAGAAGGTATTTTGATTCCAGGATTTTCTACAGATTTTCATGCTAGAACTCCATTTTAACCAGGGAATTAGACTCCAGCTTTTCTTTCCCAAGACTTACACTCTAAGACTGTATCTATACTTCTCATCTCCATGGCTGGGAGCCCTCTCTCCTTTTATCTTTACAGGTCTAAACCTTTTCAACCCTGTTACAGACTCCTCACCCCTGGGAAATGCAGTATTTGGTGGTTGCTACACAATAAAAGGCAATGGTGGGCTGAATCCTGACTTGCTATCACAGTGCTATGGTAGAGTCTAATGAGGGTTAGTGTGCATCTGACTAGAGATTAGGTGGCTTCACTCTGTGCATTCAGGAAAGTTTTGAATCCAGATACCTGCAGTGCAGTTACCTGGAGATTCATCCTCGCCTTTGCCAGGCATAACACTATCTCCAGTGCTTCAAGAACCAATGCAGCATTTAATAAAGTAGTTGTGCAATTACTACTTGCATGAAAGATACTGAGACCTCCACCACGTAATAACACACTGGGGGTAGCTGCTTGGATTCACTCGCTGCTAAGAGTGCACATGGGATTCATTCAAAGAAAAAAAAGATGTCTTACCAGTAACCGGTGTTCTTCACAATGTGTAGTCCACATATACATTTGTCTTCCATCTGCTTCTCCTCTCTCCTCAGAGTCCTTCCAGGTATGAGTCCTGTGATTGAGAGGTAGAATTGTTAGAATGTACATTTGGGCTACACTTCTCAAAGAGCATCGGTTACTGGTAAGTAACCTTTCTTCTAGTTTTAGATTGTTCTTACAAAAGAGCTGAAAGAATCATCACCTTTCTGTATTTGCACTGCTTCTGCTTCTGTCCTGGGGTCAGAACTCAATTACTGCTCTGAATCTCACGAACAGAAGTTAGATGAAAAAAGATCCTAAGATTATGTGATCCATTCCAAAACAAGGATTGTTCCTTGGTGTATCTTTTCTTTTTCTGTTCTGTTATTTAATTGTACAATATTGCTTATTGCCAAAAGGTAATTACTTCTGGCCATTAACATCCACGTGTGTTTTGTGAACAGTATATTGAAGAGTTGATATGAATTCTGTTCTTTTAAACTTTCACACTCTGAAAACCCTATTATTATCAGTTTGCTGAGTGTTTCCATGGAAAACTGTCACAAGTAGCAACTGTCTCTGGGCTTGACCGATTGACTGGTCTACTCTAAATTTCTCTGAAGTCCTCATTCCAGCATGGTGTAACACACTGATACATAGCTTCTTTGAGGTTGTGGGGTCATATGGAGCTAATGGTTTAATGTTTAGGGATGTCATTTCAAAAAGTGTGCTGTTGTTGATTTAGTTTGTTTTTATTCAGCTAAGGAACTTCATGGGAAATATCTTCTTTTTTCTCAAACAAAAACATTTTCTATGTGAAAATTAAACACAATGAAAAGAACACGCATTTCATGCTTTTCTCAACTATTACTGTGGATAGTTGTTTTGCTGAAAAATCATTTGGTGCTTCAGGGTTTGCCTTCTAAGAAATATTTCTATTAATAACCTTTAAACTTTTATCTTAACAGTGGCATACATGATTTTGTATGTATTTTAACATAACTGATATGAATATAGAAAATATCTGTAGCACTGGGAGATTTCTTTATTTTGTTATCAAATGTTTAGTTTTTTAAAAATTCAGCTTAAGAGACAGCAAACCAAAGTTATTAGTGATTTTAAAATTGCACAGGAATGAAGCTGTTGTTCATGCAAGGAAGCATGTGCAACAGGTGGCTGCCAGGTGTTAGGAGTAGTGAAATCATTCTGAAGATTCGGAGATATCACCTTCCTACAGAATTCACGCCTCTGGATGCCATTCAGCTGGTGCCTGAAGGAATGGGTGCAGGATCTGTGGCTCTCTTTCTATTAGTGTGTTCGCAGTCCTGACTGCTGGATTACGGCTGCTCTGAAACAATCCAACAGCAGCTTCCAGTAGGGAAATGGCCTCATGCAAAGGTTGTTTACTCAGGCTGAGCAAAAAGTATCATCCATAGTAAGAATGTTATTCAGGTCCAGCATAATTTGCCTTTTAATTGTAAGTTAATTAATTTGGCCATCTTCTTAATTATCTATACACCAATTAAAGTTTCATCTGATATTGTGAATATATTTTTCCTTAGATTTATAAAAACAATTATATATGTAATTTTCCATGCTGTCTAGTGAGATGTTTCAGCATTTAAGCATAGAAGAAAAGCTCTTTGTTGAATAGCACAGTCATAAACTTTTCATTTCTTTATACTAATATCTGATTGCAGCCATACATTAGGTAAATGGAAGCAGTGCAGACTAATCACTTTTTTTGTATTACTGAAGGACATTTTTCTGTTCCGAGGCGGAGGCCAAATCTTTAGCTGAGGATGATGTGGGTTAGTTCTTTGAAATCAGTAGAGTTATGCTGATTTATACCAGATGGTCTGAATTTTTCGGTAGACTTGTATGGAGGCAGGAGATGGACTCGATGATCCTTGTGGGTCCCATCCAACTCGGAACATTCTATGATTCTATGATTCTATGATAAGATCTGGCCCCTAATCTGTAGAAAGTAATCAAGCTACATCTGTGCATAAGTAATATTTGAGGTGTTTTGTGGCTGTAGTATAACCTTATTTTGACTGATGAAGGTATAAAAACATTTGTGCATTTACCTTTCATGGTTAAACTAATCTAGTGTAAGTGACAAGTATAACAGGCCTTATTTTGAAAATGGGTAAAATACAAAATCACGTGATAATTCAGTTGTTCCTGAAAGTCAGAGTGCTTGCATGTGCATTGTTAGTGCAGATGAAGGAGAAATGTTCATAAACTTCAAAAAGCAGTCTTAAATTTGAAAAAAAGTTGCAATTAGAAAAAGAGGCTGAGTCTTGTCTTGGTAGAAAATTTTCAAAAAACAGTACTGATTTTGAGTGCCTCCATTCTTTGATCTCTAATTTGAGATTTTTTCTTACTAAAGACTCCTTAAAATCAATCCTCTTCAGATATATAAAGCTAGGTGCCCAGGCTTACGGGCAAAGAAGAATTAAAAGTGAAGAGTTCTGTGTTTTGTTTGAACATAGAAATGGAAAAGCAGCTTGGAGATCCCCTTGCCACACATTTCTGAAGAGTGCTTACCAATTTTTCTTCTCCTGTTGATATACACTTCTCAGCTTGAGTGAGATGGAAACTTCACCCTCTGCAGACGAAGGTTTCTGTGTAGTTTTGAAACTCATCTTACTGAATCCTAAAGTGTAAAGAAATAACAGTATCACTTGAAAAGCCGAAGTTCTCCTCTTTTTATACAGAAAAAAAACCTCTGAATAAAACATCCAGATAAACACTATTTAAGAATCTTTATGTTAACTATTAAAGCTTAATCGTCACCTTAATTTATAAAGAATGTCTCACTCTACACTACTCCAGAGAAAAGTGCTAATTTAAATTCCAAAAAATGCACTGCATTATGCATTTTGTGATAAGACAGGAATGAAAACTAAATTTCAGGAAGTTTAGGAACTCTTTCCTTTCTTGTGGCATCACTTATAGGTTTAAACATCTACACATATGTAAAAATGTTCTAATCTGTACAGGTATTTAATTGGAGGTTATCTCATAGCACACTATGTATGTATATATTCATGTCAATTTATTTCATTTCCGTAGATAAGTCATCTTTAGTATAAGAGATTCTTATTAAAATCACAGTCTTTAAAATGCGTTACTTGCAGTAAATAGACACTGCTTTCAGAAATAACACAAATTTAAATGGTAGTATCTTTGTGGCAAAAAATGCACCTAAAGTAAGTCCATAGTGGATGCACTTTCAAAGTGCTGCATAAAGGCAACGGTGCCAAAGCCTGTGAGTTACTTATCTTCCAGAAATGCAGATAGATTTTTAATATGAAGAAGACTGTAGGAATGTTATTGGTTATTTACTGGTAGAGGGGCAAAGGATTCTCCTGACAGTGGCATGCAGGTGGAGTCCCTAAGAGCAAGTTGCTTGTCTTTATTTGAGGTGCAAATGAGCAGATTTGTCAGTCTTTCTTCCCGCACTATCGGTTTGTCCAACTCTTTCAAAGAAGGGTTTTTCCTCTTTTCTTTTTGTTAAATCGCATTTAGCTTTTGTCTTTGTAGTCAGTCCTTTGGCTGGTGCATTTCTTTCGACAGTGGTCCCACTCCTTAACCTTCTGTAACACAAAGATGGGAGAATACCAGCATGTGACCAGGACAGCCCTCTCTGGTTTGGTACAGGTGGCAAAGTAAAAATAGTATGTTCAGAATGAGTTACTTACTGGGAAAAACACGAATGCAGTTTCCACAAATATCTAGTCATCTTTTCCCTGTTCCCACATACAGATCATTTTAGGAAGTGTGTTCACATATATAATTAAAATGCTTTTTTTTTTTTTTTACTGTTTTACTTAATTTTGTCATTCGGGTTCACTGTGAATTTATGTTATTTTAATATTATTCCTAACATTTCTGCAAAAATGAATTTTCAGCTATCTTAGAGTAATTTGTGTTCCAAAATTTAACTGATAAATAAAAGGGTTTATGTTAACTACACTGAAAACTGTTAGGACTTTGCTATAAGTCTCACTAGGACCAAGATTATTTCTGTGTTATAAGCTGTAACTTTTTGGTTACATTACAGCCAAGGCAAAACGTTGGTATCTCCTTAGTACCTCTAGGGAATGAAGTCAGAAGTTTTACAATCCAAATGTCTCTGTTAGTGTGGAAGTAATTTAAGGGGAATGCCCTTAGTAAATTACTGTGTTTTAATAAAATGTGAGAGAAAATAAAGATATGAAATGATAGCAATTTCAGTATGATAAAGACAAACAGGCTGCATACAAATCTTCAAAAGAAACTACTGTGGGAATGAAGGATTCATGTTGTTCCATTATCATTTACAGACTGAAGAACTTACCATTCACTTTTACTAAACTTAAAGAACTTGCAGCTTTGTGGCTTTCTGACAACCAGGTAATGGCTTTCAATATTCATAATTTCTTTAGTAAAGTACTAGGGTTCTTAGCAGGGGCCATAAATGAAGCCTATAATTTAATACATGACTGTAGTAGAATTTTAGAAGTGTTTAGTCCCAGTCCAGCTTGCTACTTTAATACCAAGGTGTAGATTCTCCTGGCTGTCATTTATTAATCGGGAAAGCTCGCCTTTGCAGGACTTATCACTTGCTTCTAACTAACCTTCTGTATCTTGACAAAAGTAGTGAATAAAGGCCAGAATTATCACGAAAATGTTTTGTAAATAGAAATTCAAGAGGTAAGACTGTTATCAAACTTGTTCTCAGTTCATCTCATTCCTTATTCCGTTTTTGCCTCCATTTTTGTCTTCTGCCTTTTCCTGTCCATGCTTCCATTCCTGCGTATTTTAAACTCCATTAAATTCAGTGAGAGTTTAAATATGTAGAAGATGAACAAGAACTCTTAGTCTTGTTTTGGAGAAAATTCTCATATAAGTTCCTTTTAAATTTAAGTATACCTCTCTTAGTTCCAAGGGGCTTGGTTTGTGTGTCACTACTATATATTCTTTAGGATTCTATTTTTAAATAAATTATGTAACATGAACACAAAGAATTGCAACAGTTAGCCAGCATCTGAGCACTAAAATAAGTCCCTCATCAATCCTTGCCAATATTGGTGGATAGAATAAGTTTGCAGTTCTAGAATGTGACTCTAAATGGACAAAAGCTCAATTAGTACAATGTTTGAATTGTCCAACTTACCTAACAGTTTTTAATATTTGCAATAAATTCTCATAATCTCATCTTTCTCACCTTACAATAATGCCCAGCGTCAGATATTGTACCTCCTTAACTGAAGCTGATCTGGGCAATTCTGCAGGGGCCGATTATCATGCTACTGGAAATTAATCCATCCGTTTATCTGTATGGAAAAGCCACAGGGACTCAGGCCCTGCAGCTGCCTGCTTGCAGGAGACCGAGCGCGCCCGCCCGTGCTGAGCACGGCTGAGGGCAGAACCGCGTGGAGCAGTGCCCGTGCCAGCGTGGGGGCACGGCCCCGCAGATGGGATCATTTCTTTGTCACCCCCCGGCTCCAGCCCAGCGCACAGCATTCAGCTGGGCCCTCAAGGCCAAGTGTACCGCAGTCAGTAGATTTACATCAGCATATGCTTACTGCATTTCTCCTTAAATGTACCGTTGTATAGCCAAGCAAAAAATTTTAAAGCTGAAGGGAGGTGAGTCTACCTGGGAGGGATGACACAACTGATGAGTAAATTTTAAAGTGCTAAGTTAGGAGTGTCCTCCTTTTCACTCTTATTTCCATCCAAAACCTATCATTGTGTGACTCCTCCACCCAGCCACAGAACATACACTTCTTTTTAAATATACAATATTTTTTCAGCATTTTGACTTTTCAACTATACGGCTTAGATCAACTTCTATTCCGTGAACTGTGACAGTCACTCCTAGATGCTACATTAGAGCAAAGCAATAAAAATAATCAATTGAAGTAAAACCCAATGGTAACATCTGAATAATGAAGGTGCCTCCATATAGCTTGCACCAGGGTCACCCTCAGGTGAACCAGTAGCTGTCATGAACTTACTCCTCATTAGCCTTGGCTTAAAACAGCTCACAGCCATAATGTGGGTGTTTTAACTGTGTGGTTGCAGCTCTGTTCCGCTGATCCATTAGCTTCCTTGCTGGTGTGATTCTGAACATGCAGTAAATATTCCTGATATTTAGTGTTCTTCTGGTGACCCTCGTGGGAATTACAGGCAGACCAGGAGTGAGGAATGGGAGAGGAAGAATTTCTATCAAACTAATACTGCTTTTAGTCCATGGAGAGAATTATTTTCATACAGAATTTTAGTTATTCTTGTGTTTTCTATATATCACATGCTAAAATCCTGTCTCAGTTAACACACATGCTCTGAGTGACCAGTCCTTTGTTTTACCTTTCCGATACAGTCCAAGGCTCTTATTCCACTGCAAACTGAAGCTCACCCAGAAACAAAGCAGAGAGTGCTGACTAACTACATGTTTCCCCAGCAACCCCGCAGTGATGAAGGTAAAACATCGTCAGCAGTTCCTACAAAGGCAGGAACAGTGCTTGTTCAGGTAGTGGAGATAAAACAGAGGGAGGGGTTTCAGGCGTGGTTCTCTGTATGAACGTCTCTCTCTTCTGACATGGAAAGCCAATGGTGCACACGTAACAGCCCATATCTTGTCATACACAAAGGGCTCCCATTTCCAAATCCATTAATCTCAGGCCATCAGATTAGGGACACTGGACTGGCAGTGAGCTGGGGCGGGGGCACCTCCAAGACGCTTGGGGTTCGGAGCTCTGGGCCCGGCAAAGCTGGGGGCTTGGCTCCTGATATAACTGCGTTAAGTTGGAGTCTCCATACCCACCTCCCCTCTGCCCTGAAACCACCTTTCCACCATTCTGTTCGTGATTTTAGGGTTAAAATTTGTAGTGGTTTATCAGTTATTACTTTCATTGCCACCCTCAACAGTTTTAAGACAATAACCCGAGATTACAGGATCAACTAAGAACTTGTCTTTTTTGATCACTTCCAATCTTTTGCTGAGTGCAGTAATCCCTTGTTCTGTTGCATTGCTGTTCGCAATTTAACTGTAGATTTCCAGTCAGACAGTGACAGTTTTAATCCTACTTTATGGGAGGAGCAGAGACAGCAACGTATGACTGTTGCCTTTGAATTTGAAGAAAAAAAGGAAGAGGAGGAAAATGCAGGGAAAGTTAAGGTAAGTTCTGTTTGATTTTTTCTGGTACTCATACACTACAGACAAGGTCCAATATACTGATCTTGAATTGAACTATTTCTGTGTTCTAAATTACCAGAAAATACTTGGCACCATGTTTCAAGTATAGCAGTTGAGAAAGAAGAACATATGTGTTCTCCCTGAAGTACACAGTACCAGACAGCAAAACTTCAATTTAGGAACTCTGATGGGTTCCTAGTGACAGATGTTTTATCACTAAGACAAAATTAACACCAAATGTTTAGGGATTTAGAATTACTCTCCAGCCACCTAATTCTTTAGAAATATTTAGACCCTACGGGGGATTCCATATTCCTCTCAAGGTGGAAGTTGATAAGAACTTTGCAACTTCTTGGAGTTACACAGGAGTGTGCACCTGAGGGGGAATCCCTCATCAATCTTGTAACCTACCAAAAACTTGAAATGGAAAATTTCTATTTTTTGAATAATATAAAGGAATTACCCCAGATCAAACACTTTAGCAATGCAAATTTTGAACTGCAGTAGGATACCCAACATAACAAGTTTACCAGAGACAAAAATCATATCAGGATATTAAAATCATATTTTAATTTTAAAAATAACAATACTATTATTAATAGATATTTAACATCTGATTTACATCTTCTTGGAAAATTTGGAATTTTTGTTCTAATATTTTTCCTAATTAGGAATTTTCACCTAACTCTTGCAACCACAGATAATTGACTCTACTGCTAGTAGCAAAACAGAAAATGAAATCAAAAAGCAATCTTTGACTCACTATAAATAGATTAAACTGAAATTTTACCCCAGGTAAACTGCAGATTTATGGCTCATGTATGGAAAGTAGAACATCTGGGAGAATTTTATATTGTTCCACCACTTCTGATCTTGATTTTAGCTGTTAGTAATACGGCTGTCCGAATGTGCAATACAATTGAAATATTAACAGGGAAAAAGATATCAATTTCTAAGATCATAGAAGAATTTAATTGTATTATATGTTATTTGCAAACAGTATTCTCAATATTGAAATGTAATACAAGAATTATATCAGCCATTTTGGTTTTAATATATTTCAGAACACTGTGAATGACTGAAACAAATGTTTCCTTTGAGTAAGCTGTTTTTGCAGAAAAATGAAATCCTTCATCCACTAAATGCTGTTCTTGTACTTGAGTTCAAATGCTGCCATCTGCTGTATGGAAAATGGGGAGGCAAATACAGCCGAGACACACCACCACAGTTTCAGGTGTCCTAGAAACAGCACTTAGCGAAGGTAGGAGCTGGCCTGTGAGCAGCTGTCGTGGCACAGTGTGATGCCAGGCCTGGGCACACAGCACCAGAGCTGCTCAGGATGCTGTGGATGCTCCAGTAGCAGTGCTTCCCAACGGGAGGAGCGGTTTGTACCACGTGGGTGACCCATGGCCCATTGGTCTGCAGCTCTCCCCAATGTTTTGGCTTGGCCAGCTGAAGGTCAAGACAGTCATTAGCCTTTGCATCACTGTAGGGGGAAGAGTCCAACACTAAAATATATTTTCTGGAGTTCTTACTTACCTCTTCTCCCTCTCATGCATAGAGAGTGGAGAGAGTATAAACCAGTGTTGTAATATACAGGTACGATTCTGCATGACATTCCTCTATTCCTATATGCAGTCATAGAATCACAGAACGGTTTGTGTTGGAAGGGACCTCAAAGCTCCCCAGCCCCACCCCGGCCATGGGCACGACCCCTCCACCAGCCCAGGCTGCCCGCAGCCCCATCCGGCCTGGCCCTGGGCACTGCCAGGGCTGGGGCACCCACAGCTGCTCTGGGCAGCCTGTGCCAGGGCCTCCCCGCCCTCGTGGGGGAGAACTTCTTCCTTATGTCTGATCCGCGTCTCCCCTCTTTTAGTTTAAAGCCGTTACCCCTTGTCCTATATCTACACTCTCTGATAAAGAGTCCCTCCCCAGCTTTCCTGTAGCCCCCTTTAGGTACTGGAAGGCTGCTGTAAGGTCTCCCCAGAGCCTTCTCTTCTCCTGGCTGAGCAACCCCAGCTCTCTCAGCCTCTCTTTATAAGAGAGGTGCTCCAATCCAATGTTCCTCCCCTCCATAATGATCCTAGTATCTCTTCATCAGACCAAGACATTATAGTCATTGCTTATACAGAGCAGAATTGTTAAATGAAAAGCTATGCAAGGAGCAAGGAGCTAATCAGATACTTCCTCCCGTCTGCATATCCTGAAGAGAGCATCACTTCTCTCTTATATCTCACTGTATGTACACCAGATACCCATAAATACCTGTAGTTTGTAAAAACTGAAACTGGGGAAATAATGCTCTTCAAACCAAGGAAATCTTACCAGGCTTTGAAAGGAAAAGATTTCCCAGAGTAGGTGTGTGGGGTCTTTTCCCTGTCATGGAAAACGTCCTTTTTGCCCAAGATATGAAAAAAATGAGCTCAAATTCAATTAATAGGATAGCAACACTTACTTGCATCCTTCTGGTATGTCTGTGCTCTTTTCCAGCAAGGATAATTCATCTGCATGTATGAATGACCATAAAAGAATTGTTTGAACTGTTCACAAGCCTGCATTTAGAGGCATGCACATGAGCTAAAAGCTAATTTCTGGAACTTTTTTGTGAACTTCATGTGTTTCACTCCATCCATGTGTTGCAATAGGTCATAGGGAGGTTTTAACATGTACCATTTTAGCAGTTACATCAGACATTTATGGGATGAATTTGAAGGTTAAATTAAATTAACAATAGGTGGTAATCACAAACATTGTTAGCATTTTAGAAAAGCATAAATAATTTTCACTTTCTATATTTCATAGTTAAAACTGAATTCTCAGCCAAACTATATAAAATTGGTTTGATGATTTGAAGTATTCAATAAATTTTTCCATAAAGAATTTTGAACTTTGAAAATTCTCTTTTCAGAGTCATGCTACTTTTGATGTAACATTAAAACATAAAAGAATTGCATCAACAGGGAGTACACATTTCCTCTGTAATGATAGTTCTAAATCAGTGATGAAAATACCTGTTTTCTAATGGATATCACCTGTCGGAGCTGCCAGTATTTTTATTGTGTAATAGTAATATGCATAGTGATATAAGACTCTTACTGAAATCCCTGTCTGACTTGCCTATCACATGAAAGCCTTTTGGTTAATTTTTCCTTGACTAGTACTAACTGAGGATTTGCTCTATGACTTGAGTTCTAGCTATGTTTGTCTGTAGACCTTACATTTAAATCACGGCTTGTATTTTGTGAAAGAGTTATTGCCTAATTAGGCCACATCCAAATATGATTTCTTTCAACCGTAAATCAACCACAGTTTTAGTAATGCTTTACAGACTTAATTTCTTTTTTCTGTTGAAGTTCTTTATTAACATATGACATCGTAGTCATACATTTTAACATTTTATGTTAAAGTCATGTCAGAATCTATTATCTGTAATATTTATTCTATTGTGGTTCAGAATTATATGCTAGTATTTCATATAGTTTTATTTTCCAAATTGTTCATACTCTTGCATCTAAAATATTGCCATCAACAGACCATATTCATTTGAATCCAAAATTACCTTTTTCCTGCTTGTTAGGGGTGTAAAATCCAATGGCTGTATAGTGAGCTATTAAAAGCAAGCTCCCTTTGCTTACCTCACGTACACAATCAGGTAAAAGTGTCTTTGTGGTAAATGCTTCTAAATACTTATTTATCACACAGCAAATGTAGAGTAATTTCAAAGTTCACCGCCTCATAAACAGGGACAGTTATCCTGACACACAGAGCTTGCACTGGGAGCTATAATTTTCTTTCATTGAAGGATTTTATTGCATTTCCAGCCCAAGTCCAGGCCCAAAGTGAGTGGCAGGCTCAGCCAGCACCTTTTGGATTTCAGGTGGCTGTGCCTGAGGGCCGTTACTCCTGCCCAGATGCAGGCTGGCCGCTCTGCAGACCTTCTTTTCTGTTTCACTGCATGAATCATGAGGCTGGTGCTTGACCCACAACCGTCTGTCCCAGCTGGGACACAGGCAGTGCAGACAGGAGAGGTCTGCAGAGGGAAGGACGGAGCAGGGAGGGCAGGAGATGCTCCATGGAGGGGAGGGCCACGAGCTATGAGGGAGGCCTCTGCCGCGGGCTGGCCTCAGGGGACAAACCTACCAGCTGCCTGCTGTGCGCGGCCTGAGCAGCCTTGCCAAGGTCATGCTCTGTTTGGACCCGCTCTTCTGGTTCCTCAGCATCTCTTCTCATGATGGGGTGCGATGTACAGTGGACAAAATATGTCTGTAACATGAGGAGGAGGAGTAAGGAGAGGCCAGCATCATGTATGTCTTCTTTCCTGCTCGGATCACTCCTAACGTAGTAATCTGTGGCACTGTCTCCTCTGAGCAATTTGCTGATAGTGTCATGTCATGCCCCTCTTCCCCTTTCACTCAATCCTGAGATTTTGTAGAATTGACTTAAAATTAGAGTTGCTTTGGACTTGGGTGAATACAAGGTTTCTTTACTTCTGAGTGATAAAAATTATAAGCTTAAAATTTTGATCATTGTAGGAAACCTGTCAGTCAGTTAAAGTACTATTCAGTGTGACTTAGAGTGACTTTTCCATAGTGGTTTGAGTCTGTTTTCCTATATTTTCTGTCTACTTTAGAGTAAGATTTGTACACTTGAGTGCATGTAAGTACATTATCCATCTCAAAGAGCATATAGCTCCCAGTAGATCAGATTCCATTCTCAGCTGTTATGGATAATTCAGGTTAATTCAGTACACTGAACATATCTAAATTAATTCTTCATTTACACCAGTATCATTTTGGAAAAGTGTGATTTAATATGTTAGTACTGTCAAGCCAAGTGTAGAATTAAAATACAATACTCTCACAGGGTGAAAGATAGGCTTGTAGGGAAGCATTCCCATCCATCATTTTGTGTCATTAAAATTCCATTATAGGTTGCCATAATGTAACTGAATGCAAATTTCAGTCCAAGAACTTAAAAATCCATGAAGGTAGCTATATGTAAAAAATTACCTCAAATATATTAATTCAAAATTTGAGGAATTTGCACTTAGCCGTAGTACTGTAACCATGGTTTTAGTTTGCATGCTGTTTTCATTTTGTATTTGTGCTTTAATTCTTTTTATGAATGTTCAGGTTGAAATAAATCTAAAACGTTATCCCACTCCATACCCGGAGGATTTAAAGAATATGGTAAAATCAGTTCAAAATCTGGTGGGCAAAACAAGCCATGGAGTACGGCCTGAGAACTCAGCACCAACTGCGAACAGTGAACAAACTGTGAAAGAAAAGTATGAGCACAAGTGGCCCATGGCACCAAAGGAGATTTCAGTGGAGGTAATGTAAAAGGATCATTGTTCCTCTCAACAGTTCAAGATGGGGTTTTAACATAACTCCCTCAAATGATATGCTGCATCTGCTGTGAACTTCGTACCTAAGAGTTTCTAGTTTAATTCTGCAAAGTAAATCTAGTTTTATGTTGAGTTGCTCTTTTTCCCAATACTACTAAGATTATCAGATTGAATTTTTGGTTTAAATCTAGCTGGAGCTGAATTTTTGTATTGGTATATACCAACACTCTCCTAAATTTTAATGATAGACTTTCATGTTAGTGGGAGAATGGAACTGATAGTGATTTACACCTCAGACTTAAGTGTTTATCTCTGCATCAAATACATAAATGACAAATCAGTTTGTTCAGTCTGACACTACTATGCCATTAGGTTCTGCTTCTTCTAATCTCTTTAACTGTAATACATAGCCAATATACCTTGTCAAAAGTTGATGAAGTCAACAGGAGTGATTCTCTGACTGCAGGGAACTTTAAATCAGGTGCCCCCTGAACAGTGACTTTCAGTGAGTTACACAATCTAGCCCTTAATACATTGGCCAGAAGTGGCTCAGTATGCGGAGTAACAAAGTTTTCTATTCTGACATAAATAGGATTGGTGAAAGACAAATTCCAAAATACTGCACAGTCTTGTGCAAAGCTGATGTATGTAGCTGCAGTTTGATCTCGGAGGACGTCTACTCATTGACATGTTCATACTAATGACACTTTCTGTAGGTACAATTTATAAATACGGGAAATCTTACTCTGGCAGTATTTACTGATAGTTTATAAGATGCTTGGACAGGTCTACAGGAATACCTACATTCTTAAAAATCTTTATGAAGCCCTAATATTCAAAAGAAATAATGAGAAAAGAAAAAGATGAAATTGTCTTTTCACCATTTTGTTATTTAAACATTATGATAAATTCACTATCTTTGAAATATCCCTGACTCTGGCTGGTTATGTATGGATGACTTTTTCTTCCTCGATTTTCTATATCTCTAACATAGATTGACTGTTCACACATACACAGCAGTCACTGTAGCTGCACTGTCAGTACTGTGCATTTTATTTAAAGACAAATGTTTCCATTTCTTAAAAAAATAACTGTTTTTGACTTAAGATGGCTTCAGAAAACTTTCTTCAAATCTAGGCGTAGTTTTGCTTAGTACTTCAAACTAAAAAATTTAAGTTAGATCATTCATGTTTTCATCTAGATCTGAAATCTTAAATTCTACCATTATTCATTTTTACCCATTATACTCTCTCTTACTGTGTGAATTTGGCCTTTTAACCAACTTATGTCTTGTGGCATGAGTATTTATGTGTTCTGCTGTTGTTCCTGAATACATATGATTTATTTTGCATTGACTAGCTTTTGAACATAAATATTCTTAATAGGTTTCTGATGTTTTTAATAATCCCTACTGTGACCATATGCATACTATCTGGAATTTGAATCAGTGCTGTCTGGCAAAGACACTATGTGTTAGGTCTTATGGCTCTGTCTGGCAGCACAGCACTTCAGATATAGGCAGCTGTACGGGTTCTGCTGCTGTCACCCACGAGGAGCCCCTTAGCAGGGAGTTATATCCCAGCTCACTGAGCCACAGCAGAGCCCTGTGAGTATCCAGAGCCTAGCAAAACCTCTGTCATAGAGGTGTAAGGAAGGAGTAGATGGCAGCAACACCATGAAATACTACAGTTACTCAGAAGTGGTTGTGTGACCACGTACTGTATTCTAACATGAAGATAAAGACAGATTTCATTCTTACATTTCATTCTTTGATAAAAATGCATTCATTTTTGCAAAAGGAAAATAATCATATCTAGTTTTTCTGTGAATGTAGTACATGAACTGTTAATCCATGAGTATGAAAACGAGTGTTTTATAAAAATAGTTGAATTGCTGAAGACCCTGCAGTAATTCCTGAAGTGCAATTAAATAATGTGATTGCAATTTCCGAGTTGATTTTCTACCACAAGCAACTGATGTGAGTTCATGAACTATTTCCATCAATATCAGTGTAAATGTATTTTTCATCTTCCTTTATTACAACAGTAAAGGTGGTAGACCTTCAGATTTTAGTTTCCCTAGTACTTAGTCAAGACTAGTAGCACAACTATCTCATCAACTAAGGAAATGAAAAAAAGTGTTCTTGTCATTCAGACAAATAACATCACTGGGAAGCTTTTACAGCAGTAAAGCAGTATCACGTATACATTTTCCTCTCTGGCTTCCTGCATAAAGATAAAGAAGAGGTACGGGCAACTGTGGAAAACGTGTCAATTATTTTGTGAATAACATTAACATGATTTCAGTTGTAACACATTAAATAAAACATAATTAAGCTCCCTTTGCTTTTCAGATAATTAGGAAACATGATCTCAAGCCTCAAGTTAAAATACAGTTTGAAAATGCAGGTGTGTTCTGATATAGATTTAGACTGAAGACAGTTTCTTATAACAAGGTAATTTAATTTCAGGTGCAATGCTCACTTTTACATCCTCAGAAGCCAGATAAGCTGGTTTCTTTTCTGATCTCTCTTGGATTTTCTTGCAATTAATTTATGCATGTCTTCACAAAATTGTTTCTAAATAGTTAACGGGAGCATCTGAAATGAGTAACAAGCTACATTTCAAATCCCCTGTATCGTCCTCCACCTTCAGTAATAATAAGCAAACAATTTCTTAATTAATCATCACTTAAAATAAACCTCTTCATTGTCCTATGTCATTGTGAAAGATGTGCATTTTAGACAAAAAGAAAGTTGGGATAACTTAGTGCATTTTGTACCATTCCGTGAGCAGTGAGAAATACCACAGATTGGCAATTAAGATCTTTATAGTTAATATTCTTGATATGTGTGGACTGAAAAATTTGTTTGAAAGAGTTCTGTATAACTCTCAGCTTTGTGTTAAAAAAAAATCTTTCCTAGTCCAGCATACTGCATTCCACCCTTTATGTTAATTCCTAGCAGATTTATTAATACTGTATAGAAAGGAGAGATTGTTGTCTTTTGAGTAATCCAATGCAGATGCTGGTGCTAATGCTAACAGCCAGAGAAATACTGCCTCGGCTGTATTGGCTCTTCTGAGACCTTCATTTCATCTCAATCAAAATAAGACCTCAATTCTTTTAACTTCTTACTTCATTACTTGCACGAGTTTGGATTGTTTTGGGGGCTGGGGGCTGAAAGGGAGAAAGGTGTTCTTTTTGTTTTATTTTGGAGAGACATTATTCAGGACTATCTCCAAGATAAAGCCTACCTTCCATAAAATCAGTCCAAGGCATCACTGGACCCACTGAGGCTACTGCTCTGTCTGTCCCCACCTGCATGAGGACCCAGGAGATGAAGTATTACGTCTGGACATGGCACTCTGTACAAACTCATATACACAGAGCATGTAGGCCTGGTTTATGTTTGATGGACCATAAAGTGACTCTTTTCCAAGAGGCCTGAGAATGTCTCTGTTGGCAGCAAGCCCAGTGAAATGTATGTGGTTGGGTCCATATCCATCTAGACTGAGAGTGACAAGAGCTTGTTTCCTCCAGAGATGGGAGAGCATAGGGAGTGCAATTCAGATATTAGCGTGTTGTAACAGGGCAGTGCTGGGCCTTCTGTCCTCACACTGAAGACCACATACGGAACTGGGCAAGACCATCTCCATGGTTTGTAACTTAGGATGTTGTTACAAGGTCTCCCATCCTCTGCAGTACATGACTAACAGCTGGCTGGATAAGCATCTGCAGTTTATCTTTCCAGAATTCTGACCATGTCAGCAAGCAGGCTTAGCCATTTGAAATAAAACTATTGGAAATGGAAGTTTTCACAGTAAATACATCTTTGTAGACTTCTTTGGTGGTAGCAAGTTCTGGTCAGTGCTTGGATGCATCTGATGGGCTGTACTTCTGATCACCTGAACAGGCAAGGTTAATGTGTGCATTCCTCCAACTGCTTCCCAGTCCACAGGACTGCAAAGCAGAGAGACATATGGCAGAAACAGCCCTACCTGTTCATGATGATTTTTTTTCAGGATCTACTGTGTCCTTCTGTGTGGAGCCCCCAAAACTACCTCTGCCCCAGTCTGTTCTTCATGTAGTTATGTCACCAAATCAGCAACTTCATGTCTCCTTTTAAAGCTTTACTGTATGTCTGAGAATGCCTGCTGGAGCTGAAAAGGTGAGAGCTCACTGCGTCAGTGCTGTAACTGTGTGCTGGCTGCTGGACCTCCCCAGCAGGTGGACGTGCTTCGGGCTTCCTTCATTCTCCCACCTTCAGATTCCAGATCGACATTCAGAAGTTCTCCTCCCACCAGTTCAATTCTTTAGTGGGACTTATATCTTGTCTTTACACCCTGTATGGGGCAGCCTGCCGATCTAACGGCTGCTTCCTGGAAGCTGCCACTGCAGGCAGAAAAGTGGGAGGTATCTGGGAGCAGGTGGAAGACCCTCCAGTCCGCATTCTTCTGGGACAATCCCACATTTTGGGGTGACTCATAGTACATTTCTGGATTGGTAACTGAATTTTATTTAGGTCAATCTGGTAAAAACTATCTTAGCAAAATACTCAGAACTGTGACTGGCTTTCAAACACAGCTTCAGGCAGACTGCATTTTGTGATCTTGTCAGGAGAAGACTTTTTAGTGGGACTTTGAAGCTATCCACATACATGGCCGAGAGATCGAAGAACTGCCATTTTCTGTGCAGAGACTGTGACATGGGTAAGTGGTTCAGTGAGGCTTTGTTCTAAACCCGCACCACTACAACTAACTGTGATTCTGGGGAAAAATACCTATGCCTCAGTTAGTCTCACTGGTATCTAAGGGTATTCTGATATCTCTCTACTTACATTTGTTGCTACATTTTCTGTGAACTCCTTTATTGTTTCATTAAAATTTTAGTAAAATCTGGACCAAGTAACATTTGCCTAGATCTGTTTGTCTTCGCTTCTCAATTTCTTTATAGCCAGCTTGTCATTTTTCAGATTGCCCAAGCCTTCTTCAGTTCAGAAGTGCTGCCAACCCTCTACATATATTTAATTGTTCCTCTGGAATAGATCCATCCTTAATGGTCGTACGTGCCTGTGCCTTGTGCATGCTGCATCCGCACAGAGCCTGGGTCTGCTCTATTCAGCGGCTTTCTATTCTTTGCAAACAGACTGTAAGAATTAGGTTATTTCGAAAATCACAGCTCTCTAGATTTTAATTTGATGTTTTTATGTTGTCAGCATGAATAATAGCCAGTATTTCTCTTTCCCAGTTATTTTACTGGGTTTTACCATGTATTTTCTCTTGGGAAACAGCTCACCATATTTTTCTGTCCTCTGCCTATATCTTTCTGTGGTTAGTCCTAAGGAGTAAGTTTTCACAAAACACAATTACATTTACCCCTTTCCTTTGTTCTTGCAAGTGGTCCTATTAATAATACTTTTTTTTTTTCTATTAGTGCCCCTTTTGTTCTTGGGCTTGTAAGAGAAAGGGTCCTATTAAGCAGAGTAGAAGTAAATGGAATGTGATTTTGTTTTTTTTTTTACATCTTTCATGGCGTATTCACAAATGCCAGACATTCTTTCAAAAGTGTGTTGATTTTTGTTGGGATAGCTAGACTAGAGGCTAAAATAAAGTAAAGAAAGAAAGAAAGAAAAGAAAGAAAGAAAGAAAGAAAGAAAGAAAGAAAGAAAGAAAGAAAGAAAGAAAGAAAGAAAGAAAGAAAGAAAAGAAAGAAAGAAAGAAAGAAAAAGAATATAACTTAGAAAACTTCATAAAATCATGCACCTAAAATAAAAACCTGTGTTCATCATTATGTGAAAAATGGAACTGCTGGTTCTTCCTATCTTAGAGCAAGTAGTTTTATCTTAAGGTTATAATAACTTTTGAAAGTTTCATGGCACAATATTGGGATTCTAGGTGCAAGATAGAGAAAGTAAAGAATTCCGTAAGAGTCACCTGTCTGATACAAACAACACTCATAAATCAACTCTGGAAACCCCAGACAGGAAGGAGAAAGAAGAGCATACAAAAAGCTCAGAGGTACAAGAAAAGTTTGAAGCATGCACAATGCTTCAAAAGTGGGGAATTTCACATTCTGTGAATGCTGTGCACTTTGTTATTTTTCAAAAATGGTGTTGCATGATAAGTTTGTTGCACTGCCATAGAAATGATAGTGCTCCACTATTGCTCGCTTTAAGTTGTATGTACATGAATACTGTTATGTAAGAAATACCATACACCACAAGGGAGCTCTGTGTATCAAAGTAGTTTAAAGGCTTGAATATATTACATCATGTAAGAATCAGTAGGTACCTATATTTGCTTAAATGTTAACACTGACGGGATTAATTAAATGGGCTCTCAAGAAGCTTGTTCTTTGCTCTTTTGGTATGGTGCTACCTCCATTTGTACACCAAAGGTAGAAAATTAAAATATCTGTTTTTTAAATACAACTATATTCTTCAAGGATAAATCAAGTGGCAAATGCTTCTACAAATCTTCATTTACACTGTTGTTAATGGAGCATAAACCTCTCAGTTTTCTCCTTATGAGTAGAATCACGTAAAGTTTTAAAATGTTGTAGCATTTTACATTTTAGTAACGCGTTTTTGGTTTGGTACTCCATCTTAAATTGTTTCTCTGAAGGTTATGTCTCTTTCCTTTATTGACTTCTATTTGCGAAACCATATGACCCGTAATCATCAGAGTACCTTTAACAACAAAATGTCAGGGTACAGAGATCCTCATTGTGTCTCCGTTAGTGAAAGTTCCCTCCTAAATATGTTTCTCCTAACCATTTCCTTCCATTTTTACTACTAATTATGGATTTTTCTCCTAGTACCTCTCTAAAACAACCTCTTTTTTCTTAGGTACTCTCCTTCCCCAGCTTCCGTCCTCTTTACAACTTCACAGCTCATCCTCCTGCATCCAAGATGATGCATGTTTTTCTTTCCCCTTCCCACAAGGATCTTCATTGGTGTTAGCACGACTGTCCGGACCTGCTGTTCCTGTCTCCATCAGTTCTCTCTCCGTGATGTTTCCCTGAGCACATGCACTAACACCCCCAACATGGGGTTCCTGTATTGCTCGTTCCTCCTGAGAGCAGGGTTGCCTGTGTCATTCCTCCAGTTAGCGTCTTCCCCTACCTTGTCTCCCCAGGTCACCTATATTTCAGTGTAGCATATTTCTTATTTCTGAACTTTATTCCATTGATCGCACAAGAAATGGCACAGATTCCTTATTTGTGTCTTCATTCCCTTCTTCTAGCTATCCTATGAGCCTAATGTAAAAGCCTTAATTTAAAATATCTCTTTCTACGACGACATCTCACTTTCTTTCCACTTCTGAACTCATGTTATTTTCAGTATGTATCCTGTTGCTGGCTAGAACTGCAAAACAATTGTGCAGGAAAGTCTTAGAAAGTCAAGATTTGCTGAACTCTCAATGAGAAGTTTTTGAAATCTGAATCATTTTAATTTAGCAAAAAACTCTTTAGAGACAAAGTAATTTAATTAAATATAGCTGTAGGGAGAGCTCAATCTATGGAAGGACTTGTGCCACAAATGAATGAGGAACACTTACTCCTGAAATAATAAGTAAATATTTATTCTAAATTTTTATTTATTTCTACTGGCAGCTTGCATTTTTGTGACCTTTACTTCATCAAAAATGTTTACACGGCCTTGATGTATCTTACAAGTTCCATCTGTTTTGTCCACATTTTCAGAATGAACACATCACCATAACTTTACAAGTATTTCTGTAGGACTAATTAGAATTTTCAACTGATAAATCATCATGATTAGACAATCTCTGCCCTTATGGTGGGGTTTTGGTGTGTTGTCACATTCATGAAAAGAAGGCTGTGAAATGTTTGTTTGTTGCAGTTAGAAGTGGATCCTATGTTTACTCTACATTATTGTATTCTTCAGGATGCCTTTGGACATCCTGCCAGTGAGATGAGGATAGGGGAACTTCGTCCTTCCTTGCCAGAGACTCCATTGTACCCACCCAAACTTGTTCTTCTGGGTAAAGACAAGAAAGGTACTAACTTGACTTACAACCTTTTAGATGGGGAGCATGTGTAATGTACATAGATAGACATGTTACTTAATGTATTCTACACTTCACTGATTTTAAAACATACTATGTATGTATTTGTGCACACACACATATATATATAAACAGTATCAATTTGAAAATGTATTTTTCTGGTGTTTAGTTTCCAAATACCACCTCCTGAAAATGTTTGCTGTGTTTTGTTTCAGAGTCGACAGATGAGTCTGAAGCAGATAAGATCCATTGTCTGAATAACAGCGTTTCCTCAGGCACTTACTCAGACTATTCCCCTTCCCAGGCTTCCTCAGGGTCCTCCAATGCGCATGTTAAAATGGGGTCCTTGCAGACAACAGCAAAAGAAGCAGTGAATAACTCTTTGTGGGGGAACAGGTGTGATCCTCTTTCTTAACACAGCTTCCAATTGCCTTTTGTCTTATGTTGCCATATGCATTCAAAGTGATCATGTGCCATCTGTTAAGACATTCAGATCAAAACCATAACATTTTACCCCAATTTTCTTGAGGTGTACGTAGCAATACACAGCCCAAGCTGTGGAGAGTTGGCCACCCATTCATACTCTGTAAACATCAGTAATTCTACAGCTGTTTTTTCAACCACGTGCTATAGCCATGCATTAAAAGCGCCTAGTAATTGAACTGCAATTGTTCTGCTCTGTGTGGTGCTGAGCTGCAGCTGGCTGTAGTTTAGTGTAGTTAAGAGTGCATATGTCTCATATTCATGCTGTCCTGAGCCTCACTCTGCCCTGGACCTCCAATTGCAATAAAGTTCATTGAAAATTGTCATCTTAACTGGCCATCAGCAACCTGAAAGCACTCTGGTACCACACAAGGAACGCTCTGCCCTCTCTGTTCCTGCTGTAAGTGACCTAAATGTAGCTCCATCTTAAGAAATCCACAGGGTCTTCCCCATTAAACAGAGGCTGGAGCCTGCTTACTGGAGATATGTAGCATCTTGGTGGTGAGCAGATGCGCAAGCTGCATCTGGTAGTTTTGTTTAAAAAAAAAAAGTTACAAGTGTAGAACATTTCCCCTGCACTCTTAGAAGGTTATTTTTACAGTAGGAAAATATGTTCAGCCGGATTTATGTATGAATTGGCGTTGAGCCATCCAGGACTTTTGACTCACTTCTTATTTTCTCTGTGTACATACTTACAGCATCTGTGCTCCAGTGCAAAGAACTGCTGCAGACATTCATGCCAGATCAGTGACATAAGATGCACATCTCATAGTACGATCCCAAAGCCTGAGTATGGATGGGAGAATATTAAATTGCTCTATAAGTGTGTCTTTCTGATGACTGCTTACGTGCTCCAGTAGAGGGCATTTTACCTTATTTCACTTTATTTTATTTCAACAGGCTGGCACAGTCATTTCCACAGCCCCTTGAAACAAAGCCATTACTGAGCCAGCGGGAATCTGCTCCAGCAGGAAACCTGCCACAGCGCAACGACAGGCGTCCCCTGAGTGACACCTTCGCCGACAGCTGGAATGACAGCTCACACTACGATAACACCGGCTTCGTTGCGGAGGAGAGCACAGTGGAGAATCCTAGCGCTAACCCTCTCCTAAGCACGAAATCTAGAAGCACATCTGCGCACGGGCGCAGGCCGTTAATTAGACAAGACAGGATAGTTGGCATTCCTCTGGAGCTGGAGCAGCCGACGCTCAGAAACACACACGAATCTGAAGTGCCTCCTCCCAATCCTTGGCAAAATTGGACCAGAACCCCTAGTCCTTTTGAAGACAGGACAGCTTTTCCTTCCAAACTGGAAAACACCCCCACCACCAGCCCTTTGCCTGAGCGGAAAGATCATGTCAAAGAGTCTCCTGAAATAACTAGCACTTTCACTCCAGGAATAGCATGGGAATATCACGATTCAAATGCTAACAGAAGCCTCACAAACGTCTTCTCACATATTCACTGTCGCCCAGATCCTTCTAAAAGCGTTATTTCGATAAGCAAGAGTACAGAAAGGCTTTCTCCAATGATGAGGGATTTAAAAACTAACAAATTTAAGAAGTCACAGAGTATTGATGAGATAGACATTGGAACATACAAAGTTTATAATATACCTTTAGAAAACTATGCATCTGGTAACGATACTGTAGGAGCCCACGAGAGGGTGGACAAGCTCCTGGGCCCGGAGCACGGCATGCTGAGCATGTCCCGCAGCCAGTCGGTTCCCATGCTGGATGACGAGCTGCTGACCTACGGCAGCGTCAAGGTGCAGCCGCAGCAGAAGTCATCCGTGACAAAGAAGGTCTACCAGTTTGACCAAAGCTTCAACCCGCAGGGAGCAGTGGAGGTCACAGCCGAGAAGAGGTTACCACCGCCTTTCCAGCTCAACCCCGAGTACATTCCCCAGCAGAGTAAAAACCTGCCCCAGGAGTTGGTCAGCCCGAGGGCCTACCGCGGCTACCCCCCTGTGGAGCACATGTTCTCCTTCTCCCAGCCGTCGGTGAACGAGGAGGCCGTCAGTGCCCCCTTTGCGAGCCAGGGTTCTCGGCCAGGGTTCTTGAGGAGAGCGGATTCGTTGGCCAGCTCCACTGAGATGTCCATGTTCAGGAGGGTCAGTGAGCCCCACGAGCTGCCCCCAAGCGATAGGTATGGCAGGCCTCCGTACCGAGGAGCTGTGGAGCGCCAAAGCAGCATCTCGGTCTCCGAGTCCCAGTTCCTCAAGAGGAATGGCAGGTATGAAGACGAGCATCCTTCCTACCAAGAAGTGAAAGCCCAGACTGGCAGCTTTCCAGTTAAAAACCTTACGCAAAGGAGGCCATTGTCTGCAAGAAGCTACAGTACAGAGAGTTACGGTACCTCCCAAACCAGGCCAGTTTCAGCGAGGCCTACAATGGCAGCTCTGCTGGAAAAGATACCGTCAGACTATAACTTGGGTAACTATGGCGACAAGCCTTCCGATAACAGTGATATAAAGACAAGGCCTACCCCTGTGAAGGGAAATGAGAGCTGTGCTAAAATGCCTGCTGACTGGAGACAACAGCTACTTAGACATATAGAAGCTAGAAGGTTAGACAGGGTATGTTTGGCATTTCTCTGCAATTAATGCCTTTAGTTGTGTGTTTTGGTATTTCAAACTATTTGCACGTACAGTCGTGACCACCAGAATTCCCAGTAATGAAATTCCTGCATTGGTGTCAGAGGAACCGGCCTGCAAAGGTGTCTGTGGGTGCACAAGCAGCTGGAGTGAGGCATTCCCGGGCAGGGGCTGACACGGCCGCTGCGCGGGTAGCACACCGCGGTGCGCGGCGCTCGTTCGGTGCCTGTCGCAGCACTGTCTGAAATAACAAAAAACATGAAAATCTCTCCTTATCAGCAGGCGTGAATGTGCTGCTGAAGTCCACCACTTCAGTGATGATTTGAGAGCATTAAAAGATGCTGGATACATCTTTGCAGTAAAATAAAATAAATGAAAACATCGCAGATAAAAAGTTAAAAAAAAAAAGGTTTAACTTTCGTATCACTGTTAGTGGAGGGGATTTAAAGCTCTCTCTTAACGCTGAAAAATATCACTGGATATACACAGCCACTGTTTTTAACAAGGAATATGATTATTACTCCTTTTAGCAGTAGAAAGTTATGCTTATTTACCCTCTATACAAAACATAATACAAGTACTACAGTGCATGATTTCTATAACGATTTTGACTATTTAATGGCCTTCTTCATGAATCTGGATTTACTTCATAATCTGAAGTGATTGTGAAAAGTTACTGTGGTCTAATGCGTAAGTTAGTTGCAAAATGTGTCCATATACGTATTTTATGCTAGATATTCATAAGTTTGGTGTTAATATATTTATTATACCTCCCAATTACTCAGATGTGATGCATACTAAAATACCATTAAGGATCAAATGGGTAAACTTTACAAATTGGCTTGAAGGCTGAAGCTTTTTCCTTGCTTCAGCTAGTTTCCTTGTGTGTAAAGCTGATTGGAAAATGCTTAATACCTAGCAAAATAGAGCAGACCAAGTAGAGAAGTTTCTGGTGGAAATAAACACTTCCCAGATGTTTTAGAAACATCTTTACACATAGTTTACAATGTGTATATGCCGAAGAAATATTTTGGTTTGTGGAAAGCTGACACTGGTGGTTAAATCAAGTTCCCAGTGATCCCTGGAGAGGCCTCCAGCTGTTTGCAGCACCGACCAGCAAAGCGCCGCGAAGCTGGGCTGCCTGGTGCACGGGCAGCCTAGGGACTGAATGCCTGGGCACTGCCTTGCAGCAGCCGCACACCACCGTGCTGTGCCGTGCTGTGCTGTGCCGGGCCGCGCCACGCTGCGCCTGGGTGCTTGCCCCGGGGCACCCAGGAGCCCCCACAGAGTGCTCATGGCGGTGCAGGGTCTTCCTGCGGAGGGTTTGTTCTCTGCTGCTGATACTCTTTTATGCTAGATATGTTTTCTGGCCCATCCGTGGTTGCACAGACGTACCAAAATTTGGCCATATTTGCAAAATAAAGACTTGTACTGTGTTATATACTGCAGTTTTCAGAATACAGATAACAACATATTTCATCTGCTGTCAGCGTTGAAGTCTTTTATGGTATCCATTTTATGTATAACTAGCAATGTATTTGCTTCCGTGTGACTCAGTGCATGCATCAAAAAGCTATTTATTTCTTGGTACTGTTTGTTTGCTTAAACTAAAACTTTGTGAATTTAACCATATATGTGTGATACTTAATTCAAGGAGCATGTGTGTTCATATCCTGTCACGTGGTTGTTTCCTCTACTCAGACCGCTGCTTACAAACACAACACAGTTAGCCTTGGCATGCTGCACTCTGGAGGGTTTTCAGCAATGCATGCCGGCAGAAGCATGACTTTAAACTTGCAGACTAAATCTAAATTTGAAAACCAAATGCTTCAAGAGCTACCTCTACCGAAAGTAAGTATGGGATAGCCAGCATATACCAGCATTACAAAATAAATTAATAATACTCCTTGCTTTTTCCTGGTTTAGCTTTTGCCTATTGTTCATGCTTATACTGTACACAATCCAAAAAGCAAAGATGATAATAACACAGTTTTTCTACTCAAGAATCTTGCTTTTTGGATTAAGTAGCTCACATGGCTGTCATTACTGCTTTCTGCTCTTGTGTTAGATTGATGCAATCATTATATTTTCTAAATAACTTAATCCGTGCATTGAAATGAAAAACATGCTTTGTTTTGTGACTGTTTAATGTTAAAAAAAAAATAATGTAGAAATGTTTGACATGCAGTTAAATAGGCTCCAAGACAGGCATTTTAACATTCAGACATTAATTGGGTATGCTGTAATAGCTGATATGAGTACGTCTAACACACATAAACTAATTTTAAACTTTTGTTTTGAGTAATGCCCATAGAAATATTTTTTCTTTTCTTACTGTTTATTTTACAGCTATTAATGATATATTGTTGATAAGTACATACATACACAATTATACACAAGCATATGTTTGGTGGGAAAAGCACATACAGCAGGCCAGAGAGGGACATTGCGGAAGTATCTGTGTATCAGGGAGGAGATGCCGAGCCCATACTCGAGGTTACGTACGGCCACGCTGGAGTCGCAGCATCAGCCGGGTGCCACACGTGTGCTGCGGGGACGTTGCGTAATGCCAGCGGCACCACAGCAGCGCTAGAGGCAGCGCGCATCGCTACGTACCTTATTGCATTAGCAGCGGTAGCTGTTGGTACAAATTATCTGCATCTCTGTGAGTAATTAAACGGTAACAGAGCACAGATCCAGGCTGTGAAATACCATCATCTGCGCTGCTGATTGCCGGCCTGGCCACAGGCATGTTTGGCCCAGGCCAGCTGGTGCTGTGCCAGGCACTGCCTGGCCAGGGCGAGTTCCCAAAGGAGGTTTCAGTTTAAGAGCTTAGATCCAACCCTGTGTACAAGAGTAGGAGAATTTAGGGGCAGCAACATGACCAGATTGTGCTGGCTGTCCGGAGGGCAGGCCGTAGCACTTCTTAGCTAATGCAGGCATGCACATAGTGCACTGGATTTTCAAGCAGAGTTGTGGTAGCTTAACGGCACGCACACGCACACGCACACATGCACACACGCACAGCTCAATGTCAGGTTTCTCCTGCTGTAACTTTCCGTATTCTGTTATCTTCATTCACACCTCCCATTCAGCTGTCCCTGGACTGAGGTCCAAGTGTTAGTGTGTGCTTCTCCGTTGTTGTTCAGTTAATGACATCTAGGTCAAATCTTAGCTGCAGCTGTGTGTTTGTCTGGACACGAACAGCTTTCCAGTGTTGGTCATACCGTTTTTTTCTTTCAAAGAATTTGTTTGTCCATTTGGGTATATAGTATTTCTTGTCACAAGTCCTTGAAAGATGTCCACTCAACAATAGCTCCAAACACTGGGAGTATTTTTGTACACACATTAAAGAAGCAGGTCTTACATATCACTTTCACAATTTTCAGGTATAAATGAATATGAACATTAAAATATGGATATCTGAGGAACCTCATGAAACTGGTTAGGGTGAAGTTTCGGGGTGTGGCCTTGTGTGAATTATTCTGCTTTATATTTCACCAGCATTTCATTGCTACCTATCCGTACAAAATGTGATGCAGAAATGCATCAAGGGGGTGTATTCTCTTACTGTACCATTTGGGAAGTGGGGTAAAACTATTGCTGAACAAATAATTTGAATGTTTATTATTGTTCAATTTTATTCCATCACATGTTCTAAAGCATTTTGCATTTCTCAATGAATCCAGGCCACAGCAGCTTATAGTTACTTCTTCTTCCTCTTGTGGCCTAGATTCAGGAGAGTAATGAGTGGGGTCTAATTGTCCAGTGGAAGATCAGGAAATCAAGTATAGCAATTTCTTATACTGAGAAAGTTTATTATATTAAGTCTATTCCGAGTATAAAATGTTTAAGTGGTGCTTTTCATTTTTTACCTAGTCATAACAAATATGTATTTTTTACTGGTTTGCAGTCCCTCCAAGCTCTGTAAATGAATAATATTGCAAGCAGAGTAATTCATTTTACTGCAGAAAGCAAAAAGGAAAACTTAGCACAGAATTTTCCTTTTTTATTCAGAAAGCATCCTCTGTATTTTTTTCCTTTTTGTGTGTTACCTCACCTCTGCAGATTAGTCAGTCACTTATAAAAAAGGCACAACATTGTCTGTAGTGACCAAAGAAACGCTTTTCAGAAGATTGCTTTGAATTGTTGGCATCTGTGTCACAGTTCTTTTAAAAGTTTGTGCACTTCAGTCTCGGAAGTGTACAGCACCACCCCCCTTCAGAAATAATCAGCCTATTCACAGATATCACTGAGAAAAAAACAGAAGACCCCATAGGAAGCTTCCTCCACATAATCCCTCGGTCTCGCATGGCTGCAGGCATGTAATATGTTTCATAAGTTCTTCGCTCAGGGAGGCAGCCAGATTTCCAGCACAGCCTTGGGCTTCTCATGCTGCGGGTGGGCCTGGAAGGGCTGACTCACGGCACACAGATGATGCCCTTCCTTTTCCATCGTTTTTCATTACTCCTCAGAGCACGAATTTCTGCAGCAGCACTTTTTCATTTTAAAAGTTTGCTGCCCAGGTCTCAGATGATGTACCCGCTTTGGATGAGGATGTAGGGACGTGCAGCAAACAGGGCAGAAAGGCTGATCCATGGCTTTACGCAGGCACCAAGACCCCCAGCTGGGCCCAGCTGGCCCCCAGATTCTGCTCTGCAGGGCTCAGCGTGTGCTGGGCTGCGAAGCCTCAGGCAGCCCTTCTTTCAAAAGGGTTTGTGCCTACGCTGCGGGGGGTACTGGCGTTACGTCCGTGTACAGCTCTGGGCCCAAATTTGCCAACATTAGAGAGTTTTGTGCTATCAGAGAGCAGCAGCACTGCTGTGTCAGGTACTAGGACAGGGTCTGCTGAGCTGTGAGGGGTCACCTCTGGAAAAAGCGCTGAGGTTGGTCTCATTTTTCCCTTCTTAATGTGTACACAGAGAGCTCTAAGGGGAGGTCTTGTGTTTTCAACAGAGGAAATGTTTGCAGTAGTTTTAATATGAGGAAAAATCACATCTTTCCTGATTTTTCTGGAAGACTTCTTGAATGATGAGAGAATTATGTCAGTTTTCTTCGGTTTTAAATAATCAAAGATGAAATTTTTTTACTAACCTCTGAGGAGTATGATTTGAAAAAAAATGTTTAATTATATTTACTTTTAAAGGTTTGTTAAGCCTGCATTTTAAAATAAAAGTTCTTAATTGACCAGTTATCAACTTTAATATTTCAAAGCCATTTTCATTTGTTCTTCAGTCATCTAAAGAAATGTTTTGTGATTTTTAAAAATCTAAGTTGGAGAAGAAATGACTTGAATGATGGAGGGGAAAAATAGGCATTATTTTTTCTTTGCAGGTTACCATTAGTCAAAGCTGAATAAGTAGTTATCTGAATAAGCACCATATAATGTAAAATGCTGTCAGTGGTAGTATAATGTTGCATTTTGGAAGGTCTGACACAAAAAGACATACCAATATTAGCAAAATTTCCAGCTATGGTAAAGAGATAGAGACAGATAACAGAAAAGCTGTATGGGACAGAAAAGGTATATATGCCCTGAAAAGTACTGAAAACGAGAGTACAACAAGGAGTGAAAAAAGTGACAAGAATCATGTCTGAAGGAGAGAAAAGCAGAAAAGAAAAATGTATCGAGCTCATTTAGAGCTCGTGTTATGCCCATTCATATTCAGGGAAGTGTTTAATTACTGGTTATTGTTGTGAATATGATATCTCGCTAACTTAAAACAAAACCAGCCATATCCTAGGGAGAGGTCTGTGATGAGTGTACAACAAGCAGTATTACACAGGGCACGTCCTGAGGTACAGTAGTCGCAAGTCCAGTATTGCCATTATAGGGAATTTTTTTTTAAGAAAATATAAGCATATAATTTAATCTTGATGGCAAGTACTCAGTAAAATGTTTCTGATGCTTGAATGACCAGTAAGGAAGTTTTCATTCAAATAATTAATGGCGGACTGCAAATTTAAATATGTGACTTTGCCAAAATTTGTTTTTCTGAATATAAGGAGCTACATTAAATGTGTTCTCTTTTCTCTCATCATTCATTATGCTCATTATTTCTCCTATATATCTCTCAAGATCTCTAACTTGCAGAGAGTCCCTCTGCAATATGATTACATGTTAACGAAACACCATAGGAATTTGAGGATTTCCATTTTAGCAATAGTGTGCTGCAGTTTAACTGGGTTGATTACTGAGATAAACATGGAGAGAGAATTTTTGCCAGTGACTAAAGGCTGCCCTACCATTTCTGCAACAGACCCCGTCGCAGCAGAGCAGCATCCTGGACAACGGGCAGGACGAGGTGCCTGTGAGCGGCCAGTGGAATCCCTACCCGCTGGGGCGGCGGGACGTGCCCCCCGACACCGTCACCAAGAAGGTAAGCGGCACGAGCACAGTGGCTGGCACGGCTGTGGTTCCCTCCTCCTCCCCAGGGATCCATGGAAGGAGAACAGTGTAATGGGGACAGGTTTGGGGGATGCTTATTTTTGTCTCAAAGTTTAAAGCAAAAATCGCTATGAATTAAGGACCATGTTTTCATGCCTGCTACCTGTTTTTGTATTTATTTGTGCAGACACTAGTAATACATCCCTAGTGTGTGAAATGGGTACAGTGGTTCAGCAGGTTTATTCTTGCACGTGTCAGACAGCCATCAGCCCTCTCTTGTCCTCAAAATCCTTCATTCAAATTCTTCATTTGAATGAAAGCTTTCAGTTCATGACAAAAAAAACAATATATTGAGATGGAGACCAGCTCGGTGTCTGGACTGTCACAGACATTTTGGCAGAGACGTCCTAAACACATGCCATTTGCTGATAAACTAGAAAGGGGTCTAATTTCTAGTACCTCATGGCAGTAGATGGTACAGTGCTGGGATCTGGCCTGTTTCTCTGAAAATACTGGCTGCTCTCTTGCAGCCCGACTTGGCTCTGTTCTCTGATTGAGAAACTGCCTTTTTTAGGTTTTATCATCATAAAGCTGTAGAATAAAGGATCTTGACAAACTAAACTGTTTCCAGTCAGCTTTAGAAGGTGAAGCTGCGTATGTAAGCATGTAATGATAATTACACTGATTGTTATCTATGTGGAGATAGGTCCTGCTGATTGATGAAGTAAAGTCTTATAAGTCATCACATGCACATTGATCATTTCTACAGTATAATTAACTGTCAGCACTGGTGAGGCACATATTTCCCTACTGGCTTCACATCTGTTTATCCAAGACAGTTTCAGCAGCAGTAGCCCCTGCCTTTACAAAAAAGTGGCATTGAAATAGTTACACATGTACAGGAGGATTGCTTGAAGATGGGAGGTGCACGCTGTTGTACCTAGAGCAGCCCAGAGGCTCCACCCAAGGCACAGGAGGGTAAAGAGGATGGTGCCCTGACATTGTTTGCTGGAGTTGACTCTGACAGCCAAGTTACTCAGAGGGTTTCTTTGTCCTCTGATATGCAAGAAACCGAGATAAGAAATTTAAGAAGAGTTACTCCCTATCTTCACGAACGTATTGGGATAGAACCTGCACTTATCTGTTCACACAATCTAATACAAGCCTATGCTTTGCATTTGTGCATCATCAGTGTTACTATAATAAGAAACTGCAGATTCTGTTTCATTCTGAATATTTCAGTGTCTCGCTGCTCAGATGTGGTAAGTACAAACATTGCATAACTGTACTGAAATCTGCTTAATTCAGTGGAGCAATCCATCGTTACATCCGCTGTCAGCTACTTTAATTACACTGTAAATATTGGACACTGAGCTGAAAATAATTAACTTTTGTGGTGGATGTTAAATAAAGCACAGAAAAGTGAAATCAGCAGAAACGGTCTGCATAATAGAGATTTTTTCTGCAGAATGAATAATTGCCATTTCTAAGAAAAGGATTTGTTTTCAGCTTATCCACCTCCAGCAAGAGCCACAGTGTGACTACACATGAAGTTGTGATATGATCTCTTCAAACAAAGTCTATTAACAGGAATGAGAAAATGAATTCTGAAAATTGTTTACCCACCATCCTCAGGAGGTAGTTTGCAGTGTGTTGGTATGACGATGCTAATCTCTTTTTCATTGAAAGTCACCTGGAGTGTCTTGGTTTCCCAGCTTCTGGGGATTAAAATACAGCAATTATTTGAAGTCAGACTTGGAAAATCTTCCATAGAAATAAAGTTCAACATAAGGAACAATTAAATTATGTAAATATAAATTGTAGTATATGTCGTGTTTTTCCAGTAACATACTAGTATCAGTGTGAATGAGCTCGTGCAGAGCAGAGTCAGCCCATGGTAGAGCTGTACTTGGGAAATCACTGGAAGAAGAGTTGGGACGTGTTCTTTCAAGGGGAAGAGCATGTACAATAGACGGATAGACTGTGTACTCAGGCTGATGTAGTATGTATACAGACATGATAATATGTGTTCCTAAATCATCCATACATAGAAGACTATTATATGTGTAGTGATGGCTATTTATGTACGTAGGTAGGGTGGGACTACTACACAGCAGTCAGTACATAATTATATATTACGTGACTGGTTCTTTCTGTCCTCTTTACTGTTCAGACTACAGATTAAATGCCAGTTTTATTTTAAGTATGACCGTTTATGTGATCAGCCAATAATTTATGGGATATCTCTCCTATGGAAAAGTTGGATATTTTAATCTTTAAATTGAATAATCCACTGATTTATTAAAAGACTACAGTATTTATGCCTCCTGGAAGATCCACTTTTTCTGTCATGTCAGTGACACAGAAGTCAGCTACATTCTGAGTTACATGCTTCTCCATAAAAAGGGAACGGATAGAAGTGTGGCGGGGTGAATCACCAAAAGGAAACCTGGAAATCACTTCTTATGAAAAAGAGCGGTTGAAGAGTGAGAATGAAGATGGAAGATGAAGGGCCATCTGGTCACTGACCTGGGTGCAGGCTGACGATCCTGGAAGAGGATGAGCTACGCAGGTTTGGGATGTGTAGGACCATGTTAGTTGGCCTCTTCTGCAGGTGCTGCGGGATGGCAGCAGACCACACAAAGGCTGAGGCCATGCAAACTCTTGGAGATCCCTGCATGGGCTGTAAAGGGCTTGTGGAAGCTGCAGAAGGAGTGTGTGCTATGGAACTGGAGCAAGGCAGCTGCCTCAAAATGGGGACATACAAAAGTGGCCGAGTCACCATTTCTCGCCCTTTCAGACTTGGGAGCATTTCTGTTAGCCACAACTGAGAAGCTGGAGTGTCTTTCTGTTTCATTTCCAGCATCTGCTGTTCAATCCATAGGTCTTTTAAACTGGTAAAGAAGATTTGAGGATTTTCAGTGAAAAAGCACAATTTTATTTGTATTCAAAATAGATGTCTTCCTCTGAGGCAGACAGCGCACCTGCTGTGGATGCTGTGGTGGATATGCTGGGTTTATATCTGAGTCAAACAGTGGAACTTAGGAGATTCTGATTTTTTTTGGATCCTCTCGTGATGAGTACCTGGCACAACATGAAGCACAGAACCGTGCTGCATGTGGCCACCTGCTTGGCATGGATCTGCACAGTGCAGGGTGACACAGACTCAGCGATCCGCTGCAGGCACAGCTTGTTGCCACTGGGAAGTTAAGCAAAAGCTAAAAAGTCTGTCCTGGGCATTTTCCTCCCCTTCTGATCTTGGAGGAATTGCAGATCTTTCTGACCTGTAAAGTGGGATATTCACAGTACAGACTTCACCAGGCTCTTCCAGGAGTAAGTTTGTCAAAGTCTATTAGCACTTTCATGTCCACATGTTTTTTAAGAAGAGTTTGGGCATTGAAGATTTGGGTACAAGAAGTAACAGGTTTCTCTGCCACTGCTCACTTTGAGACTATCACTCTCACGTACTAAGATACAGAACTGCCAGGCATGTGTTCTAGCTGTTCTAACTAGTTCCTTTGTTCCAATGTAGTCAGCAAAAAAACAGGCCAGAGCAGATCGGTTTTACTTGCGCTCACTGTGTGTCTTTCTGGGATTCTGGGATTCTGCATTCAGTGACTAGAGAAGCTCCAACTGCATCTGTATTAATGGCATATTCTGCAGACAAATCTTGAAAATCCATTCAGATGTATTTTCGCTATGACAACAAGCAATTAATTCTAATGCCCTTGCTGCTATAACTTGCAAGGCTAGATGAACAGCCAAAGGGTAAGAGCTGTTTTGATCTTTTGCTGTATTAACTTTAATCATGTCTCAGCATTGGTGGGTCTTCCACCAGAATCATAAAGGTTCAGTGGTAATGAGGATAGACCTTCATGATGAGATGTGATTGTGCCATAGGCTGGTGTTAACTTAATGTGAAGCAGTGTTTCAGTAGGTCCATTTTGTCCAGAGATACTTGTAGATACTGAGATGTGCAGTCGTAATGCTCATTCACATTCAGGTTCTTCAAATAAAAGTACTGGTTTATGGGTGCCTATAATCTGAAGCAATGCAATGGAGTGATAATTCATGGAGGTAGTAACATCTGATCACACAATGGAGTGTGAATTTTGCTCGTTCTCTTACAGCTAAGTTGTGTGCAATTATTTATAAGCAACATCTCGATCTTGTATGTATGAAAAGTATAAAATTGTCTCGACTGAATTTATTTTGCAAAGATTTGTCTCAAATGTTTATGTAATTTATGTGCCTAAATAGATAACATGTTGAAGAGTAAGCAAGTATGCAACTTTACCATGTCAAGAATAGAATACAGAAAGCAAACCTCACCTGTTAGCTCACGGCTGCAAACGTGGAAGGCCGTGTGGTAGAGGGGATAGAGGAACGGTAGCAGTCATCCATTTTTTTCTGAAAATACTAAAATTGTCAAGCCAATGTAAATTCAATATTTCACTTACATTTGCAAAATATTAGAGTTTCAGTTTGGTAGAAATTATCAGAGAAATGTGGTAATTTAATTACATTTTGTAAGGGCCACATTTGTTCCTAGGACAAGGCATAGAATTTAATTAATCATGCTTCCTGTACACAGCACAAAATAATGGACAATATCTGTATTTATGGCGTAAATCTTATTCCAAACTATCCTCAGAAAAAAAAAAAAAAAAGCATTCCAATGTCTTTAGAGTGTGCTCTGATGAATAATCCACTGTACTTCAACTTACTTTATTTTTTCATTTTAAGAACTATTCTGAGCAGAAGCATGTATCATGACATGAGGAAGAAACTATTTTCTGTTTTTAAAACATAACTGTATCTGGCTAACTTCCCTTAAACCTGCTAGGGTCGCTAAATGCAATGGGCATATCCTTGCTGCTTTTAATCACAGTTGTTTCCAGTCGTGGTCAAAAGACAAACCTCTGATGTGATTTAAGAGGTTTGCTTTTACTTGACTCTGTAAGTTGTAATAATTGCTTCTTTTCAGCTCCCTGAATTTCTGGCCTAACGGGTTACGTTACCCACAGGCAGGTAGCCATATCCAGACCTTAATGGGATCACAAAGCCTGCAGCACCGGAGCCGCGAGCAGCAGTACGAAGGAAACATGAACAAAGTGACCATCCAGCAGTTTCAGCCACCACTGCCTATCCAGATCCCCTCCTCACAGAGCTCTCGAGCACCTCAAACAGGGCGATGTCTCATCCAAACCAAGGGACAAAGAAGTACAGACGCCTATCAGGAGCAGGTGAGAAAGTGTGTACATAAGATAACACTGACAAAAGCTTCATTTTTTTCTTCTCTTGTACCAAGCAGTAAGAGGGAGCTTGCGGCAGTAAGGGCAGATGTGCCAGACAGGCAGGCGAGCACCTCTGTCCTTCGCAGCACCAGGGACTGGCACTGTTCTTTCTTGGCTTGACCAAGCAACACAATCTGGCACTGAGGTTCCTGACCAGAGCTGACATCACTGGGTCACACTGAATTAATTAGTGGTTTCTACCAATTCCCCAGTAACCTAGCTCAGTGCTAATGGCGCAGCGCATTTGGCAAGGTGCTGATCTGCTCGGCTTTGTATAGATTCAGTGCTATTTGCTCTAAGGCCAGCTGCGGCTCCGGCGCCCCAAGGCTCACGTAACGGGTACTGATGAGCTTCTTCACTAGGTGGTCCTACCCCCATTATATTTGGCCTGAATGATTTCAACAACTGTTTGAGGTACCTGACTCTAGGAATAAGGCTCTGAATCACTACCAAACCTTTCTCCTGTGTCAAGTGTTGGGCAATCCATGTCCACAGCTGCCTGTATTAAGTCCCTGAGTATAGCATTGAGATCTGGAAGCACTTGCTTGTGTGGCTCGTGGTACATGCTCAGACTGGCTTGACAAGTAGTCGTTAAGCTGCACTGAAGTCATTTTTATTTTATGTTAAATTAGCCAATGCCACTTAAATTCATCCTGACTAAAAAAAAATTCAGTGCTATTTCCTGGAGTAGGGCACTTGTAAAACTATTGGTGCTCACAGCTACCGGGGCCATGGCCCTGATACTGGCAATGGCTGGAAGACCTTCAGATTACTTACTGCTTGGGTTTGTCACCTGCATAGCACTCAGGGGTGCTGCCCATGTGACATCTTCTGGAACAATGGAAGTGCACAAGGTGAACTCTGTGTAGGGGCAGATTCTCTTCTCACTGACATAGATTTATGCAAAGTTCAAGTGAGAGTGAAAAAGTTGGCCAACATGAACTGCCTTTTCACAAGAGTTTTTTTTTTTCCCTTCTTGAAAATAAAATTTTAAGTAGACGCAAAAATATACACAGCACCGTGAATATTACCGTATCACTGCAGCATGTTGAAACCATGAAAATACTTTCATTTTATAACAATATTCTACTGGCTTTTACTGTGTTGCGCAATACAGCTCTTGAGAGGGTCAACTCATCTTGTTAATAGTGGAATGGACTGCATGAGAAGAAGATGCCATTGTTTAGATAGGCTTTAGTGCTGGCATTGACTTACCTTGCCGTATCTTTTTAACCTAGTTTTGTGTGAGAATAGAGAAGAATCCTGGCCTTGGTTTTAGTATCAGTGGTGGAATAAGTGGACAAGGCAATCCATTCAAACCTTCTGATAAGGTAAGTCATAAATTTCTCACTTTATTTTAGAGTGCCATGTAGTGGAGACATAGATACAATTAATGTAATTTTTATGCACTTCTGTTGTGATAAATGAAAGAAGTTTTCCCATACTTGGCATTTTTCCTTTAGGGGAGCAGTGTTTGCTTTTTTTTTCTTTTTTCCTAGTTAATGAAGATGAAAATCAAAACAGAAGTCATGTGGGTGTCTGACATAGTCCATGTTCAAGACAGTTTTTCAGACTATTTTCTGGAGCATTGTCTCTCTCACTTTTCTTTTAGGAGTCAGTATAGGCCCTGATTAAACTGTCACTAGAGTCCTTATAAGGAATGCTAAACATCAGTAGCATCACTAGGTAACAGAAATACCAGGGTCTATAGCAGCAGTATCAAATAAAATAGGCCTGGCCCACAAACTGGTCTGGAGATAAGCAGTGATGACTTACCAACACCATGGCAAGCAATCTCCTGGTTCATAACGTTAATTAAAAATGTGACCATTATGGTGCATGACGGCCAGTGACACTCGGTATTCATTCTGGGGATTACACATTTAAGAGGATGATGAATCTCTTCAGTCAGTGAAAGGATAACTAATAAAAATACAACATCTGGTGATTATGAGCTACACAGAGCTTTAGGGTTAGAAAACAGACCGTCAGACCTGTGAGTTCATCTGTTCTGTGCAATAAAACGGACTGGAGTTTGTTGAAAAATGAAGACTATGGGTGCCTCTAAGTTAAACATATTCTTATGTTTTATATTCTTTCATAATACCGGATTCAGTTCTAAGAGGCAGTCATAACTTCCAAAAATACTGAGCGTGTTTGGCAAATGATGAAATAAAAAATATATCTTCATCTTGCATCAAAAATTTGAGATCTGCATGCAAATAAAAAAAGTAATTTCCCCACCACTCTCAACTACAAGAAATTCTAGTAGGAAATGTAAAATGCTCTTGAAAATATTGGTCTAACACGATCTTAATTTCTTTCAATTTTCTCATTGATAATCCCTGTTTTGAACTTCAAGGATAGTTCGCTTTAATGTACATCAGCCATTTTAAAGATTAGCCCTTAAAACATACTCATTTGGTGTCTTTTTTGAACTGCACACTGGTATTACACTTTATAACATCATGTCCTTTTTTCAGTTTGATGTATGATGTTAGAATTAAGCTATACTTCCATTGTCTGTCATTTGCCTGAAATTATTAAAGAAGAATCTGTATCCCACTATGAATGTGCCTACACGGGTAACACATGCAGTGCAGTAATAGCTGTAGATAGACTTAATTTTACTAATAACTGTAGTGCAAAATTGTGTATAAGGGAGTGACAGGGTGGTTATATTGAAGGAATTAATAGTTAGTTTTCTTTTGTGTTATTACACTGAAACAGTGCTTTCCACACCGTTAAATTAGATTTACCATGTTTGAAATGTCACAGAAGCGGTAAGAGGGTGACCTTGTCTCTCATCGTACATGCCAGTCATTTGTGATGGTTTTAAGTCCTGCTCATGGTACTATTCTGTCTGCAAGATGAAATCAGTGGGTATAGCAGCGAGCACTCCTCTGCGCAGTGATGTGCCCCTGCCATGACACGCTGCTGGTGATGTGATGAGAGGGAAGGACAGGAAAAGCACAGAAGCAGTCATTTTGAACGGCAGACTTGTGTCACACATTAAGCGTGTTAGGATCCCATCCCTCTGCTCTGCAGGAGCTCAGCTCTCTACAACGTGAATGGAAATACTGACAGTACCTTGCTCCAGAAGGCTAGAAAAACCCTCAAAGATGTGTGATTTGCATTATGATAACAAGGAGGGAGTTTTCCTGGTGTCTGTGTGAGCAATGTAAGAGGCTAAAATGTAGCCTATGCACAGTCTACAGGCTGCTTATAGGTGCTCACCCTCAGCGGGAGGGTAAGGACAGCAGGGAGGGTGGGACTGTGGGTGCAGATGCGTAGGACTGCATGAGCTGTATGGGTAATACTTCAAATGCGTTCCTCACCCAGGAACTCAATCTTTGATTTGGGGTTTTATTAACGTATTTTACAGAAATTCTAAAAACAAATCTAGAAATATTCTTCATTATTTAATAATTTATCCCCATTTGAAGTCATACATTCCTCAGGCAATGGATTAAGAGAAGTTGCTACAGACCATAGCTCCATTTTAATTAACCTCCTGATAATCCTGTTAGTCTTATCTATGCCCAGAAACTATTCCAGTTGCACATTATTTTGTGAAGCGGAATCTCAGTTTCAAATGACCCACAATTATATTTGTATCTGGAGATAGCTGGCTGAAGGTCATGGAGAGCTCTACAAGCCACTGCCACTGTTTGGTTACTTATAGATTAAAAAAGAGGATTAGTGTTTAGAGCATTGTGAGTATATAGATCCCCCAGAGCAGCAGTTAGGGAGACACCTGTATTTTGGGAACTAGTTCTTGGTGATAGCATCCTAACCTCTGTTACTTCTGACTTATAGGGTATCTTTGTTACTAGGGTTCAGCCTGACGGACCAGCATCCAGCCTGCTCCAGCCTGGTGACAAGATCCTCCAGGTATGGATGGATTTGACTGCTTTGTAACTGAATTGAGATATAAAGCAAATCTTTGCATCTTACAATAATATTGTTTTCAGTGCAAGTTAACCACAGTTTTTGGTATTATGGCACTTTACTATTGATTTATAATAGAGTGTTACTTGCAGTACTCTTGAAAGCTGGTCTCAGAAGGAACAAAGCTGTTTGAAAACCCCAGGAGTGTGTGGAAAATAGGCACTGGGCTGACAAACACCCAGCCACTAGCTGGGAGCTGAATTAAACCCAGAGAACATGTTAGGAGCAGAGGGAGCATCGCACAGCCAGGAGCCAGGCTTGCCTTCATTTTGCTTGGCAGGTTCTGGTCCCTCCCCAGGGATGCTGGATAAAGCATGTTCATGCCAGCACCAGCCTTCTGAGAGGTTATGGCACAGCGGAAAAGGGCTAATGATTACAGTCTGTCACAGGAAAGATCGGGGTGACACAATTTAAACTTGAAAATACACATGTCCTTACTTCATATCCAGCTTTTCCACACTAACAGCGCAAGATAACACAAGGAGGAGGGAGCTTTACAAGCAGTTTCCCTAGCATAAGTATACAACAAAGCAAGGCATGTCTAAAGTTTTCACCTTTGCAGCTGATGTGACATTGGTGTAAGGAATGAGAGAGTCACACTTTGGGAGAAAATTGTGATCGGAGTTGTTTTTGCCTCTTCTTTGGTGCCTCAGCATTTTTGAATGCACACCCATGAAAAGCAGCCCTTCTGCTGGGTCCTGCACAACTTAAAGAGAAATCCCAGCCTTTTGTTTTCTTCTACATTTCTGAAAGAAATATTTTCTGTATTCAAATGAACTTTTAAAACAGAGGTCGCAGGTTCGAGAAGAAAGGCAGGCTGTTCCCTAACACACCGTTCCAAAATTCCTCATTCGCAGAAAATAGTGGTTGTTGACACAGAAAAGGGTTTTCTGCCACGTCCTGCAAGGTTGTTTGTTTGTTTGTTTTTGAGCCTGGAAAATCTATTACCACTGGCAGCAAATAGTACTACTTTTCACAAAACGAAGTATCATTGTGGTTGTCTGAAAGGCTTATAACAGTTTTTAAAGCCATTTGTCCTGATCAAGGATTAGAGGTTAACTGTGTTGTCATCGCTTGATGAAGAATATCAGCAAACCAAGGACACTGTCAAACATCTTTGGTAGCCTCCCTCCTTCCCTCCACCTGCCTCCCTCTCCTGTTCACTGCCCCAGCCCCTCCTGCCTGGCATGGCCACTGCAGAATATATCAGCTCTAACGTCTGCAATTAACTGCTAGTATGTTCAAAAAGCAGTGAAATACAGAAAGTAGCTAAGCTAAATGAACTACCAATTTAGGTAGAGATGTTTACAGTAACCAAGATGTGATATTGAAACCTGGGCTTAGTAACAGAAATGACAACAGGTAAGAGTAAAATATGCTAACAAGTAACAGCACAGGACAGCGAGCAGGTTGCCTGCGGCGGCGGGCAGCAGCACACGCCCTGGGGATGTTGTTGACAGGTTGTGTGAGGGCTGGGTGGTTCTGCGCGGAAACAGGTCTGAGAGGTGTGTGCACCTACCACCTCTTTTGACCTGCGTTTCATTTACGGCTTTTGTTACGTCAAATGGTTTCTCCTGCTGTCATACCACAGGGCACCTAGCAGGCCCCTGCTTTAGCACCCTCATGGGGAAAAAATTGCTCCTTACTTCTAGGTGGGATTTCCTGTGTTTCAGCTTGTGTTCCTAACATAAGAGCATTTACATGTATTTACATAATCACATTTAAGTTACTGGTGCATTTTTTTTAGGTAGCAGATTTCCCACTCCTAACTTTTTTCATCACTTACACTGGTGCAGTGTGTTTGACTTCATGCTCTCAGTCATTCTCATAGGACTGCAGATCAGTCTCAGCAGTTTCTCATTTGTCACCGTCAGTACATCGTTTTAAATTCTCCAGCAAGAACATTTTCCTATAATTGGAATTACTTCTACCCGTGCATAATACCTATTACCAGGTATTGATTTATATTGTGGTAAATAAAAGAAAGTTCATTAATCTCATGAAGGAATTAACAGGGGAAAGAAATACAGCTGTGAAGGGATGAAGGATATTTTACTTCTCAAATATACACAGTGCCTTTAGCTAAAAGCATCCAGTTCCCTAGGCACTATGAACTTAAAAGTATTAATATTCACAGGCATCTCTTGATCCCCATCCCCATTTTCCCCTATTGCCATCACCTCTGTTTGCATTTATCTTGTGGGGCAGTCCCCTGCCAGTGACCAGGGCTGTGTAACACTGGGCACCATCTGAACAGCTTCAGACGTTAGAAGGAGGCTCCTCGTCACCCACGGCCTCTCCTCCTCAGAGCCATCAGCCTCTGCACCACTTGCTTCCATCCGCAGAGGCGCTGCTTGTGGCTGCAGTTTCTGCTGAGACTCTGAGGGAGGAACCACCTTCCAGTGTTTCCTCTGTCCTAGCCCACTGTCCTTGCGCTGCCCGGTGACCAGCTTTTATCATCAGCTAAATCTTCCCTGCCACCGGCTCTCTCTCGTAGTGCCAATCTGATACTTTGCTTCCCAGTCTTTATCTGTTGCCCTGTCAGGTAACCCCGGTGTCACCGTCACCAGAGAATCTAAGTGTCTATGCACCTTCTGTACCCCCATGCAATGAATTCAGTTTATTCAAGCAGATGATATAAAGGACAATAATGTCAGGCCAAGGCTCCAACGGGAAGTTGTTTAAATGTTTCCATGGAAGAATTTGTTTAGCAGGATGTTTTCAGGAGAAATGGTAAAGTTTCTACCATGCATTTATATGCCAAGCAGTTTCAGTAAAAGAGGGAGGGAAGCTTTAAAAATTAAAGCCCTGATATTCCCTGGGTGGACTTAACTCACTAGCTGACAAACTGTAATTCTTACACACATAGTTTTGTCCGTTGCCCGTTTGTGATAGAAGAGTGCATGCCTTCTGCAGGGAAGAACTCCTGGTCCTTACAAGCCCAGCTGGGGCCAGCACCCAGCCAGGGAAGGGCCTTTCCTCGGCATGTGGCAGCTGGGACAGCCCTGCTGCTTCAGGAGTAGGTTCACTCCGAGCATCCCGGCCACAGCCTGTGCCGCGCTCGCTGCCTGCATCCCGTGTGCTGCAGCCGGGATCTGCCGGCTGCCGGCGCTGCCAAAGACTGCATTCCTAAGGCAGGACGAGGCTCTCAGGCCTCCCTCCAGCAGCCATGGGCTCATTGAGGCCTGCTGTCCCAGCGCAGCACTGAGGTCTGGGGGCTGACAGCAGACTGCCTCAAGGGCTTTTTCCCCCGACTTCAGCTCTTGCTGTATCCCTGCTGCCACTGGGCGAGCCCTAGGCTGCTCTGGGGCTGTCATGGAATCACCTAGGTTGGAAAAGATCTTCAAGACTATCAAGTCCAACCATCAGCCTGACCTACCAGGTCCCATCACTATCCCATGTCCTTTAGTGCCTTGTCTATGTCTCTTAAATACCTCCAGTGATGGAGACTCCACCACTTCCCTGGGCAGCCTGTTCCAGCGCCTAACCACCCTGTCCATGAAGAAGTTGTTGCCATTGCACGAAGCACGAAGGCTTCACTAACCTACTTGTAAATGTTAGTTAAAATGTTAAAAAGTTTAAATATATATATATATTTTTGTTAACGTGCAGTAAGCTTATAGAATTGGCCTAAGCTAGAGACCTGGTTCCCCTCTCCCCGCGACCTCCGCGGTCCCGCTGCACATGCAGTGTGGGCACCCGGGCATGGGCCAGCGGCAGGGGCTCTGCTGGGGGCCCTGGGAGGGAAGGGGGACCCTGGGGCAGCTGAGCAGTCACCCTGCCTTGTGCGGGGTCTGCAGCAGGGCCACGGCAGACTGAGGAGGTAACCTCGATCCCAGTTGTGAGGCTTTCATGGGTGGCTTAATAGCAGGCATCTGCAGTGAGCGTTGTCTTTGTTTGGTACCTGGTGAAGGGCAGGCCTTCGTTCTGCTTGTTTGTGGATCTTCTACTTACTGATCACACTCAGTAAACTGCTGCTAATTAGGTTTAAGTTTGACTACTTGAAATAACAGACAATTACAGAAATACTTAATCAGCACTAAAGCAGAGCAGTTTATTCAGTAATTTTTCCCTCTACATACATGCAGAGCACCTGCATATGATCTGAGCCCAAGCCTGCATTTGCTGTCAGCAATGCATCAGGCAGCATTTCACATACAGGACAATCAGGTGATCAGGCACAGTCAGCACAGGTTTATGAAGGGCAGGTCCTGCTTGACGAACCTGATCTCCTTCTACAACAAGGTGATGCACTCAGTGGATGAGGGAAAGTCTGTGGATGTGGTCTGCCTAGACTTCAGTAAGGCTTTTGACGGTTTCCCAACACATTCTCCTGGAGAAGCTGGCTGCTCATCGCTTGGACAGGCATACGCTTTGTTGGGTTAAAAACTGGCTGGGTGCTGGGCCCAAAGAGTCGCGGTGAGTGGAGTTAAATCCAGTTGGAGGCTGGTCACCAGTGGTGTCCCCCAGGGCTCAGTACTGGGGCCAGTTCTCTTCAATATCTTTATCAATGATCTGGATGAGGGGATCGAGTGCACCCTCAGTAAGTTTGCAGACAACACCAAGTTGGGTGGGAGCGTTGATCTGCTCGAGGGTAGGAAGGCTCTGCAGAGGGATCTGGATAGGCTGGATCGAAGGGCCGAGGCCAGGTATGAGGTTCAACAAGGCTCAGTGCCGGGTCCTGCACTTGGGTCACAACAACCCCATGTAATGCTACAGGCTGGGGGAAGAGTGGCNCAGGACTGGGGAAGTGATTGTCCCCCTGTACTTGGCTCTGGTGAGGCCGCACCTCGAATGCTGTGTTCAGTTTTGGGCCCCTCACTACAAGAAGGACATCGAGGTGCTGGAGCGTGTCCAAAGAAGCGCAACGAAGGTGGTGAAGGGTTTGGAGAACAAGTCTTATGAGGAGCGGCTGAGGGAGCTGGGGTTGTTTAGCCTGGAGAAAAGGAGGCTCAGGGGAGACCTTATCACTTTATACAACTACCTTAAAGGAGGGTGTAGCGAGGTGGGATCGGTCTCTTCTCCCAAGAGCCAACTGAGAAGACAAGAGGAAATGGCCTCACGTTACACCAGGGTAGGTTTACGTTGGATATTAGGAAAAATTTCTTCACAGAAAGGGCTGTGAAGCATTGGAACAGGCTGCCCGGGGAAGTAGTTGAGTCACCATCCCTGGAGGTCTTCCAAAGACGTGCAGATGTGGTGCTTAGGGACATGGTTTAGTGGTAGACTTGGCAGTGCGAGGTTAACTAGTGCTAGGTTGGACTAGATGATCTTAGAGGTCTTTTCCAACCTAAATGATTCTATGATTCTATGACTAACTTTCTCTGGGCTCCATAGTGTAGGAAACCCTTATGTCTCAGAGTTCTTATTCCTTCAGAAAATATGCTGAATATCATAGAGTCACAGAATAACTCAGGTTGGAGAGGAACCCCGGAGGTCACCTGGTACCACCCCTGCTTGAAGCAGCACTAATTCTGTGAGGGTGCCCTATCTCTCCAGTGCAGGCAGAGAGAAATGTGTTCTGTCTGTGGTACTGTCAAACTTCTGTTTGCAGGAAATCATTGTATGACTGTTGCTTATTTTAGGCTTGTTTGTCATTTCCACATATTCCTTTGTTCCCCCAAAATGAAGATATTAAATAGAACCTCATTTGATTTTTCTTCTTGTTTTTGTGTTGCAGGCAAATGGACACAGCTTTGTACATATGGAACATGAGAAAGCTGTATTACTACTGAAGAGTTTCCAGAATACAGTAGACCTAGTTATTCAGCGTGAGCTTACTGTCTAAATATTTTTTTATAAATAGTAAATATGTCTAGCCAGATCTAATGTTCAAACAGATTTATACATAGGAAACAAATTTTTGCCAATTGCTGGACCAATGGCAAACAGTAGTGCCAAATGTATAATACTCTATGTTAGTACCAATCATCTTGAAAAAAATATATTAACTATATAAATATATTGTTCATGTGGCTATGTATTAGTTTTAATTGTCAGCCTCTGGCTGTGCATTGGTGCGTTTTTTTAATCAAGTTACTTCTTAAAGTCAATTTCTTATGATTTCAAAACACAGAAGCACATACAAATTCTTTAGGAATTCTGCTGTCCATCAGAAACACTGCCTCAAAGTTGTATATGCCTTTATAAAGATAAAATATATTAACCTGTACTTCCCATGAAATATTTCTATCATGTCACATACAAAAATATAGAGAAAAAATATTTTCATAAACACCTCAAAGAAAGTATATATTAAATTAAATTTAATAATGTTCATTTATTTTCAATGCAAAGATATTATATGCCTTATGAAAATACCTGTACATATGCAGTGTGTATAGCTGGCTCCATACTAATTAGTAAAAATGTCACTATACAGGGTGAGATAATAAATGATACTGTCAACTCTGGGACCTAGATATAAATAACCTACATGGAGATTGGTTAACTTCCTTTTGTTTGGCACTTTTAGTCGATTCCATGTGAACACACTAAATGGACAAACAGTGAGTTTAGACAGATATGGTTCATAAACGGAAGAAGTTTGTGATGGGTGGCAGTAAAACTTCTTTTGTTTCTGCTAGTTTTATTATTTTAACTTTTCAATGTTAAATTATAGGCCCTTTACTTGCGTTGCCCATTCCCCTAGTCTTACGGTGTTCTGTATTTTTGCTCTGGTCCAGGCTGTGTTATCCCCTGCTCACTATATTCATTATCAGTAATGCTTTAACCCTTATACAACCCTTTATTTGAATAATAGTCTCTTTAAAAGGAATGGGGATAGATTTAATCTATGATATGACACATCACGGGGGGAGCAGAAGAATGGCACTGAGAGAGCATGAGAAGAGCTTTCCCACTGAAGTATGCAATTTGAAACCCTTAAGGCAGAAATCCTCGTGCTGTTTTCAACAGAGAATCCTGACAGCACAGAATTCCGCAACACTGCTGCAGGTTCAGTAATTCAGGCGTACATCATATTCGTAACTGACAGCAAGAGGGCAAAATGTAAGGAAACCTCCCACAAGGTGTTTTCACGGGATCCCGGTGCCACTGGCCCGGTTGGCGGGCGCCGGGCTGCAGCCGGGCACCAGCTGCATTAGAAATGCTGCCAGAAGCCCAGGTCAGGTGCGCAGCACGACGGCTCACAGGCACGGCAAAGGATGTGTAACTTTGCTGCTTATGAGAGCCTTCTCTTCCCATCAAACGCACACCAACTGAGGTAATTATACTTCAAATTAAAATAACATGACTTCAAAAGACAATGGTGCCACTATATCTAATGCCCTGCCTGCTGTATGGACCTAGTTGTTGTGCCACAGAGGTATAAATGCATTTTGTGAAATTTTGCTGCAGTCTTGTTTATAGTAAGTGGAAGGACTGGAGCTATCAAAGGTGCTGGCAGCATTCCTGATGTGTCCCTGACGTTACTGAGACACACCAGTGCTCGGCGTTGCTGCACGGGCTGCTTGGTGTGCTAGGGGCTTACGTTGGGTCCAGCAAACCTGACGAATTTGCGGAAGAGCAATCTGCTGAGGTTATTATATGCTCAGCAATTGCTTTGGCTTTGGGTGTTGGGAGAGGAACTGGGATGAGAGAGGGACAGCCGGACCAGGAGCCCCAATCCTTGCTCTACTCATATATTATATTATCTATCTCTGTGCATTCACATCTGGCTGCTGTGAGGAACCAGCTGCACAGCAATGGGACCTGGGGTCTCCTTACCATCTGTCAGCCACAAGGAAAATGCATAATCGGCCCCTCCTTGCCCCCAGGCTGGTCATAACTGTTAAAAACGAGGTTTCAAAATGAGCTCAGGCTTCCCCAAGCTGGTGCAGCCATTTCTTACCTCTCTCTGGAAGCTCCTGGGCCTTCAAAAAAAGACTTGTTCCTTCAGGAAGGAAAGGGTCATGTTACGAAGGCCACCTACACACACAGGAAAGAAGAGAGAAGTAAAGTGCCCCATACGTAATAGGTAAGAGTAGGAACTATCCCCTAATGTTAGGGAGCACCAGGTTTTTAATTGTGTTTACATTCCTCTTCCTTTTTTTTAAACTCTGTGGTGACTGCTGGAAAGCGTGGTCAGGGCAGCCCCGGGCACTGGAGCCGGGGGCCTGGGCAGTGCAGAAGAACGCAGCCCTGCAGCCCTTGGCTGAGCACCACAAAGGCATTTATTTAGCAGTCATTTGGAAAGTGAGACCTACATTTGCATGTAAGTTCCCTGTTCTGTGGTTGTTTGCATCTCCCTTTTTCTCTTTAATCAACAGGAGTGATTAAGTTTATTAGTATAAATATTAATGAACCATAAATTCCAAGCTGACTGAGCAGGTTCCTACATAATATGACTTTTTACTTCATACATGGAAGCATTCTTACTGGAAGAGCTTCTGTACCACCTGAGTGGCAGCGCACCACCAGGTGCCACAGTGAGCCATAGCTAATGCTAATCCTAAAATTTACTATTTGAATAAATGATTTGATGATGTTTAGAAAATAAATTTAAATAATAAATGCTTTTCGGTAAATTAAAATCTTCTTGATACTACAAGCTGAAGCTGCTTGCTGAATGCACATGATTTGGGTTTGGATTGTTATTTGCCCTGGTTTTTCAGCTTCCAGTTTTTTCTCACATAGATGTAATTCCATAATGTCCCCTCAAACCACACAGGCTCTGGCAGATGCCATCTAAAACTTTTCTAACATGCATGGCATATCAGAGGCCACCATTTCCATTCTTAAGCCCATTGCCCTTTAAGAGAAGAAGCAAGGGTTTATTCATCGTCATGTTCAGAAAATTGTAGACACCTACATATTTTGTCGTTAATTACGTTGAATGGGAATTAGGTACATTAATAGGTACTTATGCGCCTAACTCCTCTTTGGAGCTACTTTTGTCTTTTCATGCAGAAAAATCACTTATGAACATGAGCACGTGCACACGGTGGTGCAGTGTATGTGTGTACCTCTGCTGTACACACCCCGTAGGCATTTCATGATACTACAGCTCCCTAGCTCAGAAATCTTCCCCGTGACTTCTGCTTCCAGCAGGAAAACAGAGTAAATTACTACTGCAGTTTTGATCCTGCTCTAATGCTGGCCATTGCAATCATGCAGCTCACGGTGCACCCATCCATCGCTCCCCCAGGCAAAGCTACAAGACAGACGCCCGCAGCGTGCAGCGGCATTAAATGTACCCACTGCTTAAGTAGCACCAAGAATGTGCTACGGAATTGCAGATCTTAGGATGACAAGGGGTCCATCTTAGGACCTATAACCAAGATAGCGCCATACAGGTGAAAAATGGTAAACTGAAAAAGGCAAAGGTGATCTTCAGTGCTTGTTAATACTGTGTGTGTGCTCAGTTGGTTTTCTGCATGCTGAGTTTATTAGATCTAAAGCGCAGCGGCACAGCCAATCGGAGCTGTGTGCAGAACTGTATTTCAAGATTGCTGAGTGCTTTCATTAATGGATTATAATGAAAAGGAAATTACAATAAAATTGAATTAGTGCAGTGGAATGCCAAATTAACTTAGCCAAAACTCCCACCAACTCTGGAAGGGGGCTTGGCGTGAATTTGGCCTCCCAGCAGAAACATACAGTAGTGAAGCTTTAACATCAACCTCTCTTGTCCAGAATTACCAAATATTTTCTTTTTGGCATTATTTTTATTCAAATTGGTAGAAATGATGTTTAGATAGGACTAATGTTATGAGCACCTAAACTGACTTCAATGGGACTGCTTAGGGTTTTTACATTAGTCCTTCAAAATAACTTGCACCTTTGTCTTTCCTGGAAAGTCTCCAGTAAGCTCACATACAGTCGTGTACAGCCCGGTTTGCAGGTGGGGAACCAGGTTATGTGCATGCTTTGCACATCAGTATGATATATATATGTTACTTATATATTTTTTAAGCTAAATGGGGTTACATGGCAAGTGCTGGTGGTAGATGACAGTTTACCCAGAGGTGAGTTCCACGTGTGGGTTTAGCTTCACGTGTGTGAACGAATTTTGATCTAGGCGAGCGCAGTCTCGGAATTGCAGATGGTTTCCTTTCTTCAGGCTATTCAACACTCCCAAGTACACCATATGTTCTCCCACATTAACTATACAGTCACTTGAATGCACTATTTTTTTTAAAGCTGCTCATGGAAATTTTCATACTGACTGAAACACGCTGGGTTAGAAATAGCACTGGAAGGCTGGCGTGCCGCTGGCCGCTCTCCCCTCGGCAGGCCTCCCCCCGCTAGGCTTTAGCTGCGATGCGCTGGTTCCCATGGCAATAGCTCCGTTAGCAGTGAACATGCAGTTCTGCTTTTCTAGATTTTTCATGCAATAAACAACAAACGATCCTCAGGGAAGGGCTAGATTGAAAAAGGAAGCCTGCGCTGTAATTCCCTTATCCTCATCTTGCAGCAAGTTTTAAGGAACTCGGTGGTCAGAGTCAGTGCTCACGTTGCCGTGCTGCCGATAGCACCCGTACCAGGGGGCGGCTGAATCGAACTCCCAGTGCCCAGCTGCCTAGCAGCTTGCTTGCTTGTCTGCAATCTTTTTATCAGGCAGCTGCTAAGAAAAAAATGAAGGAAACAGAAAACAAACAAAAAAAACTGCTCCCAAAATGCTTTTCTTATTTTGAGAAACGTTTTAACAGAAGACCATAGAAGGCCTCCAGGACCCCCCAGTCCTGACGACTTACTCGAGTATTTTCCATTCACAGTTTGCAATTTTTATCAGTGTTGATAAACTCTGATATTTAAAGGCCAGTTGTTCATAATAGCAATCTTCGAACCTGTTTTGATGTTTTCCGAGATATATTTTAACTGTCTGTGCCTACGTTCCACGGACCTACATTAGATCCTAAGGTCACGACAGCGGGTGTCAGCTCAGCCAAGCCCACGTCCTGGCAGTGGCTCAGCACAGGTAACTGGTGAGGACAAAGCTGCGTGGGCAAGTGAAAGCCAAGAGCAGAGCTGAGTGCTAAGCTCCTAAAGTTGAGTGCAGTGCATCCATGGGGCAACGAATACCACAGTTTCCATGTGTTTATCGGGAATACTCTGCCTGGGAGACTACTGATGCTGTTGTAGGGTGGCCTTTTTCTGAACATGAATGAAAGGAGCTTGGAAACATTGCTCTAATAGCCGTATTTTTAGCTTATGGATGAATACCTGAAAAGTTAAATCACTAATGTTGTAGAACACTGCTAATCTTCATGACCCAAAAATTTGGCTAAAAATTACAATACAAAGTGTTCATGAAATTGGCTTGCTGTGGTTAGTTAAGCGCTAAGAATGTAAAGACTCTCCTTGATTAAACCTCTCTGGCTTGTAATATAGCATTTAATTACCTTATGCATAGAAAAGCCCGCGTATTTATAGATATGTGTACGTATGTATATATCTGATAGAGATACATGCAACAGTAAATGCAAAGACAATAGGAAATGACCAACCACACGTTTCACCCTGTTCATGTGCAGGATCTGGTCTTGAGAGAAGACACAGGGATTAATACCAGGATGGCAGGCTGCTACGGGTGTTTACTCCTGAGGAACTAACCGACAGCAGGACTAGGGCTAGCATTTGCGTGCTGCCCCTCATCTTAGATGAAAGTTAAGCTCATGAGCACACAGGGATCTGTTTCACCATAGTCCGGCCCCTCTCCCACACAGCCAGGGAAGCCACATAGAACAGAAATAAAAAATAACACAAGTATCGGTTTGCCCAAATTCATAAACAAGCACAGGAGATTATAAACCTGAGCTGTGGGCTGTGGATTCACTCCCTCCCTTAGCAGAATTTACGTTTAGAATTTCCAATTAAGAATAAAATGCTATCTAAAGCTTGAGCTCCTTACCCATGGGCTATTGCACTGTACTCGTCATCCTGCCTCAGTGCTCTTCTCCCAGTTCTTCTGCCTTCAAAATTTTCATTTCAACAAGTGCACAAAGATTTACAATTTTATTTTCAGCCAATCAGACTTAAGGATTTATTTCACTTGTCAGTCTTGCTAGTATGAGTGGAATACAAAGTAACGATACAACTTTCAGGCCAGTAGTTTGGATAGGATATGAATTAATTGGTGGCTTGGTTTTGTTTTGAACAACTTCGGTTTGGGTACGTTTGATCGCTGGCTTTAGCCACGTGTGCAGCACAGCAGTGACACCAGAGGCCAGGCAAGGAAACCCGCGCTCCTCCCCTGCGGCGTGAACCTGGGGTGGCCAACGTGAATTTTCATTGCAAAAGCAAATTTCAAAAGACAGTATTTGCTAATCGTAGAATTTAAATAGTTTCACTTCGAAAAAAAAAGCCTTTGCCAATCCTCTTACTGGACAATTCAAGCAAATATTCTAGAAGCGAATGACATCATTGCATCGTATGCAGAATTTACACGGCCCTCGTAAGGCTTTTCCTGCAGCACCACCAACCAAGCCACAGCCCTGCAGCACAAGAGGCTTCATCTTTGTAAATTGGGGCCTTCTTTGTCTCTTTGCTAGCATATGTGGCTTTACCCTGAAACCCTGGTCAGAACAAACACTTATCAGTTAAGTTTTCTACTTGTGAGTACTGTATCCAGTTCAAAACCAACAGCTTACTTTATTAAAAATTTTACCATTTTATAAAAGACATGTTTAATTATGATGGAGATGGCTGTATTGTAATTAATATTTTGAGATAATTGTGATTTTGAGCTTAAATTATATACAGAAAATGGTCATTTTTGTATGTGTTAAAAGATTGCTATATTACAAATGACTAACTGTACTTTTCAGTTTAATTACAGCATTAATGTAAATAAAGCTGAATGAAAAATATTTACTACTTTATTAACATAGATTGTGAATGTACTTAATGTTTTTTGCAGTATAAAGACTTACTGAACTTGAAAGCTGCTTCATTTTATGTGCAAAAAGGTACTTCAAAATTATATTTTAAATCTATTGATTCAGTGCAATCAATTATATTGTCAGTTAATTTGCACATGCAGGTTGTATCCTTCCAGTTTTATTTCATGTATGACACTTATCCGTAAGGTGCATATTGTGTTTAGAATGCATTTTGCAGATGCTTCTGTACATAAAACAAATACAGGGACTAAAACAATGCTGTGCAGTGTATAGCAGAGCCATTTTTCGGCTTTGGTGTACCCAACTTTTTCAGTATTTAAAAAAGTGTTTTGAATAACATTAAAAAGTCTCTTTATTGTATAAATAATAAAAATGTCACCTTATTGTAATTAATTTTTGTCATTTTTTACTATTGGAAAGGATCTGAGTTTTCCAAAACCACTGTTCTACATGTGATGGAAAATGAGATGGTTTTTACCCACCCATCTCTTTAAAACTTTTCCAGGGAACTAGTAACTACACCTGCAGCATCAGGGCTTTAAGCTTCAGAAATGTTTGCTGTATCTAGCAGCAAACAAAGTAGTGTTTCAGGGAAAGAGGCATTTTAATTACAAGACACATCAGAGACAGATTTGAAAACTGAGCAACTCCACTTGTTCAGCACGTCGCCACTAGCGAGACATCAAATATGGCAATGAAGTGACTACAGGCTTATGAAGAAAAGCTCAGGATTTGCTGCTTTTTGTGGACTGGTACAAATGCCGTACACAGGAAAAGGAAACCAAAGAGATGGTCACAGGGCTGAGAGCAGCAGCAGTTCAATCATCCAAGTAACCACAGAACAGCTCTTGACTTGTTCAAACTCAAGAACAGCTTTGGCTCTTAACCACCATTCTTTCTGCACAAATATGCTACTGTGCATTTTTAACAGGAAATCCCTTACCCCTTTCCCCTCCTCTTCCCTCTCCCTCCCACCAGTACCCCAATCACTCTCTTTCACCTTAAATACCAGGCACCAGGTCTCTGCTGTCTCCAGATGTACTGGCCAGGTCTGGTCCTTTTCTAACAGGGGGTCACAGTCCCGCGCTGCTGCATGTAAGGTACATTAGCCATCGTCGCTCCTGCTGAAAGGTGCTCGCTAACTTTGAAGACCCTGAGGATGAGGAAGTGTGGTTTTATGTCAATTCTGGTCACATTCAAAAACTGGAAAGTTTAACTTTGAGCCATATTAAATTTTCCTGTTACAGATGGAACAGGTGGAGAAAATGAGAACGCTTTCATTCCACATATTTTATCTTACAAACACATACCACACCCCTTTGATGTCAACCTGTTTTCACACAGAGAATAGGACCATGAGGTATATTTCTGTTCCTAAAGCTTAGGGAGGATGTCTTTTAGTTTCAAGCTTTTTTTAAATTTAATTTTGGATTGCAAAGTGAATAGTTTGCAATTAGTAGTCATACATAGAGACAACATTAAATTGTTTGCTGGAAACACAGGACACTGCATTACTGGGAAGAAATACGACACACTGCTCAAGTACCAGACAAAATACAACTCACCAGCCACGAATTGTGCCTGGCCAAACACACGCTGCTGCTCAATACAGCTTATTAGGCCAGGCACAGTGCTGCCGTGTTCCCTGTATACGTCCCAACCACCACCAAACTCCTCGCAGCACTTACACAGTACTTACAGTGATACAGCCGTGAGAACAGTCAGCTGTTTCTTCTCAGTATCCTGAGGGAAGTACTCAGTGTAGTTTAAAAAACAAACAAACATAAAACCTTAGCAGTGGAAATCCATATGGTATCTGCTTCAATTGCATGTCCAATTCGCAGGCCTGTGGTAGTCTAACAGAGAACCAATGGATCTACAGTCACAAAGCAAGTACCATCAAGCAGCCCTTCCTTTTAGATTATTAATATCCATGATGCATTACTGTTATTAATAAAGAGATTGTTTTCATGATGTTGAAGTGTGTTTAAATAAAAAAATAAATGTATGTTACTAGCTAGAAAACTTAATTAGAACATGTTCTTAAAAATTTAGAAACCAAACATATATCCAACAGCAAACATTTATTGTTTCAGTGCAGCTACCAATATCAACCACATTTTGCTTACTTTTACATGAGACATGCACAGTCTGCAGCACATTTCACACTGTATTCTTACGACTATACGGTTTAAGGGTTCAAGCATTTTATCACGTACAGACTAGTAACCAATTGTTTGAGGCAGTACTGAAGAGAGACCAAATACCTTACAAGAGATTATAAAACAGGCATACAAAAATCAAAAAGTTTACTTCCACCTTTTGCTTAAATATTTGGTGTTTACAATTAAAAAAAAAAAAGAGCTTAATTATAGGAAAACATTGTCTATTACTAAATGCAGCTTTCAACTGCATTCTTTATTACAAAAAGTGTAAACAGGTTATGGTGTTTTAAAATGCACTCAAGACATGCAACTTTGAGGGGAAAATATTTCATGGGTGAATTCTTTCTTAACATGCAAACTATAAACAGTATTATAAATGCTTTATGTCACAGGCCAGATTAACATTTTACAAACGAGGAGGAAGGCAATATAATCGCACAGCATTTGGTCAGACAGGATAATATTTTGTTTGTACTTTGATTCACAAATCTAGCGGGGAAACAGACTATCAAGTAGGAATTCGGCTTCTCAGATACTCTAGCACTGCAGCTGTTCCTTTTGCCAAAATGGCTGCTCGAGGAGTACGGAACGGATTTCCTTCTAAAAGAAGTGTCCTAGAAAGACAGAGATGTTGAGTTATTTATATGAAGGTTTTTCTTGTACCAGCACATTCATACACTGCATATAGATTTACGAATCTTGAAATTCTTAAGTAATTCCTCTTTTGTTCATCCAAAAGAATTTTAACTTCTGCTACCCTAAGTCATACTAACCTGTCTTCTTTAAAGACATCTGAATTTTCATTTATGCTAATAAATCAGTGGTGGTATATTATTGTAGATGCACAATATACACACACCGCACTTCTTAAGCAAGTCTCTGCCAAAATACAGATTGAGAAAAAGAACTTCTGAAATATATAAATTGCACAATAAAAGGGAAATGCTATGTTAAATTGCAACCCTCCACTTTCTAGCTTGGCTCTTCTTTGGTTCACATAAATCTCTGTGGAGGTTTTTTGCTTGTGTGTGTTTAGGGTGGTTGCTTTATTTTGTATTTTTGAAGTCCCTCAAGAAAGTGTACTTTAAAGGGGAAAACCACATTAACAAGTAATCTGTTGTCTTTGACAAGACAGACAACTTATGCATAACTGTCCTCAAGGAATGTAATGTAAGAATATTGACAGCGTTGTCTCTTTATACAAGCATTATTATTTGCAGAATGTTATCCCATCTCTTTTATAGCAACCCGAGTCACATACACAGGCAAAGAGCCAAATGTATTTACTGACAGAGTGCTACGGCTCACCCGTCTGGCCAACAGGCTTGTCTATAGGTATGCCAGCTGTGTGTGTATACTTATAGACAAGGTAATTGACTCAGGCTCTAACGTTAAATTTTGCAAACCAACATAACCTTCCAATTTTATTTTGCATACTTCTTTTAGGTATCCTGGCATTTTTCTTAATTCTTTTAATTTTCTCATCCATAGCCAGAACACAATGAACATATACAGCTGATACATTCATACTTAGATAGCTGAGTGATCAAAGCTGCTGAGAACTCAGCAATCAGTATTAGGAATCTGATATATTCTCCAAATGCAGACTACCTCAAGATACTACATATTATCATGCATCATCTTCTGGTAGTAAATAAGCATGATTTTTTTTTTTTCTCACACTTTACCCTCCGACAAAACATGCCTTGAAGAAACCAGTCAGAATATATTTTTATAAAACACGTCATCGCTTAAAACACACACCTCAGAGTTTCACAGTTTCCAAGTTCTGGTGGCACCTGGAGAAGGTCATTATTCTGAAGGTCCAGTGTTCCAAGCTTGTCCATCTTCTTTAACTGCAGAGGGTCTATGGACCCAACCTGATTGTTACTGAGCAGGATAGTCTCCAGTGCTAGGATGTGATAAAGGACGCTGGGAAATACTTTAAATCTTCAGAAAGAAAAAGGAGGCAAACAAATGGAAGTCAGAAATAGGACATTTTAAAAAAGTAACAGCCTTTTAAATAAGGCAGTATTTTATTGTTGTTTACTGAAATTAAATGTTTAAACGTGCTGCTCTGAAAAGACAACGCACCGATTATTTTATTATCTTGCACATGGTGAAAAAGCTGGACAGAATTTGCACAGTGGCAGCTCAGCACCTGTAACAGAACTACAGGCCAACTACATGCATTTTGCAACTGTGAATGACGGTTCGTGTTACACAGTGACTCTCCAGTTTAAAGAAGGGAGAACAATGGCCAATTGTATTCCTGTGTACTTAACGAATGCCCTGCTGAGTCAGAGGAACCATGCCTACAACCCAACATGGTGTCTACAGCAGATGCTATTCAGGGACACCACCCAGCTGCTTCCTGCAGTCCACTCTGCTTGTATTTTTCTATCATCCAGAACTGCTGTATTATGGATGCTACAGGGTAGTCCCGCTGGAATCCATTTTTGTGATATATCATTCACAAGATTGTTTAATCCCTTTTTAAACCAGGTTCTACTGTCTCTCTCATAACTTGTGGCAGAATGTTCCAAAAATATATTACCATTGTGTAAAGAAGTACATTCTTTTCAACTGTTTTAAAGCTCACAGTTAGTTGATGAAGTCCCTCCTCATTCTTACATCGCATGAAAATTATACTGAATTCCTGTTATTGTTAGAAAAAAACTAAATAGTTGCTCACCTATTAAAAGAAAGATTTATTACTTGCAGCGTTGTCAGTGCCTCCATTTCCTCAGGTAAAGATGTCAAAAAATTATTTCTGTGTATCAAATGAATACAAACAATAATCACTAACTTCTAAGAAGTTTTAGTTAAGAATTCAGAGACAGAATACTCAAATTTACTAGTGTCCACATGCTCTTTTATACCACTATATTGCTTCATAAATGGATTAAGACCATGCTCAAGAGTCATGCATTCTCGTTTTTGCCAGTAAGAAAACATAAAAGCCTGTTCTCTAAAGATTCCCAGACATTTCAAAGCATCTGACAATTCTAGAAGCATGCTTGGCAATTCAGCTACTTGGGTTTCAGAGGAAAGCTTATGAAACAGCCCAGATGTTGGTGCCAACATGAATCACTAAGATAACTCTAGACCTCTTCAAAATTCATTTAGCCTGGTATCCAATTGCTCTAACAAACTCATTTATGGCTACTGTTACCGTACTGTTTCCCACAACAGGAGGCCATTCAGAAGCTTCTTAAATACAATGAAGACAGAGGTTTGTAAGGACAAGCAAGGTACTTCTTGAGTGTGACATGAACAGTCATTACAAGAAAATAAAGATCACTCACTAAAAGATGCCCAGACTCAGGCCTAAATTCTTAATCACAGAGATATGCAACCTTGGCAGATTACTTTAAACCAAGCCAAAGTAAAAATATGTCTCTGCAACTCTGCTTTGCTGCTGTTCATTTTGTGAAACACTCAAGATAATAAATGCTAGCAAGCTAATCCTGATGTCTAAACTCATGCAACGAGCTTATTTCAGAAGTTACAGACGGTAGAATGACAGGAAGTAACTTACTGTACTGCAAATAAGGTACCAATAGATAGCTCCAGTTTCAGGTAGTACACTAGAGCTGATACCTTCACTGTACTACTTCCCAGATATCCTCCATGTTTGTTTGTTTTTTTTTTTTCTTGTTTTTTTTTCCTGTTGTTTTGATTCTAAATCTTCCTCTTAACATCTCTGGGAACCTTTTAATGACTGAGGCAAGCCCTTTCAACACAGCAAGTCTTAGAGCTTGCCCACTTGTTTTTTGTGCTTTTCTTTAATCAATGCCTAAATCTAGGCCACTTGCTATTTCAGATCTGCCGGTCATTCAACTGTCACAGAGCTGTTCTGGGAAATGAAAAATTATTTCAGTACTGCTATTCCACTGCAACAGATGGCTGGTTTAAAAAGGCATGAAAATAAGTCACTGGGAAAGGAAGTCCAACACACGTCACAAACCTGATATCCAAATGTGTCAATTTATGAAGCATGCAGAGCTCCAAGGAAATAGTTGAGATTTTATTGAAGCCAAAGTTGACATCACAAACTGAGTCTTTCAGCTCCACAATCCTGAAACCCAATATGAATATACTTTTACTATGTAAGCTCATGTTGCTTTCTAAGTTACTGAAAAAAACTGCTTTATTCTAGAAATCTACAAATCAAGGACATTCTATGTTTCTTGACGTTTCAGAAGCAATTTTGTGAAGATAACAGAAACTTCACCTGTGAAAACTGCCTGTCCTGGAGTCTTACACTTGATGTAAAACAAAGCTCTGAATCACTTTTTTGAAGTTATTAGGAAAGTAAATTTTCTGTCACTGATTAGGAGACTAAATTTGCTAAGAAAGCCTACTCACTTAAATGCAGTTAAGAGAGATTTCAGAAAGTATGGCACAAATGGCCATCACTGCCATCTCCTGTCCTGTAAATATTTCGACAAAAAGACTATACATCTTCTTTAAGCAGTCAAACAGAAAGAGACTGTTATTTCATTTCCATCTTTTGTTTCTGTTCAATGCTTCCGCTACTACAAACTGCGGGAAACACAGCATTTGCTGCTTCTTGTTAAAGGCGTATTATATTAAGATGCTTTGATGTAAAGTATTTAAAAGCTCAAAAAGTTAGTAGCTGAATCCCGATAACAGAATCTCTGTTGTAACCCTACAAACAGTAAGTAATTAAATTAACTAAATACCTCTCCTATCTGGATTGTCACTGAATTCCCTTGCACCTAGCAGCCGCACACCTACACCTTCCTCCCCACTAAATGCAACAGCCTCTAACAGAGTGAGAAAGCACGGGCAGCACACGCACTATCTCAATAAATTGATTTTCTATACTAAATTGTACTGAAAAGAGATTTTCTCTATGAGAGATAGCACCTCTTCTAGTTCTATGTGCTAAAGGTTAAATGTTCAGCACATTTGTGTCCAAGAATGGAAATAATCCCCACAAATGTGGTGGTATCCTTAAAAATCAGCTTTCATGATGTTCTTAGGCTTCCAGACATGCAGTAAGCCTCCCACTTATGCAACAGGAGTATTTATTCCCATTACTGTCAACAGAAAGCTCTTCCTTGACTATGGATGAAGGACCAAGTGCAATAATATCCAACGCTATGTGGTCAGATAATACCTATCAAGAAAAAAGGCATGGAAATTGCTCAGGCTTTCTTAAAAAAATAAAAAATTATGCTGTCTAAAGAAATTGAATTTGGAAAGAACCTCTTCTATAGTACAAAGCTATCATCTAACAAAGTGGTGAATATCCACAGATTATCTTCATATGGGAAAAGGACCACTTTATAGAGAAAACATTACTAGCCTGTAGTTAAGTACAGCACTTCATTATTATGAGAAGTCACATCAGTCTCCCCTTAGTCACTTCAACAATGCTTAGAGAAGCAATATGAAAGACAACGTATAATGAAAGCACCAATGAGTACAGCCAAGCTTCTTTTTACTGAGATCTTCATGCTAATAAATGGACCCACCTGCACGCTACTTGTACTAGAAACGCAAGCACATTATTCAGCACCTCAATTATATTCTGTGCATGCGAGTGCGTGTACACATACAGAGGAAAAAGTGTAAATATGCTTGATTAGAAAAAAAACAAGATGCTGAGGAACAAAAGTTGAAAAAAAAGTAACAAGAATGATCTTTACGAAAGTACCTTGCAGGAATTGCAGTCAGTTGATTTTTGCTGAAGTTGACAGTGGTGACAGGATTGCTTCTGATTGCATTGAACATTTCATCAGGAATCACAGCTGCTTGTTTCTCACTAAACAGTGAAAAGCATTTAGCTGGGTAATACAAACAAGCTAATCTCCTATGTATTAACAAGACATGTTCATCTTCTTTTCTAAAAAGTTGAGCAGTAGAATAGATACATAAACATCTACAAATTGAAGTCCTTGCAGGACTGTTAATGAAAAAGCTACCAATCGCTACACCATGTTACCTGGCATCTGGGCAACAACACCGTTTCACACTGGCAACCTGATCTGTTATCTTGCTTAAGAAAAATCATTAAGATCTGAATTAGGTCACTACCTCAACAAACACATCTATGCCTATACTGGGCCAGAAACTGTAGCAGACTGGCATTTAACAGGTTTCCCCCTCTCGGCTCAGAACCACCCCCCAGTGATGTGTAACTCAGGTAACTAACGAATTTGGAGCTTCTGAACAGTTATGGAGACTAAAGCCATCCCAGCCCTTTCACTACAGTAAAGTCCTTTCTAGATTCCAGCTCTCTGCAGGACTGTGCATTTCACCCAACAGCTTTCAGCAAGTACAGCTTTCTTCCCCTTTCCTAACCTAACAAGTTAAATTGTTGGTTACGTTTAAGAAATACCTGAAGAAATACTTACTACAAGATGTTTTGAGACTTAATGATAATAACTAAAGAAGTGTAAAAGGTACTAAAAGCACCTGAAGGTATTAAGCATTTCAGTGAGTTAAAAGGCATGTTACCATGGAAT
>VXAL01012041.1:367124-378000 GCA_013399475.1 Chauna torquata
TGAAGTAAAAATAAAATAATAATAAAAATACAGGAAAGTTTTCTTACAACTTTAGAAATAGGCAATATTTCAAAAACACATACCTATAATCCAATAATTTTAGTGAAGTTATTGCGTGCATGTTAATCTTTGACTCACTTGGGAGAGTCATGGCTGTCACAGGAGGCTCTTCGCTTGGACTAGTTACATCATCTAGAGATAACACACGTATATAGTCACACAAACTACAGGCTGCTGTCAGATGTGCTCTGAACAACCTAGATGGTGAGTTTTAGCGTCCCTAGTCACCTGCCATCAACCATTTTAACTCTTCCTGACTTCTGGCTTGATTGCATATGATCTGATTCAGATTATTTCAGGATTTTTCTAGTAAGGGTTTTTTGTAGTTTTAGGTTTCTGGGTTTGGGTTGTTTGTGGTTTTTGTTTGTTTGTTTTGTTTTGTTTTTTGGCAGGGAGGGGAAAAGTTGACTTCGATTTTGAAAAAACAGGTCATAAAACAATACACCTGTTATGCTAGCTGTTATGTTAGGCAGTAACCTCCAAGATGTGGGAAGCTAGAAACAGTGATAAATAGGGAAGACGGGCAAGAAGTGATCCAGGTCATCTATTTCCAGAACAGCAAACCTGATCACAATTACAGTTAAAACATTAATATTTATAAAAACCTTCATAATACCCTTCTCTGTAGAGTTCCTTTTGATTACTTTCTAAAAATCCACATGAAAAAGTTGTTGGCTACTTAAGTTGTTAGCTACTTTGAACATGTAAGAAATGTAGTCAATTAAAAACATTGTTCTGCACATCTGAGCTGTGGAATCACACCCTAGCGATTCACATGTTTAAGTAGGGTGAAGCGTAGCTAGAAGTCCATACATATGATAAACCCAATTTCTACTAAGAGAAATGAACAAAACTGTAGGAAATTCAGCAGCATTCATGAATAAAAGTCTACCAGCTATTGCACCTAAGCCCAACCAGTAATTCTATCATTAAGAAAGACCAAAAACAAGGTTCAAGAGCCACTTTTTCCCATCACACCTCTACATGAATAGGACTGTCACTGCTACTGATTTAGCTCCCTCTTAGATGCTGTAACAGGTACAGTAAAATCATAAACACAGCCATCCATGTAGACCATTAGCTTATTTTGTTATCCATAATTATATTAACTATCGTAGGTCACCAAGTGAGCTTCTGAGTATGTACTCTAGCATCCAACTAATTTTTGCAAAGTTAATAATATGGCATATTTGCATGGAATCAGACATTTTGAAGCTATTTTATACACTGCACTGACCTAACTAATGCTGCCATCCTCTGGCAGATGGCGAGAAAGCCTGCTTACAAAATAAACAAAAATTCACACATACCATTTTCAATAAAAGTTGCCTCTGTGTCTCTGAATTAAGAGGTTAAGCATTTTTTGCCTTTTAAGTGCTGCAAAATCATTTCCGTATTACATTTAACATTTAACATGTCCAGGAACTCGGTCATTTTGCCTACTTCATGTCTTAAATTTTAAGATGAAGATTTCTAAAGGTGCTAAAAGAAAATTCTGTTTTGAAAAGATTTCATCTCCTCAATGTGCAAGTTACTTAGACTCTGACAGCCTGTTTCCTATATAATCAAAAAATACAGTGTCATCTCCACTACTTTATTTAGAAAATACAGGGGGGGAAAAAAAAAGAAAATATCTCACTGAATGCTGAATGAGAGGGGCAGGTCATGATCTGGAAAGTGATCTGTGTGCACAGAAGCAACCAGCAACTTTGGTCCCTTTTTGTAAAAAGAACTAGCAGTAGTAAAAAGTACTGTATCTGTTAGAGAAATCTGATACACAATCATCTAGGTGCTTTTTAACCCACAGTTGAATCTTAGAATCCAAAAGAGGATTCTGCAAAAACATACAGCAGTTGTCCAGAGAATTGATCTTGAGATATTTCACCTGAAATTCTGCTGTACGACTTTTTAATTATTTCTATAGGGAATGTTAGGATCAAGACTTCTAAACTGTAGAGAGATTAATTCTAACAGGCCAGGATTAGAATTCTGTTTAAAATTATCTATTACTTTCTCCCCCAAAACTTTTTATATTCTTAGCTATGTAGTAGACTTTATGGCACCACGATGACTTCAAGGCAGACTTACTCATGCATATACTCGCTGGGAATCACAGGACTTTACTGCCCACATTACAAACGTGAATGAATAATACATATTACCTTCGCAAAATCTCACCTTCCCTTCTATACTGTGACCAAGCCAGCAGACAGATGGTAAGCTTAAAATGAAGAACTTGTTATGTAAACTTCCCATAATGCTCAGGGAAAAAATAAAAAAGCTACTTGAATTATTCATTCAAAATGCAGAAAGGGACAAGGGGAAAATACTTAAGATTATTTTTCTAAACGATAATCTAAATGATAATAAAGAATGTTTGTTATGCAGTATTATCCACTAGAACAAGAAGAAGAAACAACACTGAAATATAAGAGCAAATTGTTGAGGAAAGAAAGCTATTATTGCGGGATAACTGCTACGCTCAGTAGGTTCTAGTTTATTTTAATTTCTTAGAAAGATTCTCTTTAAAATGCAATGCAATAGAGCAATATACCTTGGATTTTGCTTCTTAGGTATTTCAGAAGTTCCTGGGTACCCTTCTTTAAGGAAAAAAAAAAAAGTCAATAAGCATTTGCCAGCCAGTATTTATACAGCTGTTCTGACTATGAAGAATGACAATTTCCGTCATGTAGGTGGAGCTCACAGCACTGCTGACTATAAAATCTACCTAACAGTTCCTGTAGAAAAACCCTCTTTGCGGTAGCTTATGAACTTGCTTAGTTAGAATTCTGTTTATTCTAGTTGAAAATTCCCAGTCCCGTGTTACTACCTTAGGCTCCACATTTTTAGCTTTTTATCTAAAATAGTTCGGCCATTTGCAAAAGCAAGGAAAAAATGTTCAAATGAACTTAAAAGGTCTAGCACAATTACGCTTTGGAGAAGAAATTTAACATTTGTCAAGAAAGTTGACTGTTTGGTGTTCCAGTAACTGTTTATATCACTGCAGTTTACATAATTTGCATGGATTTTTAACCACTGGATTCTCCAAAGATTTGATTGGCAGTCCTCTCAGAGCTACTTCTACAGGTCAACACAGTTACCACCTGCATAATCTCCGAGTAAACACAATCTCATCCAGTCCATTTGTTTTAAGATAAAACTAGGCTTTCCTTATGATTTTGCATGTTTCTCCTTGATGTTTTAAAACAAGGGACGGAACTAGAGCAGTGAGCATGGATTAACACTTCTCATTCTAGCTGGCATTTATATTATACACAAGAAAAGACTGACTGATCTGAACATAGAGGGGATAAAGAAAACACAGAGGAGGGAAAGGAAGGAACTCTCTTGAAGAACCTGGTAAAACTGGACAGAAATTGAAGATAGAAGACAGAAAGAGAGGCTGGAGGAGACTGGGAGTGAATGCAGGCACAGGAATGCTTGGCATCTGCTGAGCTGAGCACGGCAAGAGAAGCCCGTATAGGAAGAACTGGAAAGGAAAAGGTGAAAGTCAAACAGAAAGTTGAGTGACAGTCATCTGTCTCATGGAGAGGAAGGCAGGCAGTAAGAGAGCTCAACAGTCAGGTGATAATGTTATGCAAACAGGAGAGACTAGGATTTAACAAAAGATGACTGGAATTTTACCAAAACACAAGAAAGGATTTCAGACTAGAATGAGAGGCCTGAGGAACACGAAGAGAAGAGATAAAGCAGGGATGTACAAGACAGAATCTATGCCTGCTAGGCTATACTCATCCCCCAGTCTTTGCAGCTCCTTCATCTCGACGTTCACCTGCTGCTAGCAAGTGCCTGGGGACCCTACAAGATTTATCTATTACTCCACTAAATCAAGTGGAAAAAAAATCTAGACACGCACATAAAATTCCAGCTATAAATTTGCAGTGTAATGGAAATGGATCAAGACAGTGTAAGTAAAAAATGTCATAATGGAATCCTTGTATCTGTAGTTTGCTATAAATAAGAAATCTATACAAGGAATTACATATGTCTGTGCTCTTCTTACATTTGAAAGACAGTAAATCCTCACAAGCTAGGGAACAGCAGAACTAAAGTATCCAGGCAACCTGAGCTTAGATTCCTTTGTATGTACATCTTAAGCCAACTTTGAACTCCAGAATCATCTATGACTTCCGTTCACTGAACCCTTCCTCATTAATTTAGTGCATACGATGCCCACTTAATCAGATACACATTTTTCCCCTCATTTCTGACACATATTACACAACTTCATTTCAACAGAGGGCCTTCAATGTTGTTTATTTTTAGAGAATCCAAGTGCTTTGTAAACATTTATTTTATAGCACTGACAAAAGCAAACAGAGAAAGAAATAATGTATATCACCAACAAGAAGGGCCTGCTGGGATAAAAATAAAAGAGAATTCTATAGCATCAGCAGTGCCCATGCTCCAGCCTCCCTACTGCTGCCCTACATACTTGTTTTCTCATGCACAGCTCCCACCTTCCCACCTTTGCCATTTACCTACAGAGAGAACACAGATCTGAGGTGTAGGTTATCCATAAGAAGACACAGTACATCATACTGTCATTGCTCAAAAACACATCTGTCATCAAATACTCCTTGGAAACTGAATCCTAGATCCTTAATTCAGGCAAGTAGAAAACGAGAAACAGAAATTCACACTCATCTAGGAAAAGCTTGACAAAAAGTACTTGCCTAGTACTGCAACGAACTGTGACTTGCAACAGAATTAGGCGGCAGACAGCTGCCTTATCCTATTTTCCCACCAGACATCTGTTGCTTTATTTGCAATATATATTACAACTTCTGTAGCAAATCAGAAACGGGTCCTATGAAGCAATGACCTCCTTTATTCCACAGTCCTCATGATCTTACGGATTACATGAGACTCCAGTGGAAAGAGCACACGAATCACACAAAGCAGAGAGATGGATTAAAGTTGCACAGGCTACCCGAAATCTAGACGTTTGCTAATAATGTTTTGGCTACACAATTTGGATAAAGTATGTATGCAGTATAACCAAACTTTATATACTATCTAAATGTGCTTACTTGTAGAAGGTCTCTTCGAATGGTTCTCAAAGGATTTCCCTCTAATGCCAGGAATTTCAACTGAGGAAGGTTCCCCAATGTATAAGGCAATCTGCAAAAAGGAAAAAAACAATTTCAGTTCAGAGCTGCTTCAAAACAAATGCCAAAGTGTTTGCAATTTTTTGTCAGACTACCTGGTATTCTGAAGCTCAGGTTCAAACAAAGATACAGAAGATACTACATTTCAGAAGGATCATAGTTTGATCATAGCATTTACACAACACAGAAGGGGTTCCTTCATTTTACAATCGAGTCCTTTTTTAATTACATTTTACAAATTGAAATACATTAGCAATAGAACTAGCCATCAATAGATGCCACGAGCGAGGCCCCATCACAGATGCATGCAGTTTATATTATTACCTACTGATATCGTTGTTGGCAAGGTCAAGTCGCTCCAACTTCTGAAGCAGAGTAATTTCATCAGGAACTGATTTTATCTTGTTGTCTCTAAGTTCCAATACAGAGAGGGAATTCAGATGCTTAAGATTCTCTGCATTCAATATTTCAATCTGATTTTCACCAGCATGTAATTCCTACGGAGACAAAGGTCACTCACAGTTATGTCACTCTGGTAGAATTATTCTGTAATCTCCTAAATCACGGCACTAGCAAAAGCATATGACATCTGGAGAAAATGCAGATCTTGATACCTGTTCACCTACACAGGACATATAAAAGCTTCCAAAGATCCAGAGACATGAGTCTGAACTCAGCTGTTCTGAAACCATCAGAGAACTCTCAGCTTTGAGCTCCATGTACAAACTAGAAATAAATCTGCTCTGCTTTTGTCAAGAACTTGTCAACAACTACTTTGCTCAAGAAGTTTCTTAAATGCTAAGCTATAGGAAGTTGAGAGGGCAGCTCTCCTATATCTCCTACTGGAAATGTTTCACTTACAATGGTTCTGAACAGTTCTGAACTGAATGGTTCTTTACACCAAAGAGAGACGCATGCTGCTGGACTCACTATAGACACTGAACTTCACATACCAGCAGGAATTTTGTTACAAAATGCTGGAATAGCTTGGGATTTTAGCTGCTGAGTTCAGAGTTATGCAGAACTAAGGTATCTGCATTCCGTGATGGATTTGGGCCTTGGAAACAACACAGTGATATAAGCATTCAATTGGCCCATTAATGTTTCTGTTAGTTGAGTAACAAATTCCTGATGTTCTGGGACAGGCAATTTTCAACTATAAACATACAGGGAATTAAGGCTACAAAATATCTGAAAGATGTGATTCTTCCAAATGCATACTTTCTCTGCAGCTACAAAGAAAAAAATTACAGTGAACTGAGTACATTTATCCAGAAAATGTTCCTAGCGATAAAACACAACTGTTGCAGACAATATTACACCTATTTTTCAGTCATTCTTCTCCTTAAGAGAGAATGCTCATCTGAAGAGTAGTGATATAAATTTGTCTTCCAAATGACATTAAGACAGATCAGTGTGGACAGTAAGAATAACTGCAAATGAGTACATATTAAACAGAATTCAGCACAAAGAATTATTAACTTTTGATCGCAGCAATTCACAATAACTTGTGTGGGAACTAACAGCCATTATTTTAGAAGTTTACTGCAAATACATTTACAGTCCACCAACTATTTCAAACCTTACCTTCAGTAATTTGCAAGAGGGGAATTCTGGTAAGGAACGTAATTTATTTTTTCTCAGATAAAGTTGTTCCAAAGATGCCATACTCGCCAATTCGGAAGGTACAATTTCCAAGTAGTTTTTAGTACAATCCAGTTGTCTTAAGCCTATAGCAGTAAAACGCGTAAATGACAAACAAAAGAAAAATAGTTTTCTGCAGAAGCATAAATATCCTGTTTTTCAATGTAAGCCTAGAAACATTTTGTCAATTAGGATTTTGGAAGAAATCAAATCAGTTACCATCAGCATTTCTGAAAACAAGACATTTGCTTTTCACTTGTTCTTCAGAGGACATTGTGGAATGCCTTCAATGATGCTACCAGATATTAGCACTTGTTTGGAGTAAAGGACTGCAGGTAACAGGAAAGGTTAGCTCTAATATCACACACGATCTCAGAAAGATCTGCAGATAATTTCTGTAGCATTTAAAAGAGCTGGCAGTCCACCACCTGTTCCTACAGATCTGCCACAGCTTTTAAAATATGCATCTCACATCAACACCAGTAAACTCGATATTTAACGTTCAAATAATAAAAGTAAATTTTTATTACTAACCAATTTATGTTTTTCCTCTTTCCAATGAATTCAACTACCTCTTACTTATGCTATATTTTCCACTCAAAATATGCATTAAAGAACACATTTGTCAAATTGCTTATTGCAGTTGTAAGACTAATAACTTCAAAGCAGAACAACAGTAATCCTTACACTTTTCTCATAGTTCCCTGTGCTCCATTTGTCAAGAAACACACACCACAAGAGGACTTAGGCTTGATATATAGTAGCTGTAGCTGATTTTTTTTTTTAGTAACTCTGAACTAGTACTGTTGAGAATAATTTAACTCCGTTAGAATGTACTGTCTTAAGCCTGAATAATATACAACAGATTTCTGAACATAAGCACAGAACTGGCTGTATGACATTTAATACTCTGAGGAAACTAATTTACTTTTCATCGCACTGATATCTGCAGGCAGGTTCTTGAGTTGATTACAAGCCAAATTGAGTCGCACTAAGTTAATGAGCAATGCGAAACTTGTTGGAATGTCTGTAAGATGATTGTTGGACAGATCCTGAAGATTAAGAGAGAGAGAGAGAGAGAGAGAGAGAGAGAGAGAGAAAGAGGTTACAAATAGAGACTTTCAAAATATCCCATGAGTACTGTTCCTGCAAAGTTAATTACTGGCAGAACATTAAAACTAGATTGCTGACATCTTCAGGATCTCCCTGGTAGAAATGTGAATGGAAGAGACAAGTCTCCCATGACTGACAGATCATAAGGGATTTGATTTTTCTTAAAATATTTGGAAAACCCAAAGCAAAACTTGGTTCCAAGCAAACACACAAAAACATAATAGCTGATAAACTACATAAATCACTAGAATATTCATAAGGTTCTGCCGTCGAAGACTTTTCTTTTTTTTAAAATCTGCAGTAGCAAAACATAGACAAATTGACATTTCTGAACAAATAAATATTTTTCAAAAAGTTGTAATTTACTAATTCTTCTAAATTGACAAGCTGTCCAAATGCATCCGGCAAGTGACTCAGCTCATTGTGATGAAGAAGCAGGCTCTTCAAATGTGACAACTGCATCAACTCTTCTGGGATACTTTTCAATTTGTTGTGGCTGGTATTAAAATGTGGAAAACAAAGGGAAATAACAATTACAAAGTAGTTTTAAGAACATAACTGCATACAGAAACTTCTGTTACATGTGATGCCATCCAAACTATTGTTACAACCCTAGTATCAGCAAGACTGTCCTAGCCACACATGACCCCTTGAAATGCAAACTCTTCAGACCCTAGAGCAAGTATGATGCACATCCAGTATAAGATGCACCTGATATTCTGATATTGGCACAGACCAACTGTTCAGTACATCTGCAGTGCGACAGGCTTCTGCAAAACACCTTCCCATCACAGCACGCATATATGCATGCTGTTCAGGAAACCACCACCTTTAAGAAAATCTCTTACAACTGTTATAGCCCTCTGAAACAGATTAGTTTCCAAGGAGAAATTATGTCTATTTACTTGTTCAAGAATTGTTTTAATTCTTATCTGAATTTACAGTATTCCAGATAGATCCAACTTTTTTTTTACATAGGACACACAAAAGAAACATACCCTGTTTCTCCTTGTGCACTAACTTACACAATTACTCCTTGAAACAGAAGAATATGAATTTTCCAGCATGAAAGAGACCTACAGTTATTTCCAGTGTATAATATTCATGAAAAAAAAGCATTTTTATTCCTTTAAAACAAAACTGCCAGACTGAAGCAAAGGAATGTTGATTGTGCTTTTGTGTGCAAAAACATCAGTTTTCAGCTTTCACGTGAGATTGTGAGTTTTAGTCAAAATAATCTTAAAAAACCTAAAGATCATCAGTTTTGATCTGAAACTTACCATTCTCAGTATATTAATATTCTCTATTTAAAAAAAAGAAATTAACTTTTCTGAAAGAAAATTTGTTGTACTACAATCTCTCATTTACACCTTGAAAATCAATGCTCTGGTTTTGCAACATATAGTTACCTGACATCAAGTTTCTGAAGATTTTCTAATTGTCCTAAAGCAGAAGGAAGAGATGTCAGCTGATTATCATGTACCTGGAAAATAAAGTTTTTAGAATAGTCACTAACTTGTACCTCATAGGTTTTCCTCCCCAATACCAAGCCAAACCAAGCTAAACTAATACACAGAATAATTTTGTACACCAATAACAGCTGTGTATGTGCCTCAGTACAATTACCAATAACAGCACTGCAACTGCCAATCTGGCAAAGTTTTACTTAATTGACAGTAAGCACTGATAGATTAAGTTATTTGATAAGAAGTGGGAGGAAGCATATGAAAGGTGGTTGCATCCAATACCAACTCTTCTTTCAGGGTCCACAATAAAACTTCCTAGACCTTTCTACAGAACAGTATCCACTACCAGTGTATAAACCCATGTAGAAGCACGGTGATACATAACAATCCTTCGTCCTGAGAATACACCAACACCACTTCACACATCCACCGCTGCAGGAAACGGAAAACAAGGCTCTAAGACTATGCTGTCCCACCTCCTACAGAGAGAGCGCAACCTTACTGTAACAGATCATTGTACGTACATCTAGAACAGTGAGCGCAGGCAGAAGTTTGACATCCTCTGAAAGACACTGCAGTTTGTTTGAGGCTAAAATCAGTTTGGTCAGATCTGTTTGCTCCCACCAGCGATCTGCCGCACCGAAAGAAAGATTTTGATGAGCTTCCTCTGGAGTGTCCAAATTTATCCGCCACACATGTTGAGGCACTACAAGCACAAACAGACACAAGTCAACTTCAGATACTTACTCTCAAACTTCCACCATCTTAGTGCCTTTCATATATAATACACAACTTTTCTAGAGACATTTTTCCAGCGCTGACAAGCAAACAATTACAAGTGGATTGAAACAAAACTACAAGGTGGCAATCTGTCAGCAATAGCAAAAAGAAAGCTGAGTTGTAAACAGAGGGCAGGGAACATTCATTGCTGTTGTGCCCCCTGTACTTCTTCTGTCCGACCAGACGACACTTGCGAGCACTAAACCAAGGAACGCCAAAACCACCAGGCCCGCTGAACTGACCACCGAGCCGCTGGAGCTGAAGCCCTTTGAGGCGGAGGAGCCGCGGCTGCCCTCGGGCTGGGCACAGGCGCCCTGCTCCGTGCTCCCACCCCACGCAGAGGCGAGGCGGCAGGCCCGCGGCACCCCCGGCTCCGCCACGGCACAGCACCCGTGGCCGAGATGCAGGGCGGGGAGAGCGGGTGCAGCCGCCAGCTACAGCGGGGGGAAAAGGCGCAGCGCGTCCCCGCCGGCACCGAGCTCACCCAGGCCGCCCCGGGCTCCAGGAACCACGGCGGGGCCCCGAGAGGGCGCCAGCGGCCCGGGGAAGCCGCCGCGGGGCCCGGGGCCGGCTCCCAGCGCTCACCCTCGCTGAGGCTCCGGCCCGACAGGTTTAACTGCCCGCTCTTCCGCGCCGCCCGGATCAGCCCCTGCGGCACGGCGGGGCCCCGCTCCTCCGCCG
>VXAL01012042.1:0-11432 GCA_013399475.1 Chauna torquata
GTACTGAATACATTACAATTAACATGAAATACAGGCCTTTTAAAATTTTGGCATTAGGATTTTCACATAAAATTCTCATTTTGCATTAGGATTCAGTTCTGGAATAGGATGAAATCACAAAACTACCACCTCAAAAAAGAAGACTGTTTCTGAGTACAAATAGTTGCTTTTTTTTTTTTTTTGGTCATATCGTCAAGCTATTCATCATTTTAGTGGTATCCACGGAACTGTTTCAATTGCAGTGATATAGTGATGGGAGTTAGTAGTTGGACTAATGTTCCTGTATTAGTTATATCTTCATGTCTGTCAAAGTAGAACAAAACAATCAGTAAGCCTCAATATTATTATGGTGAACCATGCTGAAAAGCACATCATGTTCCGGGAAGAATTGACTTGATTGGAAACTAATTGGTGGAAAAAAAGTGATTTGTTCTAACTGAGATACATAAAGAAGCCTCTCTTTTTCTTCTATTGAAAAAGAATATAGAGGGAAATTATGTTCAATATGCAGGGGAAAACTAGCTTTTGTGTTTGCTTGCTTATTTGTTTTTTAAATACAGAATATAGTACGCACTGCTCGTCCAGTGCTTAGGTGAGCTGGTAGAGCTGGATTTGAAAATGTAAGGAGTACTTGGCTAGTCTGATTTTGATAAAAAAACTTGCTTATTAAAAACCACCTTGAATGTTTCTTCATCTGTGGTGCAAGCTGACCTGTAACAGGGAGCTGACTAGCTATTTAATTTCTTTCTGTTCTCCTCTCTGGTTCATGTGAGCAAACTTAATTCACTAGCAGGTCCTGCATTATAACGTTTAGGCAGTCGTGTTCTCTTCTGTCTGAAATTGTCTCTATAACTTTTTTTTGTTTGTTTCAGTGTCATTTTAAGGTATGTTGTTTCATCATACAAAAACTGCATCATATACCTTCAGTTTGCCCAGTTGTAAAGCTCTGTCAGGTAAATTATTTTGGAAATAATAGCTTTCGATGCTTCCAGGATGCTTGAAATAAATACTGCTTTATCAGGTGATGGTGCTTTCAATTCAGCATATATCATGCTGTAGTGGCACACTAAAAAAGATCCTAATTACTAATTAAACAGTTCCTCATGGGAAATTTCCCATTCGCTTTCCTACCTTGTTCTCCATGATCACGGACTCTGGTTAGCTGGTTGCTTATCTCCTGACCTTTCAGTATTGAGAAGATGCCTAACCATGTCATAGTTACGGCACTGGCCTCTGTAGATAATACAAGCCTTACTTGCACTACCTTGCAATTTCTGTCCCTTTTGTCCTTCACCTAATATATCATATTTTTGTGGGCAAAGCGCCTGAAAGAGTTTGTGCACACTCTTCTTTTCAGTTTCTATGAAACGCATGTGCTTTCCTATGGTGAATGTTAGGTGATCCCAGCAGTCCTGTCCACCCCCTTACCTCCCTGCAGTATAAGCTACCGTTGTGGAGGCTATAAAGTGCTTAATTTATTTGCTTCTTGTTTGTGAGCAGTACTGGTATAGATTCAGAATAATAATTTCTTAAGTACATTTATTGTATAGCCAATTTCCAATAGTAGAAAACATCTTTCTGATTTTTTTTTTTTTAATGTTAAGCCATCCATTTTTCTTCATTCTAGCTTTTCTTCCCTCAGGCATGAATATAATGTTGTTACATATCTGCTGTTTAACTAGTATCAATAAAAATTTTCTTACATTAATTCCTTTCAATATAAAAACCCTGGATGATTAACTTCTGCTGGATAGAGCTCACTGAGATTCTAATGACTAGTTTTTGCTTTGTTTCTTCTTTTTGAACATTGGTGTAATTGAGGCTTAAAGATAACTGTGACTAAAGAACATTTACAGGACAATCTTTTTTTACTAGCTGGCTTGCTTTTATTAGAACCTTCACTTTTTAGTTCATAACTGTCAGCTCTAATTGCTTGAGACAAATTTTGAGGGGAAGATCTTAGGTTTAAGTTTTTAAACCTGTTGGAATAGAAAAAATGCATGAAAATGTTACGGAAGTACCTCCACAACAAAACAAAAGCAAAAAATGTTCCATTAGCCAATACACCTTTTTTTATTTTTTCCAGTTAAATTGTAGGATTTTCAGTTTGGTTCTAATTATTGCATTTAAGGTTTTCTCTTTTTCATTGGATTAATTTTGTAATTAGGAGAAATTTTTCCAGAGGAGACTTATCTGGAGGACGCTGTCAAAGTATTTAAATTTTTCACAACCTAAAAAATGAAATAGGTACCTTTAATGTGTGTCCATGTTTCTCAATATGCTTTTAATAAGACATACTTTAAATATAAAGTGCAAAGTTAAAGAAATGCATTTTTGCATGGATTTTTGCTTTTTTTTTTTTTTTGTGTGTGTGTGTTTGAAGGAACTGCAGAAAATATTCACATAAAAAGGAGAAAAGATCATTTTCTTAACCAATTGAAAGTTCAATCAATTTTATTCTGAAGAGAAGCCTCTGTAAGATTCTGAAATGTAATGTGGAGATGAAGATCTCAGAGTAGAATGATAAAACAAATAACAGATGTCAGCACTATTAGGCAAGTATAAACACTAAAGTGGTGAAAACAACATCAGAATTTTTGTTAGCTTATTTATCTTGTTAGCTAGTTTGTTTCTGTTTAGTTTGTTGTTAAACATAATCACTTTTTGGTGACTTTTTGGTTACTTCACTTTTGGTGGGTTCCCCCCCGTTCAGAATTACTGGAGGAATAGTGCTCTTATGGATCTGTATCATGGCATATATTAGTTTATGTATTGATTAATTTTATCTCAAAAGAGAAAAAGCAAAAGATACTTTTGAGCAAAAGGAAAAAGCATTCTGAATAGTATAAGCAGAATTAGTCCAGGGAAGAAATGATGGCACTGAATATTTTTGGGAATTATAATGACTTGCAGAGTAACAAAGTAGTTTAGAAATAAAAAAAATATTTTTCATGTAACAGTAAGTACAGGATAGTTACTGTTGATGAGTACATACCTTGTTGTAGTTAGAATATAGTTAATTAATCAGTTATCAAATACTGTATAGTGAAAAGCAATGTCTGGGGAGAAGACGAACTAAGTAATTTTTGTTTATATTAGTTTAGCATGTGAGTGGAGACTGATTTCAGCTTTCTCTTTACTGGATGCTGAAACGAAGTACTGGTACGTTTAAAGTGACCTGGCTTAGGCAACACTAGATTTCAGGGAAACACATCAATGAATGGTGGTAGATTTGTGCACTAGGGGATTTACTGAAAGCATAACTCAAAGTAAGGGAAAAAGCTTGTGTCAGCGAAAGTACTGAAACTTGAAGTTTGCCATTTCTATCATTAAGAATGGAGAATGTTGTTTCATTTGAAGCAATTCTGTTGTAAATGAAAAGCAGCTTTTATCACTAAAGTACAGTTTTATAGTGTTCACAGCCATGCTCTTTAGAAGTCTTTAAATGAAAATATCTAAGAAATTAGTTGAATAATTTATGAGTATCTTTTATATTTTCATGCAGTGGGATAAATCAAGAGAAATAGTGAGGGCTCCATCTTTAAAAATTTGGGGGAAAAGTTGTTTAAAGAAATAGTACAGCAGTCATCTTAATGGCTGAGTGTTATGGTTTAACCCAGCAGGCAGCTAAGTACCAAACAACCATTCACTCACTTCCCCCGCAGTGGGATGGGGGAGAGAATCAGGAAACAAACAAACAAACAAAAATTAAAAAAAAAAAAGCAGTAGAACTTGTGGGTTGTGATAAAGACAGTTTAATAGGACAGAAAAGGAAGGGAAAATAACAATTCTGAGAGAAGAATTTACAAAGCAAGTGATGCACAATGCAATTGCTCACCACCCGCTGACCAGTGCCCAGTCAGACTCTGAGCAGTGGCAGCCCCTCCTGGCCAGCCCCCCCAGTTTATAGTTCAACATGAAGCCATAAGGTATGGGACATCACTTTGGCCAGTCTGGGTCACCTGTCCTGGCTGCGTCCCCTCCCAGCTCCCCGTGCACCCCCAGCCTCCTCGCTGGCAGGGCAGGAAGAGAAGCAGAAAAGTCCTTGGCTCTGTGTGAGCACTGCTCTGCAGCAACTAAAACATCGGTGCGTTATCAGCATTATTCTCATCCTAAATCCAAAACACAGCACCACGCCAGCTACTAGGGAGAAAATTAACTCTAGCCCAGCTGAAAACAGGACACTGAGACATGGGACTGAGTTACTGCACGTCAGTTGATCTTTGGTAAGAACCCCTTGGCTTTTTGCACTGTGAAGAAAAAATACCTTAGCTTCAGTCTCCATGGCTGAGATTTGAGAGCTTGGACAGACATGTGGTCACAAAATAAAACAGTTAACTTGAGCTCTCAGTGCTCTCAGCCAGCTGCTCTGTACCTAATACTGAAATGGATGTTTGATCTATTTGTGAATCAATTCCTGAACCAGCCATGGTATTGGCTGTGTGTATTAATGTACTTTCCAATTAATGGGGCAGAAATATCTTCTGCTATTTCTGACTTTTGACTGGCTTAATATATTGTCTTTTGTCTGTCAGAAATCAAAGCTAAAATATTTTGCCTGGGGCTTGTGATGGCCTAAAAGCATGCACATCAATGGTTCTGGTGGCTGTGCTGAAGAGTGGAAACTCTTTAAACTTAAATGCGTATTTGAACCTTAGTTTTCATGCCCAGAAAGATAGTTAATGATTTATCACACAATCAATTTATATGCAACTAGTAGACGATTAAGTGGAAAAGAACCCTGACAGCCAATGTGGATTAAGACAAACTATGTTCAACCAATGTGATTCTGTTCTTTAGCAAGATAACTGGACTAGTATTAGAGAAAAAGCTGAGAATTTTGTGTATTAGATATTTTAGGAAAGCATATGGTGTTGTCCCATGAGGGTCTTGCAAGCAAACTAGAGAAATGTGGTTTTGATTAAATTACTACAAACTGAGAATCCAAGTGGTTTAAATTTGTTTCTGGTAAATGGTAAATTGCGAACTTTTAAAAGTAGGGTGACTTAAGTTAGCTTGTGTGAAGACCTTGATTTATGTGATGAAATAGGAAGTACTTGCAAAGTGTGTGGTTTGCAACTATCTGAAGAAGGCTCCAAAGGCTTAGAAGGATAGTTGAAATTCAATCCAGATGAAATTCAATGGAGGCAAGCACAGAGTTCTTAGAAAAGATGAACAGATAGTGGAAATACAAACAGGTCAGAAGCTGTGCTGGCAGCTATTAGGAGAGGACTTGTAGGTTGTGATTAGTCGCAAACAACATGGTGGTGGTGTCCCAAAATCCTTCTTGGGAGTATCAACAGAAATGTGAAGAATTGCAGAAGAAACTGTGTACTAAATATCTAATAGAACAGCAGATTTAACTGAACAGATAAAAATATGAGGTAAGGCATAAAGCATAAAAAATTTGAACTTTGCTTGCACGCCCAGAAGCTCTGAACTACCAGTTTCAATTCAGGAACAAAATCTTGGTGGTTTAATAGTTATTTCTAAGAAAACATTGTCTCAGTGCCCTCTAGCAGCCAAAGAAGAAAATGGTGGTAGAAATTATGATGAAAGGAATAGAGAACAGAAAGGTAGCGATTATGCCGTTATATGTAGCCTTGTTACAGCCATGTTTTTAATGTTAACTGCTCTGGTTTCTCTTGATTTCAAAAGCAGTGTAGTTCAAAAAGCTACAGAGAAAGATAGCAAACGTGATCAAATGTATGAAAATCTCTTGAGAAGTGGCAGCAAAGATTAGGGCATTTCAGCCTAGAAAAGAGATGACTGGCAAGTATGAGGAAGATCATAAAGGATATGTCTGGGTAATGACTGCTCAGCATCTCAGTACAGTGACAAAACACCAGTCAGGAGGAGTGGGGACCAGTTCTGTTAAGAGACTGAAGGAGACACGTCTCCATGAAATGCGTGGTTAAGCTATGGAAATCCTTGTCAAAGGATATGAATGCTGATAGTTTCCATGGGTAAAAAGACAATTGGTCAAATTTAAATCCCCAAACTTTGTCTTCAGTTTTTAAAACATTTATTCAAACTATATGGAATACATTACCCAATATCAAATATATTTGCAATAAAGGGATATTAATACAAATTGTTTGCAAACCAAAATGTTCAGAATTCATTTAATACTTACTCTGACAAATTCTATTCAGTCAATTCTGTTTTTTTACTATACAAATATACTAGAATGTTAAAACTTGGTTGATAAGCAGTATCACAATAGACGTTTAACCTTTTTATTTAGAATCTACAAAAATAACGCAAAGCAATAATGCAAGAGACAGCAATGGAAGTATACTTATTTGCTAATATAGCTAGGTCTCCAAACAGCAATGTTTTTTTTCTCAGAGAGCAAATGTTTTTTTGCCTTCAACCCTTATCCCCCTCATTTTTAAAAAATGTCTGAGGTAGAACATAGTTGGTAAAGACCTCTCTGTCCCTTGGTCTATATGTAATGTGTTTGAGGGAGAAGAGGGTGCACAAGCTGTCACAGCAGTCCAGTGGACTGAGCTGCTGGCTGAGCTCTGCCAGGGAAGTTGAAATATGGGATCAAAGCAGTTATTACTCAATACGAAGCTGCGTGGCTTGTTTACTATCTGATGGGAGAGCTGTTGTGCAAACAGTGTGAATTCTGGATGTGTTCTAGAGTGATTTTGAAACCAAAATCAAAATATCAAGAAACAAAATGCATTCTTTTGCATGTTTTGTACATTTAGCAAAGCCAGTGGCTATCTTTTCCTACAGCTGGCTCTTGCTTTTCTATTTTGGTTAGTGTTATCATTCTGCCTGTTTGAGTCACATAGGTGGATGTCTCGTCAAAAATTCCCGATTTTCTTATTAACATGTCTCTTGGCAGTACAAAAGAAAAAAACCACATTATTTAAATGAATTAATGTTAACGTAACTCAAGTAGATGGATTAATGCGATAGACATTTTTCAGAGCTTCCTAGACTTAAGGCTATTTGAAATGATTAGAATCCGGTAATCTGACTCTCCTTTGCAACATATATCACTGATTTTCAGCTCAGTCTTGTCTAAAAGGTAACTAATTTTTTTTTTTTTTTTTTCCAGTAAATGCAGCTACTAACATTCGTGTTGGCCTATGAGTCCTTTAAGGGAGTAGTGCAAAGGCGTTAAGTTACATAAATCTAACTTCGAACTTTTCAAAAAAATTGCAAAGGAAGTTAATTTATGCCTCTTTCTACTAGTTAAATCTGTCTACAGTGATTCAGAAGTTTGCCCAGTATGTAATATGTTTACGTTTTCAGGCTAGAGATTTGGCCAAAGCTGATGCCAGTGCTTTCAAAACTGGTTAAGAGTAGAGTATTAGACTTGATATTGTCCCATTATGTCCCCTTGTATTACACAAAGAGCCAGCTAGGATTTTCTGTGTAACGCAATACTTGGTTGTAGAGCTGCAGCTTCCTTGACGAGGAAAAGGTGTCTGTATGGTATGCACCTGCCTTTTTTGTTTCTGCTTTCATTAATACTCATCTGTTTGTTACTCAACTGGCAAATATCGATCACAACATTGTTTTCTGATCAGACATTTATAATTTTAATGAAATTGCTGGTAGGAAGTAAAAATGTTAGGAAGCTCTCCACTGAGATCTTCAACTGAAGAGAGTCCTGATATATTATAAAATGTATGGTTTGTGTAAACATACAGCACAATTGTATATTTTCTGTAAACTCTCATTACTTTTCAATAAAAGCAAAATTAAATAGCTATTAGAAAAGCTTATTGGATCTCAACTAACAAACATCTTCCAAGAAGTAAATAATAAGAACCTTCCACAAAACAACAGATGTTGGCGAATAGATAAGCATAGCAACTGCATCATTATTACTTTTTTATTTGGTAATAGATATGTACGTTTAAGTGGCTTTATGACTGAGACAAATCAACAAAAAACAGGAAATTAGCAGGAGATGGTTACATCTGGGGGCATGTTCATTACTTCATAAGGGTGAATATCACCCATTAACACTGCAGAAGTTGCATATATGCAAAATGAAACACTGGATGATATACGCGTTTGTTTTTTAACATATGATCCTCTGAGTTTGCAGCTGTCTGACTCCTGAGCCATAAGTGCTTGGTATCTTAAGTAGAAATATTAAGATGTGAAGACTCTTTCAGTTATTTGCTTGCACTTCTCTGCTTTAGGAAAAAGGTTAGTTTTGCTGAGATACCTAGGCGTGAAGGCCTCATGTTACAAATTAATGTCTTCTAAGGACTAGCAGTACTGGACCACAGATCTAACTTCAATAGTTGCTATTTCACTCCTGTATTTTCAAGGAAAGATATTAATGTAGTTCTCATGCCATAAAATCACTTTCAGTCTCACTTGCTCATTCTATCATCATGTTGTTCTCTCTTCATAGAGAATTACATACAGTTGCTTTCTCCAATGTATTTTTTTCAATCTTTTGCATCCTTTCAAACTTTATGCTTCTTGATTATATTCTTCTTTGCAGTCTTCCACATATTGCTTTGACCATGTAAAGGAGCCCTAAAATGAAAGTCAATTTTCTTTGCAACTTCTTACAGCCAAGATTTTGCTAAGTTGCCTTGCAAAATAAATAAATAAATAAATAGGACAGAGATTATTCTTTAAAAACAAAAACAGTTTATTAATTTCAGTAAGATTTTCAAGAGTATTCTTTTCAATTTCGAGGTCATATAATTGTAATTACAATCAAGCTGCTCCTTTTTACTGCCATATTTTTGCCATCTCTTTAACAGGTAAACTACTGCAGTTGCTTTTTTTTGGTGATATAATAATCTGAAGAAAAAGAGGAGTTCTGTGTGCTTTGCTGATTCACTAAATATCTGTAACTCAAATTTTGTCCAGGATTTAGAACCTCATGTAGCACATAATAAATATCGTCCTCAATATTACAGCAACTGCTCAGATGCATCTTTCATTTGCATCTGCTGAACTGCCATAGTGATTAAACACTGTAATGTTCTCTAAGTGGAATAGAGGATTATGATTTAGTTGTCATTTCAAATTTTGTTTTTGATAAAATACTTAACCTCTTCCTGTCACTTGAACATCACTCAGATATGTAGTTCTGATACTTGTTAACAGTGCTTTCTCAAATGTTCCTGATATTTGAATGGCTCATTAATGTATCTTCATGGGCTGGTAAAGTTATTGTACCACTGTATTTTATGCCTATGTGATATTGCAAAAATAGATCATTCTGAACTACGTTAAGTTAAATCAAGAAAGTTCAGAAACCCAAAGATTTTCTGTTTAATTTCTTGGTGTACAGAAAGGTGCTTTATAAAAAGCTACATTTTACTGAAGAAAAAAAAAAAAAGAGCAGTGAAGACATAAATATCAACCTTACTAAACCTTACTAAATTCAGATAACCTTTTTGCTATTAGTATAGATTGATTTGCCCACTGGAAATATTTGAATAAATATAAAATCTGTCATTTGAATATGCTTGTTTCATAGCTAACGACCTGGAGCTCTAGTTCACTCCTAAGACTCCTAGATACTATGGTGGCTTAGATAATAAGCAGTGGTAATAACAAATACAACTGTTGAACTTTGAGAAAAGGTGTTATCTTACTGATGAGAAAGTAAGTGCATAGGGGTAGACATGCCTAGTACTGATGACACAAGATGTGACAGCTCTCTGAAATAAAACATCTGTTGAAGAAATGTTACTTCTCAAAGGGAAATTAGGTGCGAATTGCTCTAAAGGGCATTTTGAAGGTTCTGTGGAAATAGGATTCAGCTTAACAGAATAAAATTATTAAAACTCTGGATCACAAAGTAGCATCTCACAAGGGACATGTCATCAAATATGAGGAAATACCGGGACTGTCACTAAACATGCCATCCTCAAGTTGACAGTTGTAATGGGACCTGTTCTGCTGATTTATCACAGCAACCAGAACACGCTGCTTCAATGCGAAAGAGCAAACTTTAGGATAATTAGCCTAAGGCAGATCCATTGCAAGTCTCTAGTGCCATATTAGTCTCTCCCATCAAGTTGTGGCATTTCAGAGCTAGAACAGCCAGAGAGTTCCTAGGCCAATTCCTCTCTTCCCCCCAGCACAAAATAAAATAAAATCCCTTATTTGCATGGCATGTCTGAGAGCCAGATATACTGAGAATTTGAAAATGGGTGATAAACCAGCCAACAAGGTTATTATTTGGAAAATCGGAAATGTAATCCTCCAGCCATTTTATAACAAGTTGCATAAAAAATGCTTGTAGTAAGAGAAGTAACAGTATGTGTTTTTTTTTTTTAACTATGTAGCGAGAGATGTGTAAAATTCTTTTTGAAAAAATCTCCACCTTCTTTCCAATCCTAAAAGTTAACTAGGAGAAGGAAAAGAGGAGAGGAGAGGAGAGGAGACATATCACAGTATATGTTCTTGAATTAATAATTTTGCAATTTAAATTTTATGATTACTGGTTTCTGTCATTTTAATTTGGTATTGTACCTCTATGAAATATGCGATATAAATATTTGGTGTTTGCTTTGGACTGACTTTTTTCCCATGATGAATACTTTATAAGTAATACTCAATTAGCATTAGCACTTAGATGTTGTNAGTTTGCCGAGAGGTGGATAATTTACTAAGCCGTCATTTTAGTGTCATAGACAGCAGTAAACCAAGGAGTTTTATAACAGTCGATTATCTTGTATCTCGTCTTTTGGTCTGCCCAGGTTATACCGTGTAAATTTCAAAAGACAGTCATTTTGCCATTTGTTCACTGATCCTCAAAATCACTGCGTGTGATTGGTCCTGTTTTGTTTTGAGATGCAAGACTAACCTTAAGGCATTTTTTGTGTGGCTAAATCATTTATAGGAGGGCAATATATAAATATTTTTTTCTGTGTTGTGCAACAAGATAGAATTTGTATATACATTTCTGAATGTACAAAGGTAAAATATTTTCAAACATAAACAGCAAGACAGGTCTGTAGTATTGTTTTTCCTGATGCAGCATGTGGAATTTTTTGCCTTTCTTATCTTCATTTGTAAGACTAGTTTTGAAAAGTGGCTACACGTATCATATGGAAAATAAAACTCCACTGCTGCTATGGTGTTCATAGATTCTGCAATTCAGTTTGGATTTGGACTTTGTTCAAAAATACTCCACAACCAAGAAAAAAAAAAAATACTGTTTTAAAATATGTTGACATTCATAATTCTGAATGAACTTTTTACCCATTTCATGGGGCTGTTAAGTTTTGCGCTTTTTTTTTTTCCTTCTGTCAAAACCAATGTTTTCTTGAGATCAGAAACTTGAAGAAAAGGGACTGAGCTCGTAAAAGAAATTGAATGAATGTAGCTACAAAGGAGTAATTATGCAGCTGGGTTGAGATTCAGCTCCATAGTCAATTAAAAGCCAACTATTTTTGTTAACTAGTGTGGTGGTTTCACCCAGC
>VXAL01012043.1:17471-34019 GCA_013399475.1 Chauna torquata
CGCGCCGCGGCCGGCCCCCCGCTGCCGGGGCGTCCCGCAGAGAGCCTCGCAGGGGAGCTGTCGCCTCAGGGTGCTGGCGGCAGAGCTCCGGCGGCCGGACCGCGGCGGAGGAGCCGGGCGGGTACCGCTTTCGGGCTTCAGCTGTCACCGCCTCCCTGCTGGTGTTCGTGGGCAGCAGCGGGGCACAACAGTTTGGCCGTCGCGAGTGAGCTTTAGGTGCGTGCCGCTGACAGCGTGATCCAGGCGCTGTGCAAATATTTGAGGAGATAGAGGGCTGACTTAAGCTTACTCCCCTGTTCTGACAGAGGCTGTATCTCTTCTGTGCTGTGCCAATTTCAGTTTATTCCCCCCGGTTCCACCAAAATACCTGCCGGGCTGTGTGAGTGCCGGGCTTGTCCTATTCTTGGGTGGAAGAGACGTTCGTGCTATTTAGGTAAACTATTCAGCGGGAGCGAGGCCGAGACCAACCACACAATCCCTCCCTTCAGACCCGGTTAACTAAAATTCTTTGTCTGGTGACCTTTCCACAGTGAAGTCATGTGTATAATTGAGGATTAAATGGTAAAATACAGTCTTTTAGCAAGATGGCCTTGTAAAGCCATTGCCCCCACTTCCCCTAGCCACTGATTACTCGGAAAGAAAAAGAGTTAGTTTTCCATTGAATCGTTTACAGACATGTCTCCACCAACATTTTCAATCGTGTTATGCAAAATGACGTTTTGAGGTGCCCGTGTTGCTGGTAATCGTTTATTAGGTGCAGGGCTAATGCTTGCATTTGTGAGAAACAAGCGCAAACTAGAAAAGTGTTTTGCTTCATTGCACCTAATCCTTCCAAAATCTTGTTCCCTACATCCATGTTGCTTGGCTAATATGTGATCAGTCTCTCTCTAGCATACAGAAGATGAGATAAGGTGACAAAATAGCTATTTTTCTTCTGTAGTAAAATCGAATGAATAAAAAAAAAATCATAAAGCCACCATTAGAATATGAACACTTGTTCTCAGAGAAAATTTCCTGGAACAACAAGTTCTGCAGCAATTGCTGCTGCCTATTTCTGACCCCTCTGTGGCCTAAAATGCTTTTTACTACTCTAAGAATGATTTTAATGGTCAAAATTTTTACAGATGACAAGTACCTTTCAGAGAACGAGTTCGCCATGCTTTCTGAAAAGCAGACCGAAGCAGACTTACAGCAGTGGCTGCTTCTGCTTTGCAGGAGGAAATAAATCATTTTGGTTTTGAAAGATTTAAGAATAGAATTTTCTTCTAAATACCACTTTCCACCATAATAAAACAGTGCAAATTTTCTTCTCTAAATTACTGATGTCTGTTTCCCTATATAGGTCAACAGTAAGGGTTTCGCTATCTAGGTAGGCAGCTTGCTTGCCATTACCTGACTCTCTTCCTTCAAGCTTATCATTTACCTGCTCTTAGAAACTCAGCACAGTTTTCCAATGTCTGCTGTTTCATTTCAATTTAGATAATTTTTCGATGGTGTACTCTCTTTTACTGCTTTAAATTACTCATGAGCCTGCCGTTCTGATGGGAATGAGTTCTCTGGTACAGCATAGTGCTTGCTGTGTAATTACGAAAGCTTAGTCATGTGATTTCAGGATTTGGAGGTTTTACTATGGTCAGTTTTTGCTATGCATTCAAGCTCTAAATCCTTTGTGCAGGCACCCCCCTTTCCATGCATCTCTGCAGCAAATCAGAGCTTTGATTTTAGTGAAGGCTGAAGCCCACTTTGCCAAGAAGTTGTGAGTGAAGTTGCTGCGCTCACACCCTCCTTGCAAAGCACACTCCTGGAGAGAGCAACAAATAGAAAAAAACACAAAGTCTCCCAGCATGAGGAACCATGTGCTACATATCTGCACGCTTGACCCAGTGCGAAAATACTGACAGCCAGACTGTGTTTTGGCCTCGGGATGGCTGGCTGCCTGGTCTGGGCTATTTCAGTCTGAGAGAGCATTCTGCAAAGCTGAGGTGATTCAACTAATAGTGCAGATTTACATGTGCTGCTGCATTTTTTGGCTGCTGTTAAGATAGAGCCGAAGTCCTTAGTAGTAAAAAATAATACGTAAATAAATTTTTCTGCGCTTCTGAAGGAGAGAGAAGGGCAGAGGTTTGCTGTCATGTTGCTAACACTAATGACGTGCTGCCTACTGGGACGTGCCAGAAAGCTCCCATGGCTGCCCAAGCACAAACCTCTTACAGGGTGAGGTAGCATCAAACTATAGCAGCCATAGTTCCTTTCCTGGTGTCCATGTTCTGGTGTAAACTATTATAAATCTGAATGCCCCCCATTCAACTGAGGAACGTTTAATTTTACTACCACTTAAAGAAAAAGGAGGTTGGGCTGTCTAGAGGTCTGACTCCACCTGTGTGCTATTTAGGGGACAGAGTCTGAAGGACAGGCTGATGGGGCAGGTGGGAGAAAAGGTACATTGGGATCAGCTGTTCTGCCTCCGGCAGCAGGTGCTCATTTTCCTCAAAGTGAGGTAGGACTTTTGTACTTCTATATGAGGCTAAGAAGGAGTTTTTCTGTAAGAAGTGAATTTTTTTAGTATTTTTTTAGATTTTTTTTTCTTCCTCTTTCTTCACAATGTCAGTAGGCAGGACGTGGACACTGGGGGTAAAAAAGCAGGTGAGTTTATCAGAACTTAAGGGTAGCGTTGAGTTCTTGTTGGTAGGATCTGGTCCTCAGATGTAAGAGAGATGATGATGGCATATTGAGTCCAAATTTTTGTCAGGGTTGGGCTCCAGTCTTGCTTGGGGTGGAGGGGTGGGGGTTGAGGGAAAGGAGGTAGAGATTTGTGGATTCAACTGACTAATCCCTCTTAGTAAGGGATCTACATCTAGTGTAAGTATAGGTGACTACATACCTGTACAGCAAATGCTGAGTGTCTCTGACTTCCTTAATTATATGTGCACTTGCAATTTTTCTTCTAACTTGAGGTGTGAGCTACTATTTCATTCCCAGTTTGGTGTCTGTGTTGTCTTTTTCCTGTGATCAAGGTTTGGAATTTTCCTCTGTTCTCCCTCATCAGTGTGAGGCCTACAGTACCTGTCTGGGTTGCGGTGAGGCTATTTCAACTCACTAAGCAGGCAGAAGGGTATTCAGAGTGAGACTTTCGTTATTTTTTTGTTAGTTTCTCTTTTGGACAGTAGTCTGCATAAAATTAGCCTAGTCTGGGGTTGAATGAGTGCGCTTGGGCAGCCCCAGAGCTGATAAGAGTGCAGCTTGCTGTTAGCTGTACCCTAGAGTTATGGTTTCTGCACCAGTATGTGCTCCTGGGCACAGCTAAGTGTTTCTTTTGTGATGCACTGTGTAAGCGTACACCAGTTATGCTCCTGGTCATGAGGCCTAATGTGCTGGAAGCCAATTAAGTAAAGATGCTTTTGTCCTCAAGAAAACCCTCGACACTCCTTTGGTAATCTTTTATTATCACTATTTGGCAGAAAAGAAGTGGAGGATGAAGAGGGAAGTGATTACCTGGACTACTGCTGTGATGGGAGGCTGTGCTAGAGCTGTTCAGAAGGTTGGTTTCCACACTCCCATTCTTCTGCTCACTACTCTCATGATTCCTTTGGAGGCTAGAGTAAGTATCTGTGTAAAATGGTGGTCTCTAAAAGAGCTGGTGGAATAAATTCTCCTACCCTGGGATGTTCAGATATCACCCTAAGGTGATGAGATAGATACTTTACTGTTGCAGAGTTAAAATAAGTCTCTTCAGTATAACTCCATTATTCTTCATTTAAAAGATAAATATACCGTCATTGTCAGACCAGATATTCCCCTTTGTCAGCGTTTCATGGCTCGCTTCCTGGATCTGGATAGATTGATGATAACTGTTTAATATTCTTTCCTCCACAACCAGCGATTTGAGAGTTGCCAACTCTCATGATGGTTGCTGTTTTACTTAAAGCATCAGTTTCCGTATGTAGGTTGGCTGCACCAGAATCCTAGCTTGCTTTCTATTTCTCTGAAGTAGTTGCAGAAAAAGCTTGAAAATGCGAATCTCAACTTCCGATGCTGGAGGCAAATAAACACATGGCAAAATACTATCTTCAAGCTAATCTCACGACTTGAAGAAGGGGTGGTGGGTTAATTCATGGCTTTAGACCAATGAAAAGGGGAAGGATTTGATTTCTGACCCTCAGCTCTCTGAAGTACGCAGAGAGTGAAATGTTCTGCTGTGAATACTTCTCAAGATCGCTGGAAGATACAACTCTGCTGCAGTCCCTGATGACAACCTGGAAACCTGCTGAGCTTTGAAGGAATGGTGTGTGGTAGCCAGCACAAGCCAGTGTGAGTCAAATTTGTTCTAGAGCTCTGGCCTTCATGTTCTGGCCTTGCACATGTGGTAAATGTTCCTTTATTGGTTCTAAGCTGTGAAGTTGTGAACAGTGTATGCTTTTAGGTGGTTCATAATTAGACTGTAGTGTTAATACATCTGTGAGCTAAATGCAGGAAGCTTCCAGCTTTTCAGTTGTGCTATCTGGCTGCCTCCAGTTGTATTTCAGTCACTAATACTGCATGATGAGGTTATTTTTAGCAGGCAGACCATGAAAGCATTTGGGCTACGTAGTTAAGGGGAGGTAGGTGTGGGTGGGGAGTCATCTGAAGCTGCTGTCTTCTGTGGGGGTTACAGTTGTGGAATATTTTTTGTGTAAGCTGTGAAATAAAGTCACTTCTGGTGGTAGTGTGGGTCTCATTTGCTTTGGAGCCTGGCTTGTATTCCTAGCCTGACAAAGGCATAGCTTGACTTAGGCCACCCGCAATATCAAAGAAGGTAGAAACTCCTTGGTGGGATTTCTTGCTTGCTTGTTCTCAAATGAATGCCTGATGAAAGGAGAGCAGTATTGTCAGTTGGAGATTGAATCTGTTCATTTTGGTGCCTGGGGATTTCTGTTTTCCCACTGACTCAAGTGTATGAAATTGTGCCTCCCCTCTTTGGGCTCAAAGACTTACTTGTCTCAATCTGCTGTCTCTTTGGTGAAAATGTAGCCTAGTTCTCATGATCTTAGCTTGCTCACTGGATGGTTTGATCATCTTTTTCAGGACATCAAAGGGATCTCTCAAATTGAAAATGAAACTTTCCAGATTAATTTTTCTTTTCTTTTTTTTTTTTTTTTTTTTTTTTTAAGATTTAAGTCAGTAGTATTTGAATGCTCCTCCATGTTAACCATTTTCTTTTGGTTAAAAGTCCTCAGTAAGACAATTGGAATGTATCATAAATGCCAGTGCTTTTGGTATCACAAAAATGAACGTCTCATGCTGGTTGACTACCTAGACTGACAACTTCAGAAAACTTCATCTCAAAGGCTAGGATATTTGTATTGCAGTCCTCTTTCAGAAGCAAAACAGCTACCAGGAGAGCAGGGCTGTTACTAGCTAGCAATAAGTCTTATTACCAAATGTTGTAGAGAATCTTCTTTGTATAGCTCTTCTTTGATATCTCAATATACCCAGCCTTTAGAATATCTTCAGGCTGTGAAACTCAGGAGGCTGCACATAGTCTAAAAAGGACAGAAAATTGTGGGTGCCCTGCAAATACAGCCAGCGTGCTGAAAGCATGCGAGCCAGGAGCTTGCATGCAGGGTGGCCAAAAAAACAAGAACAAAATGTTGAGGTTTGTGAGGGGAGTCCTATGGATGATGGTAACTTTGCGCCATGACCACTTGAGGCTGCTCTGTTCCATCCCCACCACTCCAGTTTGTGAACAGACCACATACACGTTCACCTCTTCTATTCTAATGCAGTGTTGTATCAGTGGGGCAGGTAAATTCACTGCAAAACATATGGGAGAGTTAGATACTGACAGTGAATGAGTCGGGTGCTTCTTTGATGCAAGCTTGGTGGTGTGTTTGTCGTTTCCCCCCCCTCACACCCCTCCCCGAAATATACAAAGCAAGGTCTTTTTTTTTCTCTGGACAAAGGAGAACGAAAGAGCAGAAAATGGTTCCTTGCTTGCAGTTTCTAAGCTCACCTCCTGCCATTTTTGTGCACCAGGGAGTTCCGATCCCTCTCAGGGTGACTCTTGCTTTCCCTTCTGGTGGTTGTTGTTGTTGTTGCCCTTCCTGTTGACACAGGCACTTCAAAAGAACCTTGTGCTGCTACTTACACGGGAGTATATGCTTCCCTCCCACCCCCCCTCTTCAAGTCTGTTTTCTAGGGCTTTTTTACTTTGCTGTACACTCTAGCTGTCTTGAGACTTGGCTTCATCCACTGCCTGCCATCATTTTGGTGTACTTCTCTTGCATTGTTTTGGAGATCGAGCTGTGTGATGAACACTGTGTGTCACGGCCTATGCTGTTTTAGTGAGTCTCCTGGGTTTCTTAAAGTTTTGCTTTCATTGAATTGCTAATGAAACAGTGTAGCTTCTGTGGCAACTTTCAGCTGACCTTGAGTTTGTAAGTACTTGGGAATTTACATTCTACATAAATAAAATGGAAATTATTCTTATGATTATAATATTACTCTTATGGTTATTGCCTGCAACTTCTGTAACCTCAGTGATATCTCAGGAGATGAAACAAACTCTCAGTGCATAAGCATATGTATACAAACAACATCAAATCATGTATTCTTTAATGTGATTGCTTCTTTTCATGTATTCCTATAACTAAACAAGCATTAGAAAAATAATTATTATTGACATACTAGAGAAGTGACACATTTAATTCTATCTTACAGGCTACCAAGCTGTTTCACCAGATAACATCAGCATGTACTAGCATTATTTACAATGTAATAGACGTTGATTTGAGGATGTGCCTCTTTCAGAAATTCATCTGTAAAAGACAGTGTGTTGTCTGTGGGTGGGGGGAACACCTGCTTGTGTATGTTGGATTATGTTGCTGTGCATCAGTCTAGAGGAGAGTCCTTGCGTTTTAAAGTACTTTCAGTTTTTGGTGCAGTATCTGAGATGCTAACCTTTTGTTAATTTAACTGCACATGTGATATGCTCCTTGAAATTCTCTTTTCCTCCCATCACCCCTGTGCAGCCTCAGGGGCAAGGCCGGCAGAGGTGGGGGGAGAAAAAGCAGCTCGGCTGCTCCCCTCCCCTAGCAGCTGGAGCAGGGGCCTTTGTGGCAGCCTGGCTAGACAGGGAAGCATAAGCCTGTTGCCTCTTCAGGAATGAAGAGGGAGGGCAACAAATTGAAGAGCAGATACTTCTGGTAAAATATAACTGAGTGGCTGTATGCCAAAAAGATGGTCTGGATAGATAGCTCCATGAACCTGAAGTTTATGAAAACTGGATGAAATTCAGCTGGAACTCCGTGACAAATTGGTTCTCCCAGTTTATACTTTGGGTAGAGCTCATGTAAATTATATCCAGACTAATATACAAGTTATGTGTGCAGACGCCTGTCTTTCCTCTGGAAACTGTAAGCTGTACATGAGATGAAGGAACAAAATCAATTCTGTGCTTCTGTCAAGGAGATGACAGAACTATTACTGTTCAAACTGAGCAGTGTAGACAACTGAAGCATAAAATTCTTGCGAACTCCGAGAATGTCTCTTTAGAGAGCTTTGGTGCAGTCCCCCCACTGCTTTCTCGTGAGAGATCTCATCACCATAAAATCGGTTTGTATTTTTGTATGACGACTAAGTTTCTCCCAAGCTCACATAAACTGGTGGTGAGTCACTACTGATTATTCCTTCATAATGCTAACTTTAAAAAGCTCCACTGTGAAATGTGGAGTATGTTATTGAAAACATTACACATTTTATAGGAATTCTGTCATTGCTATATATTCAGACACATAACATTTTTAATATTTGAAGGCAAATTGAGTTTTTATTAAGCCTTAAATAGTAAGCTTATCGATGGCTTAATTTCTAGCATGGAGCATATATTTAATACTCTATCTTTCACAAGAAGCATATTGTGGCTACAGAGGGACTAGAGGTGATAGGGCTGAAACTTTTTCCCTCAGCATAGAATGATTGTTATATCTTTGTGTTGCTAAAACCTATTCCTCATATTCTCAGATATCATGAATTCTGTATGACTTAAGAGTTTTGTCATCCATTTTAAAAGCTGCTAGCTTATACGTTTGTTTCCTGACCACTGGAAGCATCATTTCTTTATGGTCAGTTGTCACTGATGTACACAGTCAGCAATCATGAAGATGACGTACATAGTATATGCAAGTTTATGTGACTTCTTCCATGATGTGTTCTCCTTGTAAGCAGGGGACTGAAACGGCAGCCAGGTCTCCAGTTGCTGTCCTGTTCCTGCTTTACAAGAAGGCTCTTTCAGTGCTGACTGGTTTACTGAAAAACATTTTTACAGTTTTCAGCTTACCTTTTTCTGGATCACCTTTAAAGGTTCCCGCCAATTGCCAAAGGTTTCTCAGCTAGAGCAAGTCATTGGTTTGTCTGTGCTAGAGACAAAGTCTTCCGGTGGGGGAAGAAAAAATGGTGATAACTTTTCCTCCTGTCCCTTTCCTTCCACTGCTGATGCTGGTTCTGCTTACCAGGCAAAGCCAAGAAAGCTGATTTGGAGCAAGCACTGAGCTCGCTTTCTTCTGTGGCCCAAGCACCTGATAGAGCCAAATAGCTGCATAGCAGTCAGGCTTGTGCAGCAGCTGACATTGTATGGCGAGTCTGTACACAACTGTCTCATGTCAGAATCCTATGTTCCTTTAGATATTTCCGCAGACGCTTTGTTAACGTAAGAACAGACTCAGTGAATCATGTCACAACTCAGTTTAGTCCGGTCCTGTTTCTGGCAACAGTAGTAGTGGTATTCTAATGGAGTGTAAGTGGAGGGCAGGCATGTCTGGATACTTTACCAGTCTGCTCTCTTGATAGTCAGCTGCAGCTCAGGATTCATATATTTGTGTTTAGTAGGCTTTTTTTGGTAGGCTTTTTTCCTTATGTCAGCTTTTCTATTCACTTTTGAACACATGAAAACACTTATCTCTAGCACCCTGAGGCAGTGAGTTCCACAGTACAAATAGACTACAAGCAGCATGAAGCAATACCTTTCTTCATTAGTTTTCAACCTGCCCTCTCATCATCTAAGCTGTTGTCCCCTCTCTCCTTGTATTAGAGTAGACACTGAACAGTTGTTCCTTGCTATCCTTTTCCACAACATGCAGCTTCTGTCTTATTTCCCCCCTCAGCCATCTGTTTTCCAGAGTGCATGTAATTGTGCTTTGTGTCAAATAACTTTTTCTTTAGCTATCCTTATTGGCCTTTATACCTTTTCTAAGTCTATCATATCCTTTGTGAAAAGGAGCTCAGAACTGTACATGATATTCAAGATGTAGGCATGCTGTTGAATTATAGAATAGCATAAATATCTTCTGTTCTTTTTCTAGTAATTCCTAATATATTTTTTTCTCTCTTTCTTCCACTGCTGCTGGGCATTCAGCTGATGTTTTCACTGAATTACCTTTGTATCCTCCATATCTCTTCCTTGAGTGAGAATAGGTGGTTCAGAGGTCATTGTAAATATAAAATTGGGATTTTCCTTTCTCAGGTGATTTACTGCTGAATTTCATCTGCCACATGGAGAAATGTGTAGTTAAATGGACAGATCTTTTTCAACATCATTTCCTGTCTGTTTGAGGAGAAGCACTGGTGACAGCTTCAGCTTTGTAATCTATCTCAACGCTTTCCCCAATTAAATCATTTCCATTACCTGAGAATGCATTTTTATGTTGGTGTTTAACAGCTTGGGCTGTTGGGCTAGGACAGCGTACCACCTCTCATCATGCTTTTCTGGTGTTTATGCCCACTGAAGCCAAGACAAAATCACTGAGAATCAAGGAGTGGCTTTAGGTAGGTTCTTGTGTTTTCCTGTGGTAAACTTTGAGACACCAAATACGATCCTCTGGTCAGTGTGAAGGAAGAAACAGTGCCTCCTAGAGAAGAGTTGAATGTGTGCATCTGTGCTCCCTTGTGTTTTGCCTGACCTGACTTTTGCTGATGAATCAAACACAGAAGAATATTTGGCAATATTCAGCTGTCGCAGAACTTGTCGTTTTACAGGTAGTGGAAAATGCTACCTTTTTTTTTCTTTACCTACTATGCTTGTTTTGATTCTGGGGGCATGTGGTGCACACGTAAACAAAGTGTATGGTCTGTCTGTTTGTTTCCCGTTTTCTCTTGAAGTGACCTTTGAGTGTGCCCACTTTGATTCTTCTTCTCAGTTTAACAGTTCCTAGTTTTGAAGACCCCTCTAATTCAAGATGAGGGAGACTGTTTTCACAGCATGTACTGTGCAGTTGTCAGTTCCTTCCTGGAGTCTGTTTAAAGCTGTCTCCTCCTGAAGGACTTCCTTGAACTTTTGTTCTGTTTGTATCTCTTGCCTGTCCAATGAGTTGATGCTCTTGGTACGAGGGCTTGCACAAATTTCTGACCTTCAAGACAGTACAAACAATTGGAAATATAAGACTCAGGGCTTTTAAAAGCCCTGCTTGGTAATGCTTTTTTTCCCCTCTGTTTTCTGATTTCAATATTTCTTTCAGTTTTACAGAAGCAATAAAGAAAATTATGCAGATTTAAACAGACTTTAAAAATGTTGAGTTTAATTGTCCTTGAGTTATTGAATACTGGATCTGCTTAATGGGATATCCTCTGTGCAAGAGTTTGAATGTGTTAGACTCCAGTTCTATAACTGCAGGTGTTCGACCTTTGGATATTTGAGGCTATCCTACCTGCTTTCCATCTGCTGTTCTGGAATGGGTCCTGCCATGTCTGCTAGCTTCATATGAATGTCCTGGGTACTCTGCAGATCCAGTACCAATAAAGGTGACTAATGTTTAGGCATCTGAGTTGAGTACTTAAGTTCTTGTCAGTATATGTTTTATTTATTTATTTATTTTAAAGAGAAACATAATCTGCTTCTACTCTCCTTCCTCTTCTGAACAGCCAAACAGCACTATGCATAGGACTTCGTTTGCATTAAAAAACTGTCCCTGTGAACTGCTTATTATCTGTTGGAGCCATGAGCCCATTTCTGTGCAAATCAGCTTACTGCTGTGAAGTTGTGCCAGCTCTGACCAAACCACAAAAGGATTATTAAATATTAGAAAAAGTTTCAGTGAATTCCTGCATTCCTCTTTACCATGCTCCCAGCTTCCCCGGTTCTAAACATTAAGAGCCAGTCACAGGTCAGATCCAGTAACTCTAAACTTCTTTCACAGTTCTTTTGTAGAAGATGTGGAGCAATGAGACTTAAGGAAGAGAAAGAGAACTGTTGCAAACTTGCACAAACAAGTATGTTTTTGCTTTTGACTTCCAGCATGTCTTGGAACGTATTTATTTATTTCTCCTTCTCCTACCATTGTTAAAGATCTGCATTTGGGAATGTTACATGTTTTTCTGATTGAAATAGAAAATAGAAGTATGCCTGTGCCTGCACCCAAATCTGGGGCCAAGGAGTCTGTGACTCTTGGCTGATTGAAATATAAATCCTGGCGTCTGGAAAATCAAGATCTAAATACAGCCCTAAAGACCTATCAGTGCGGGATTCATAGCACTGGAGTGCTGTGGGAGAGGGAGGAAAAATATCACTGTTGCTTAACAGTGCTAAAAATGGACAGGGGAAAAAACCCAAACAATGCTTTTATTAAGTTATTTGCTGAAGCTATAGTGAAACAAAAAAGCTTTGTCTGTCGGCCTTCTCGTGCTGGCAGGATAGTAAAGACAACAAAGTAAATCCATATGCTTAGTATTTGTAATCAGCAAGCAGGGGTAAAATAGATGTGGTGACCACTCATTGACTTGCTATCCTGCGTGTTTTGATTTTTAATAAGAGCATAGTTTCCTCTTAATGTCTTTGTTATATTGAGAGGATACTTCAGTGTGTTTCTATTTGCATAACCTATTGTGGCAAGACACCACCTTCTACTCACGCGCTTACCTCTTGTTAGTGCTGGCATGGGATACATTTATAGTATATAGTGCATTCAGCTATATGGTTATGTAGTGTTTTGCTTGGGCAGTATATTTAGCAAATTGTGTAGTCAAATGATTGTTAGAATGAATGGTTGATGTCTAGTACACAAATAATTATGACACTAAACTTACTATGTATGAGCTGGAGCCATAGCTGATTTCAGTGACAGATGGAAAACTCCACTGAACCTTTTATTGGCCATATGCCATTTCTGACTGTTGGCCAACAACAAGATTTGTTGCTAATATATAATGATTTAAACAGTAAAAAGAGCAGCTGCACTTTGATGTTTTTTGGTGCCTTTACTACAGGTTGTCTTGGTGCTTTTGAATCTGCACTGCTGCTTTCTAATGCAAAGCTGTCACTTCTAGTCTGTGAGAAGAGACTTTATCTTCCTAGCACTATTTGTGGTAGAATTTTATATTTTGGTTCTTACAACAAACACTCTCCTCTGCCTTTTATTGCATTATTAAACTGACAGCATAAAAATCTCTCTGAAACATGGGGATAGGAATGGTTTGTGAAAAGATAGCTCTGATGTGTAGTACCACAACAGAGTTGGTTGGGGTGTGTGTGTGTGTGTGGTTGTCAGTCAGTAGTAAGTCTTATATTTTATGGCCTGCCTGAGGACTGGGAAACCAGTATTCTTCCAGCTGTTCAGAGAAGACAACTTTCAAAATATAGTTCATTGAGAGGAACTGCACGTGTTGTTCATCATATTACCAGGACAGTATTTGGAAACGTGAGTATGTGAATATAAACTGCAATCATTATCTAATGCAGAACATGTCACTGTTTCTGCTGCTGCTGGCAGAGCAGAAAACTTGCTGCTGCATGATGCTTTGACCTTTGTTCCTACTGAAGAGGGTTTTGCTGCTGTCCTTCATTGATGTGCTCACTTCAATATTCATCCAGAGAAAAACAAGATTGACATCTGGAGATCAGAACTGTTCTGGCCTTGGGCCCAAAAGCAGAGAGCATGGTAAGGGAGGTGCATAATGAAGCACATTCCAATAGAACTTTGTATATATTTTGAGGAAAAGAACAATTCATTTAATAAAAACATGTATTATGTTGCATACAAATAAAATTGGCCAAGTGTTTGACTGTCCTGGGCAGCATCAGTCTGCACTGCATTAAGAAGCACTCTAAAGGTCTCTAGGACATGTTTGACTGATACTGTTGGTCCAATAACAATCATCATGTTGCTTCTGTGCCAGGGGAGGCATGAAGTGGTCCTTGCATGAAGTATTTTTCATTGCAGAAGGAAAGCAGGTAGGAAAAAGGAGAGTTAATATCTGTATGCTTCTTGTGCCTCCTTGGAAATGGGTAAGAAATGGCGCAAATGTTGCTCTTTTCTTTCTGTGCCAGCTGGTATGGAGAGAGATACAAGGAGTCAGCTTGGTGCCTGGAACCACGGTTTGGTTCCTGACCAGTATGTGGGACATTCTGTGGGTTGGACTGGCTTGTGCAGACAAAGGCAGCATTTCTAAGCCATGTTATCTGGCTCTGGCTGACTCTGCTCTGCTTGGTTGGACTGCCTCTGGGTCTCGCATGTGGTTGCTAATGCACCGTTATGATGCTGTCTGTATGGCTAATATGCTCTTGCATTGTATCAGACCGCTCTTCCCATCTGCCTAGGTGCAGTGCTGACTTGCTAGAGCAGTTGCTCCCAGTTGGGCAAGCCAAGTGATTCATCCGTGGAAATCTGAAAACATTCATTTGTTTCTTCACCCAAAAATAAATAACACACAAAGTAACCAAAGGAACGGTCTCTGTGGGTTTACGGCACCTTTTGCCTTTCTTTGTGGTGTTTGCATGCCAGTTGACTCCAGCTCTTGCAGGTTGGATTGGTTGCTGACTGCAGCATGCTCTGAAAGTGTGAGTATGTTGGCCCTGCTCATCCCTTCCTTTAACAGACCAGCGTTTTATGTTTGTCTTGATTCTCTTTAGCTTTGGCTGCAGGTAGGTTGTTTCTTCACAGCTAATAGCCTGTCTATTGCAGTTGGAGTTTGCTGGAATGCTCCTTATCTAGGTCATAGTTTTTCTTTCCAGTCAAATTTTTCCTACACCCGTCTTTGATCTTACCTACAAGAAGCTATCTGTCTCGAACAATCCAACTGAACTATGCAAAATATTTGTGAAGTGATACAAGTATTTCCTACTTTTTTTTATGTCTTGGAGAGCTTGGATGTGTGTGAAATCCACACCAGTTGTAGTGATGCGAAACATCGTAACTTTTATTTGTATTGGAGTTGAGAAATAAAAGATCTAATTGAGAGGTTTATAGCTGGCTGTGCCCATCTGAAATGGTACCTACTAGTACCCAGTGATAACTTTCCCAATGATGTGGGTGCCCTTAATGTATCATCTGTGAGCTGCATGCACTTTCAAAATGACCTGTACTTATTTTTTATCTTTTACAGCTAGTGCATGACATCTTGTGCATGTGTGTAACACAGGCAAACCACCTTCCATTTCTAATTATTTTTACACATTTTTGATACCGCCTTTTCCTGATGTCTTGTGATAAGTCAAGCTGAGTCTGATGCAAATGTAGAACAGCTGCTCTTTTCTTTGCTTTCTTTTCTTTCTCTTCCACTATGGAGAGACTCTCATCCAGGTGTTTGTGGTTAGGTGCAAACTGTTGATTGTAGAGCACTTGTGCTTTCCTTATGTTGTACAATTCCCTAAAGCCCATTAATGTCACAGACTCTATCACCTGCCCTCTTTGTAATATTTGCTGGCTTTAATGTATGTTGGTCTGAAAATTAGTTAAATGAGGTAGTATCCTTTGCTAGAAGGAAATACATGCCAGCGTAAATTTGGAGTGTTTAAAGGCTACAGCTATTTATGTCCACATAGATTACCCAAAACTAAGGGAAAAAACGGGTATTTTAAAAACTGTTGGGAAAAATCAGTGAAGGTGTTTTCTCCACCCCACCCCTTCCCCCCAGGTTATTGTCCAATATTCCCCATTAATGTTTATAGACAGTTGTGTGTGTGCAGTCATGGAGGAAAGAATGAGATAACTGAAAATGATTAAGGAAGCAGTAAAGTTCCAGTTTCCTTCTTTTTCTCAATAAACTTGTTCTTCATATAAAAAAAAAAAATTAAAATGATCTTTGTCTGACAGGTGTACTGTAGATAATGTTTAGCTGTGGTTTGCAATGTCTTCTCATGATCTTATTGCATAACCATACCAGCGACTTACAAGTTTAAGGTAGGGTCCAATGAGCATCGTCATTGCAGTGTATGAAGCAATTAAAAATGTGACAATAGGCATAGAGTGGTGTCTCTTGAGGTGACATATACAAAAATGGGAGCACTTTACTACAAAGCAGGACTTACTGGTGACAACTGGTGATTTGTATTTGCTTTCTTAAAGGCCCAAGGTTATTCCGGTCTTTTTCAGCACAGCTAGCTCTCAGTGTGATGGGCACAACTCATGTTTGGCTGAATGCTGCAGCTGCAATTTCTTTTCAGCTGGTGTTCATGCAGTGTGTGTGTGTGTGTAGTAGTAGTAGTAGTAGCTCTTTGGTGTCTGCTCCGAGCACATGCGTATTACCTTGTTTGTTCCTGAGTAGGCCTGCTTTCTCCCTGCCTTCTGGCAGCTCACCTCACTGTTTTCTTGTGTGTTTTGTTATACAATTGTTACACAGATGCGTGTTGCGTGAGCCTGTGTGCGTGCACACAGGTGAATACTTCACAGCTACCTGGAGACAGGAACCACGCAAAGCACAGAAAGCTGCATGACCAACAAATGCACCATAGCTGGATGGGACTCAGCAGTGCAGTTAGTTGGCTCTGCTAATGCCTTGCTGGAGGAGTTTAGCAATTCCTGTATCTGTGGCCTTTAAAAGGGGGATGCTCTCAGTGCTCTGTGAAGGGGTAAAACAAATTGTAAGGTCCAAAGATAGGAGTTACTTGAGAAGTGATGATCTTGATTATGCTGTACATGGCAACCAAAACAGGAACAAACGATCGAGTGTTTTCTAATGGCTTTGACAGGAGATGGCATCTGTTGAAGTCCAGGTGGATTTATTAGTGGTTTAAGTCTGTCTCCCTAGAGCTTGCTGCTATCACATGCTGCTTCATTCTGTGTTCCCAACTGGAGCATATACAAGTGCAATGTTCAACTGATATTTAATAATTGTTAACAGTTTTAAGGAAAAAATTTAGTTCTTAGTTGTGTATCAATATTGATGATAGATATACCTGTATGCATACATGCACTTCTACATATATTTTTATGTAGATAGTGTATATAGTGAACAAAAAAGATGATCAGAGGATCCCATTCATGTATTTTAAGTACCTTACTTTGGTTTACTTCTCCTACAATGAGTTTGATATGCTATATAATTAAAACATTTCACGAGAGAAAATTTTTACCTACCAAATCCTGGCAACGTTTTAATTCTAATCTCAAAGCTGCCACTACAAATCCAGATGCTTGGGAGCCATATCTAGCTACAGACAAATCTCAGGTGCAAGTAGAGTGGTTATTAATTAGCAGCTGTGTTTTGAACATTTGTAGATATTCCATTTTTTTGCCATAGTACAAAAATTAAACTATTTAACTGCACTGGATTAATGCAGATAGCAAAGCTTTTTTTTTGGGGGGG
>VXAL01012043.1:34066-74617 GCA_013399475.1 Chauna torquata
GGGAGAATTATGTTTGGACAATAATATAGTCTACAAGCTGACCCGTATGGGAATACTGTTATAATCTGTTGCTTGGAATCTTATACCACTTGTGCACATCGGGCTGACGTTATGAGAACATCTACCTTTAACCGAAGTGATAGGTCCTTTGCAGCAGAAAGAACCATACTCTCATGTTATGGCAAGTTCTGGAGGGGTGTAATCTACTCTGTTAATAAAATGCTTGAGTTTCTAGGTCATTGTGGATCTGGCAGTCTTTCCATGTGAGTAAATTATGCTTACTGCCATGATACTTTGAAAGCAAAATAATCACAGCCAGATACTCTTAACTGTTTGTTCTCTGGTTATCAGCCTGTATGAATTGACAGTAAAATTTTGCATGCCGAACAGCTGACGTTCTTCTGAGGTTTCTGTTTGCTTGAGGTAGATCTCTGCTGTTGCATACCCAAATAAGTAGTGAGGACATGTGGGGAATTTAAGAGTTTCCAGAAAGCAAATGTTTCATCACAACTAATGTTCTCCTCCAGCTGGTGGCAATACCTTGGGATATCAAAATGAATGGTAGAAATGAAAGCAAAACAACATTTATTTGACCAATAATGTTGAGCATAAATGTGAAATAAATTAGAACTAGAATCTGCTTAAGACTTTCTACATATATTTTTGATTTACACAATTTTTTTGGATCCCTGTCCTCTGTTGACCTTGAAAGCACTGGTTATTTATTAGTGAAATATGATTATATACACCTACTTGCAGGGTTTAAGATGGAAACTGAAGCCTTGCAATAATTTGGCTAAAAACTACTAGAGCATTCAGGCAGCTGTCAAAATTTTAAGAGAAACCATATTAAGCAGAAACAAGCTGTAGCTGTTTAAATGATATCTAAATGCAGTCAGCATAGCTACCTGGGCAGGTGGCACTTTGGCTGGCTTAATTTTTTGGCTACAGATATGAATTATTAAGAAAATACAATTTGGTGACAGCTTACATGCTGTGGGCCGCAGACTCTTCTCAGTCCACATGTGCAGCTTGTATTATAGCCAAATTAGATCCATCTATAATTCATCTCTCCCTTTCCTCTTTCTCTCTCTCACGCTCGCTCGCTATTCTGTGCAATCTGTGTATGTGACTTAGATGGGCTAACACCAGGGCTTTATTAATTACAAGTCTGAGAGAATATTGCTCGCTATCACCTTATGGATTCCTTATAAATGTAACTGGCTAAGAACTGACTGAATACTCATGGCAGAAATAGCAGTACTGTTACATAAATGTGACTGTGGTGTTTTTTTTTTTTTTTTAAGTGATGGGCTTTACATTTAGAAAAAAAAAAGGAAAAAACAAACAAACTGGCTTTTGAAGTGGTTGACTAAGTGTTGTGAGTTCCCAATTGGTCAGGGTAGTGGATACACGCCACAATGTGCCGGATACCCTTCCTGGGTACTAAAGGTCATTCATTTTTAAGGCAGAAGCAGTCCATAGTATTGGTAAGTAATTCTTCTATTTGCATTTCTTTTCCCTTGTAAATTGTAAGAGTTGAGTGGCTGTTGATATCTTTAAATCTATCAAAAACATTGTATTCTTTAAATCTTGCTTTGAAAATGTGTGCAGCCTTGGTGAGTTGCATATCACAGAATTATCTTGCTCAGTTTCTGTTGCCTGCAGAATGTGCACCTTATTTAAATATTTACATTAGACATAAGTAAGTGGCACTAGTGCACTTACTTAAATAGTGTTGTGTATATTTGAGGAAGCAGTCTCTTTCTGTTACAAGGTATTACCTGAGTTCTAAAAAGCATGAACTGCTCTGTGGTCAGGCAGACTTGAGTACCCAAGCGGGGGCAAGCAGCTCTGAAGTTCTTGTGCTGTGTTCTTCTTTTTATTATTATTTTATTTATTTTTTTAACTTGACAACACATGCATGCTTGGTGTTGAGCTTAGTAACTAGCAGTATAAATGCTGGTCTGTTTTCTCTTGCACATTTGAAGTTGTCCCTCTAAAATGCTACATACTGAGTGCTATATACACATGGTAATTTACTTACAGTAAATACAGTAAAGCTTACAGTGTTCTGTTGTTTGGAAACACTATCTGGATCTGCAATGTTTCATGAACATCTTCATCTTGTTTGCAGTTAATATCTAATATTCTATCAGTAAAATATTTGGTGGTGGAAAGTAATTCTGAACTGAATGGAAAGACTGGATTACCTGACAGTATTTTTCTATCTACTGTTTCTCGTAGCAATAGAGCATAAATATCCTTTTTCTGTTGTGCAACACTTCTTTTTAAGTTATTGACACTACTATTCTAATGTCTCTCTTTCAAATCTGGATGGGCTTCAGAGGGCACAAATGAACGTGGGGAAAAAAGGAAGGAAATGGAGATTAGCTATCAGTGGCTAAGCAATCTAGGGAACTATTTTTTTTCCTCTCTGCTGGTGTCTGTTTCTGAAACCAGCTAAGATGGCTTTAACCCCTACAAGCAGTGCAATTGGAGGTGGTTTCAAACCATGAATTCAGATGTTAGCAGTGAAATTACAGTCCTAGCGCTTGGGGTGATACATACCACACTTTCTATTCATTCCATAATTAATACATTTCATGTCTGAATGAGTAACTGAGACTTGTCTCTCCCCCCCGCCTAAAAATGTACTTGGACTGTTCAAACCTAAATTTGGGTTTATCTTGGTTCTGACTGAACAGGCTGTTTTGTTTAGAGACTTTAAAATAGGCCTTAATCCTGCAACGTGATGTGGAGGAGTTGGTGGCTGTGCTCATGCAGACCTTGCAAGGAACTCTGGAGCTGTATGTTGCACAGCCAGGTCCATATTTGCTGTATTTCTTAAACACTCTAAGGTATATTTTTCTATTAGAATTTCTTGCGTATGTTTCTGTTTCTGGCCTTAACATTTCTAAATTATCCCACATCACAGAGAGATTTGCCTTTATATAAGCATATAGCGTGTGTATACATTTAAAGCAAATGGCTTTTATTTGATGGTGACTTCCGAATATCAAGACTTGTTACATTCTTCAAAGGACATTTAACAGCAACAAATCATGTAATTCCATCTCTTTAGCTTATTTCAGAACTGTTTTACTCAGCCATGCTTTTACTTTCTTCATATTGTCTATGGCTGGAAGTTCAAGAATCATATATTTTCATTGCTTCTGGAGCTTCCACTCAAGATCAGTGACAGTGGGCTCCTTGAGTGGTGGGTTGATGCCAAATGTTTCAATTATTGTTCAGGGTGTGTAGTATTGATACTGGTCATGTCTGACTGTTGTCAGGGTTGAAGCTGAGCCATCTTGCTTAGCTTGTAGTTCTGGCTTGGTGATTCTGGCTTGATTTATTTTGTTTTCTTGTTTATTTTCTTCCCCTTACTCCAGGGAGGGTCTGAATTTATTGAGCTTTTTGCTCAGCGTATGACAACCTTGACTCAAGTTTTGAGATGGAAGTATGCTGTTTTAACTCAAGTCCTGACACTTGCAGTCTGTTTTCTGGTGATTGTCTTGCATGACATAGGACTCTTATTGCCCTGTCAGGAAGTCGGCAGGGGCTTTCACTGCGTTTTCAGTTTTGTTAAGAAAGTCTTTCTTGGAGGATGTTTCTGGCATGGGGAAAAAAGTTTTTTGTTTTTGGGAAGCTTGTATTTGTCCCACTGAACCACCTGCTACCCCCTCATAGTAGGCAGCTGCAAGACCAGTACTGCCTTTCTCATCTGCCATGTTCTTTCTTCCACCCACCTTTGTGCCTCCTTTCTGGCAGTGGATTTTGCTTGGTTTGTAACAAGACAGTCTTAACAGCGATGTCACCTGCAATTTTAGCAGCAGAGACGAAAGTATTATAAGCACTGATTTTAGTTTTCCTAATTGTTTTGTTGCAGACAGTTGCTCACTGAGATAACATCTTGCTGGATTTGACGGGTGTACTATCGGCTGCTGAGGTGTTACGTAATTAGCAGTAACTAAGGTAAGTATATCAGGCTTATGTCAGGCTGTCAACTACTCTGTGAAAATGAATTCAAATAGGTAGGAGAAAAACATTCCAGAAAGGTGTGGAAAATAAAGATGGGAAGTGGTGCAAACGTCCCCCACAGCAAACATGTCTAAGAAGGCAACCTTGGAAGATGCCTAATCCTTTTAACAGCACTTGTTTAATACTTCTCTTTCTCAGAGTTGCTGGATTTAATTTTCCCTCTGCAGCGTGAAGTGCGCACTACTGAGTCATCAGTCCCATCGCTGTTCACTCACGAGGCTAACTGCTGTGGCTTCTGCCGCTGAACAAACAGCTGCAGCAGTTCAAGATGTTCTTGCCCTGCAGTGGTTTGCCACTGTCCTCCTGTTAGAGGTTGCCTTTCCAGAGCAGAGCTGGTGTAAGAGAACACAACCCATCTGTTTCACAGTCCAGCACCTTAGAGCAAATCCACATTTAGATTAAGCTAATTCATGTCAGTGTGTTTCTGTCAGGGATGTATGTGTTGTTCTGTCGCTATGCTGTCAGGACAGAGGGTTGGAACAGTCAGATCCATGTTAAAGCACCCACATCAAATCAGATGGTGCCTGGAGCCTGTATGGTTGTGGAGAAACAGGATCACCACTGCAGAAGGGCACCTGGGAGGCACTGGTAGTACGCTGTGCTGCTTCTGATACTTGCAAGGTCAGCTAGTGCTTTGGGTACCCAAAGAAAGCATGACTTTGCATTGAAGTCCAGTTCTAGTCCTTTTTACATGATATTCAAAGGATTGTTCCAGAAATGAGCACTGAATTGTGTGACTGACAAAATCCTGGCTCCACAGCAGCCTGTTAACAGTAATCTCAGCTCCCATCCAGTGTGCATTGTGTGGTCCCTTGGCTTCTCTTACCCAGCAGAATTTGAGATTCACAAGAATCCTGTGTTTCTGGACCTTGTAAAAGCAGGATTCCCGCTGGTTTCAATACCTTGCTCATTCATAAAAAGTGGATCTGGCAGGGAGATCCGAAGGGTGGTGGGAAATGTGTACGTGTGTCTGTGATTAAAACAGACTCCATGTTCTGGAAGTCATCCAGCCAGCAGGCTAGGATCTGGTTAGTTTTGTAACTTTCTTCCTATAGCCCTGCCTTCCCCTTCCAACAGCAGTCCACTAACACGGTGCAATAGGCTGAATCCTAAACTAGTACAACTCTAAACATAGCAGCTGAACGAAGGTAGGGTTGTGCAGCGTTATTTTTTCAAGCCTGGCACCTTTGACAATGCTTTCAAGAGAGAGTTTCATAATGCAAGTCAGTTCTTCAAGATAAAGGCTGCTTACCCATGGGCTGTGTGTGGTCTACCAGTGTAATTAATCTGGCCAGCTTCCCAGGGTAACTTGGAATAGCTCTGTAGACAAAAGGGGTTCTTTAGCTGGGATAGCTTGCTCCTAGCTATCTCCTTTCTGCTGTTTCCCCCTTACGATGTTAGTATATGTGAACTGTGTATTTGTTTGTGATTGGGGATGAGAAGGCCAAAGCGTGTGGCCCTGCATTTAATTAGTGGTCTGTAGTGGCTGGGCAAAACTGGACTGGGTTAGCCAGGAGACTTCTGTTGTTCTTCTGACTGCTTGTGAGCAATGTGCCTTAAACAGGGTGTGACTGAAATCTTTACTGCTATTCCAAAATTGCAGGAATGCAATGTAAATGTGACAGAGGTAAAAGCGTTTTGTCATCTGATAAGAAAAGTTATTGGGATGAGCGCTATTTACTTGCACAGGTCAGGTATTTGCTCTGACAGCAGCACAAATATACTCCTTAGATGTGCAGAAACCTTCCAGCTGTGGGCAGAATCCAAGCCTGACCCAGTGGTGTCTTCCCATGGTATCTCTGCTGCTGCTGCTTGTAGATTTCCTTAGGTGCGACAGATCTCAAACCAAAGAAGAGTTTTACTTTATCCCCTTAATTTTTTAGACTCCACACAACAAAGACTGTTACCTCCCTGCCTGGGAAAGGTGCTAAGCTACTCAGCACTCTGGAGCTAGAAAGGCAAAAAGGGAAAGCAGCAGTATGGATGATGTATTCCTGTTGCAGTAGTAGGAGTCCTAGGAAAGTCTCTTCCATCTTTTCTCTCCAGTTCTTGATATCCTCAAATATTCAGTGCAGTTTCTTTCCATGTGCAAATGACAGTGCAGGCTCCTTCCTTTGATACTGCTGAGACTTCACACTTCCTCACATAAGTGTTGTGCTGTCTTCTGGAAGTTCTAGAAAATAAAGCGTGGAGTTGGATGGAACAAACTCTACCAAAGGAATTGTACCTACTGTATCAATAGAGAGAAAATTGTCCTGCTAAGGAAGAGGTCACACTTAATTTAAGACCAGATCTCTGATTATTAATTCCCAACTGTTATGAAGTTCTGCAAACTCCCTCTGCCCTTCTAAAATGCCCAAAGCAGAGGGTAGAGCCAGGTTGTGTGCCCTGAAGATTGTGTCACAAATCTTTAGTGCTGGCTGTCTTAATCCATTGGATTCTGTGTTTTTTTGTTTTTGTTTATTACTCCCACACCTGGATGACATGATACCTTCTCTGTTTCACCCTGAGTCGCTGGCTACCAGAGTCTTGAGGGGACAGCAGTCAGCATCCACTCTGTTCTCTTTAGACACTTATGGCTATGATCTTAGAGCTGTCAGGTTCCTCTGGGCAGGTTCTGCATAGTACAGACCCCTTGCATGTGGATCCATACCATGCCCTAAAAAAAGTCTTCCTCCCTGTGTGCAGACAAGCCTCCCTCACTTCCTCTGGATATCTTTTCACCAGCTTGCCTGCTGCTAGTCATGAGCTGTTCAGCTCTTGCAAATCTAGTTAATCACTTATTCAGAATTAAAGTGGCTGTAATATGATTGAGCTCCCTTTGCAAGTAAATTAATACCTTACTTTTGAGAGTGTTTGCAGAGAATCTGTTTAACGATTCTATTTTGAAAGCTAATTCAGGTTAATATTCTTTAGCATGTGTCGTTACTCCTTTCCTGTCCTGTGTACTTGCTCAGTATTTAATTCTTGCTATATGGGAAAAGCCTGAAATCGTGAACCTTAGCCTGGGATAGCAAAAGCAAAAAAGGCTTAAGAGACTACTGAGAAAATGGTTTTGCTAACCCCATATTCACCTCCTGATATTGGATAAATTGCATGTCTCTGGACCCATCTGGCACTGCAGGCGAATAATATCCTTTATGACAAATACATTTTACTTAAGGTTTTTTTCCAGCTTGGTCCAGAAGGGGGAAATTGATTTAGCCTGTGATGTTAGAAAGCAAAATCAAGGAGTGCTGAGACAGAGGGCAAGCTGCACTGTGACACCTTCTGTGCATTCAGGCTAGAAACAGGATCCTTCCCCTATTGCAGTGATCTCCCCTTCGTGTCTGTTGCTCCCTTCTTACTCAGACACATGTGAAGTCACATGCGCTGTGCTGACAGCACTGTAACTGTTCTCCTGTAATCAAAGAACTCCTCATGAGCTCCTCTAATCTTGCTGTAAATGTCAGCTTAGAGAGGACAAAACACTGGACTTGTTTTATCCCAAGAAGAAACCTTTAGAAGAAAAAATTTTTTGGTGGGAGCATTTGGGAGCAGTGTCCTAAGGGGAAGTATCCCCCCCCGCCCCCTTCTGTTGATGCCATTTTGACTTGCTTTTGTAGTTGTCAGCAGCTTATAGAAGGACAGTGTTTCTGACCCAAAGGACAGGGATCTTTGAGAAGGTCAAGTCTGATAGACCCTATGCCTCACACGGTGAAGCGGGAAACAGTAACTAGATTGTACCTGTTGTATGTCTGAGGCATAAAACGGTAACAGCTTGTTCCTAAAGCATCAGAAGCTGTAGTCCATCCCCAAGTAGAAGATCACAACCTAAAAACATTACATTTTGGGGTTGTATTCAGTGGTTATTCCTTTGAGAAGCAACCTAGTATTACAGTGTCCGTGAGTACTGCATAGCTCCCTGGCAAGCATGTTCTCTTTTCCTCTGATCCAGTGGCTGGAAGCTCCCGTCAGGGCAGGAGGGCTTCACAGCCAATGGTCGTGACTGTGTTGAGCTTCTGGATGAGAGGTTTTGTTTTAATTTCTTTTTGCTCATTTGGGTTTGTGTAGCTCATGTGGTTTCTTCTATCCAGTAAGCAACAGCCACACTTTTTGTTACAGTAGTGTTTCAGCCCTACTTCCTGAGGGGTAGGCCTGCCAGAGCTGGTTCAAAACTTTGACAAAACGTTTTCCTGGGGTAAGTGGTCTATATGAACCAAAATGTCTTGCTGAATTAGGTTGATTAGGGACATTGTTTTGGAAAAAAACTAGGACAAATTCCGGTGCTGTCATTCCCATTTCACCTTTTAGGGATTGAAAGTTCCTTTCTTTGTGGTATGTGTGTTGGTTTTTGTTTTTTTGTGTATAACTCATTTACAGTATATAACTGAAGTGAAAAACAGACATTTAGGTTGAGTTGTAATAATTTTATGGAAAACAGTTTCATAAATATCCATCCAGATTTGGCAGAAAGCCAAAGGTTTCAGAGCTCAGAACTTCTCATGAAATTAAACCTCTGTTCTTTACGTAGCTTTCATGCTTGTCCCCGCAGTGACTTCCACCTAGATTATTGTGGTATATTGCAGTGAGGAATACATGGGAAGATCGGCAAAGGGCTTCAGCCTAGTGTGAATTGTCTTGTCCTCTCCCTCACCTGTGTTTTCACTTGTGTGATGCTGAAGTTTGGCAGTGCTGATTATCAGCTAATATGATTATGTTACTTGCGGATGACACTGCTCAAAATAATCACTAAATACTTCAGTCGTACTCCAAGCATGACAGTCAATGATTTTGACAATTGTATGAAATGAAGCTTGAGAAATCCCTACAATGCAGACTCATTCAAATCATCTGCCAGTGCAGTGCAATAAGTGCACCACAGGAGAACTCATCTAAAAGAGGAGCTGAAGTTGACTTTCTGTGCTACTAAGGTCTGTGGAAACTTTGTCTTTTGAAACTTGGGTTTAGCTTGTGGAAGTTATTTCATGCGGTATGCAAGCAGAACTTATTCTATGACTATTATGGGAGCTGCATTGATGGATCTCTTAACAATACCGAGATTTTCTTCTTCTTATCTGAAGAAGAAACATCACTTTTTTTCTTCATAAGTTGTAGCTTCTCCCAGAACTTTGGGAGAGCAAAATGCATGCAATATCTGATGCAATTCTTCATGCCTGCTGTCACAAATACTCCCATGAAAAATCAGAATGGGAAGGATGAAGATTGGTGCATTCATCATGAGAAGCTTGCTAGCAGCAAAATATAATGTGGAACCTCCTCCTTCCTGAGGATGATAGTTCACATGCAATTGCAAATATATGCTCTCTGAGGGATTAAAAAAAGACTCTCGAAAGGCCAAGATACCCATTATGATGCTATCAGGCTGGAAAGCTGCCATTTACTAGATTAATATGAGCCTGGTCAATTTTTCAAAACATACATTGTAAAAAGAACAATGCTTAGTGCTTTATGTTTTCAAGGTGTTTTCAACCATTCATGAAATCATCCTCAGAGATACAAAAGATGTGCTTATGCAGAATTTGGAAAGCATTTAATTTATGATTTATTTAGTCATTGTAGAAACCAGTAAGACTCTGGTTCTCAAACATTTTTAACTTTCTTCCCTTCTCCTTGCCCCCACTGTCATCATTACTGGAGACTTGTAAATGCGGTGGAGGTGCTCAGCTGATCCACTGTTGCAGAGCTGCTGGGAGAAGGTGGCAGTGCAGTGGGTGCTGGGGTCGATGGGACTGGCTGGGAGGGAGGGTGCTGGCAGAAGAAGGATGTTACACATTTGTCCCAAGTGTTGCTCCTCATCCTTCTTGGCCTGATGCCCCGTCTCTGGGTGGCGGTGTCTGGAGTGGCCTCGCAGGCTTGTGTGAGCCAGAACTACTCAGCTGTCACTCTTGCTTTAGACTCTCTCACTTTCTTCATTTTCCAATTTTCCTTTCACCTAGGACTAAGAAGTTGGGAGAGGCGGTGGAGCAGGCAGCCACTCTGTCACGTGAGGTCAGGAGGGACTGGGAGTGCTACCAAGTCAGGAGGTGCATGACTGGAAAAAGCAGTAAAGGGGCTTGAGGTGGTGCCTTCCCCTCTGGACGTTCCTTACACTTCCCGTTGCCCTTTGCCTTCTCGGCTACTTCATCTCCTGACTTGGCTCTGCTGCCTCCTTCCAGATACAACCTGGCTCCACTGCTTCTGTTGAGTCAGCATAAAGACTTGTGATGAGGGGGAAAAAAAATACTGCCTGTGAGCAGTGTTCTCCATAGTGCGAGTGCAGGAGTGTCCAGCAGGGAGCAGAGCTGCAGAGATGGGCTACCCTAGCAGCGCTGTCCAGCAGCACGGAGGGTAACAAAAAAGAACCAAACTATGTCAAATGGCATCTGGAACAAGATACCTTCCTTATTTTAGCATTAATGAGTTAGGAGAAAAATAGGCTATTAGAATAGGGAGTTAGACCTGAAATGTGGAAAATGATGCTTCAGGTGACACTGAGTAAGAGCATTCAGGGCCTTAGCACAACTTGTAGACTAGTTGGTGAGTTGCTTCATTTTTTTTTTCTTTCTTTTTAGTTTCTAAAATGGTACCGGGATTAAAGATTATCTTGCTCCTTTCTCACAGTTCTAGTTGTTTAATATAAACACTTTACAGATGAATCAGAGTGTTGCTTAGCCTAAGAAAGTTGGCAACATGAGAAGTTTTTATGAAATTTTCCTTACATGTTTAGAATAGCAATAAGCATGCAGTATTTCATCCTGTTTTAATGGTCTGGATGTGGCTGCATGGAAATACAACCCCCTGGGAAAATCCCGCACTGCTAAATGTGTTTTCTTTCTATATCAGACCCTTCCTCTCTCCAGCCATCTCTCCCCTAGTTCTAAGACTTTTTTTTCATTGAAGGAAAAGTAATTTTTGAGACATTCAGTATTTTCATTTTACTAATGTAAAATCATAAATATAATCTTAGTCTTGGTACAACTGAAAATCAAATCACTGGAACAAAATAACATGAACACTTCTTGCTTCAATACTTGTCAAGGAGTTTAGTCATTAAATATTTTGCAGGAATAATTCAGTCTTTTGATAAAACTAGATTTCCCACAGAGAATGTGGTTCTGGCTCACTTTGGCTTTCTAAGACTAGTGCTAGCCAGCAGCAATTCTGTTGACTTTGTCTAAGATCTGGGACAGAGTTTAAAGCAAAAACTTCAGTGTGTTTGCATGGTTGTGCATTTCTAAGAATGATGGTTTATATAACTTCATGGACCTTATCAGCAGAAGGGAATAGAGAAACTGAAGCAAATTTGTGCTGCTGAGTGGAGTGATATATAGATCGATGACAACAACAAAATTGCATATTGATAGCATTGACAAGTATGATTTTTTTTATTGTTGTAGTAGCCAAAATTCATGTTTTTATGCATCATTGTTGTTGAAACCAGTTATTAATTTGGCACTCTGAGTGATAAGAAGAAAGAAAATTGATCTGTAATAGCAAAAATGAGCAGTTTTGGATCTTAGCTGGTGGTAGTAGTTTTCATCCCTGGCGCAGGTTACAGATTCCGGTCCATTGATTCTGTAAGCTCATTTTTCATTGCTAGCATACCTTTGTCGTCTTTTTCTTTTAATTTAAAGACTTAGAACAATATTTTTACTGTCTATAAATGAGCATTTCTTTCAAATGTGCCCTGATGTAAAATGCTGAGAGGGTTAGCTTTGGCTTTTTTCTTTACCTACTGTATACTTTTTCTGACATGTTAGATTAACTTTCAGCCGCAGGCCAATCTGTCAAAGAAACAGGGAATGTCTCCTGCTATGACAGATTTGCCGGAGGCTGAGGTTTGAAACAAGCTGGGTATTGCTTCTTACACAAAAGTAATTTCTCCCTACTGAAGAGAGCTATCACTGAATCAGCTGAACAGAAGCCTCTGACTTGCATTACTAGGTTCTGACCAGAAAATCTGCAACAGGCATTTTTTTTAATAAACTTATATGCCACAAAGGAGCTCTGGCAGTATAACTCGGGGAGAACTTTCAGCAATATAAGGTCAAAATAATTTCCTCAAGGATATCAGGAATCCAATATGTATTTAAAAAAAACTTTCTCTGGTTGACTTCAGTATTTTTATCGTGTTGGATAAATATACTGCTACAAAGATATACCCATAGGTCAGGCTTTAACATACAGGCAGGACCTACGATATCATCCTGGCATCTGTTCCAAAAATAGCCACCCCCTCTCCTAAAACCTGACTCAATTTACTGTATGAGCTTAGCGAAATTGTGCTCTCCACACCCCAATTTTCCTGCCTTCGCTGTAGTGCTGAGGGGTGAGATGCTGTGTGGCCTGAGCTTCTCTTTGCAACGCAGCTCCTTCCAAGGGGATATCGACAGCCAGCTCTCAAAGCAAATCCAACTGTGTAGCGAAGTCTGGGATTTTTGCACAAATGGCTAAACAAGAAAATCCATCACAGGCGTCCCTGAAGATGCATTCTAGACAATTGCACAACAGTTACACTGCTGTTGGGCAGCTCGCGGGGTGAAATGAAGTCACGGTTCATTCAGTCAGGGCTCCTTTTGTGGTGGACTAGCATTTTCCCTCTTCAGGACTGTCTGGCAGAATGCATGCAATATAACAGGAAATGTTAGGAGAGAAAAGAGAGGGTTAGACTGGGAGCCCTCACTGCTTCTTTTGCCTTCTATGATATGAGTGTTCAACACTGTAGCAGTGCACCACATAAACTGGGAAAGAACATCAGCAGTTTGTTTTAGCAGGTTTTTGTACCCCGTATGTGTGAGCCAGGCTCTAGGACAGTATAAGGGTTACACATTATTGGCCTTGATGGAGGAATTAATAGGCATCCTCCTCAGGCACGTGTCATAAAAAGAAACTTAGGCACGCGTAATGGGCCCCTTCTGGCATTGGAATAGCTGAAGCTATGCCCATTTCCACAGACCGATTTGAGTCAATACAGCTGTATTAGTTTATGCCAACCAAGGATCTGGCCCAATTAAACTGGAATGATAGACCATGGTAATTTTAACTCTTTCTCCAGAAATGCAGTGCTTTGCTATTTTACCTGCTGATCGCAAAATTCATAAGCTTCTGCTTGTAACTGAAGTTCCACTTTGTGAAGTGGAATCCCTATTTGGATTTAAAAAAAAAAAACCCTTTGTAAATGTTGTGCAGAGTAAATAGATAAGTATTAATTTGTGTTGTCACAGTTCCCAGCTGTTCCCATTTCCCCTTACAGCCACACAAAAGCGCAGCAGTGGTTCAGCGGGCTGTAGTAAGGCAGGAGGTGTAGCTCAATGCTATTTCTTTACAGATGTCCTTGCTGCCAGGTAGTGTCTCTGCATGCCTTTTAAGAAGAAAGCACTGTTCATCTGTTGAACATGTAGTAGGCTTCTAAGGAATAAGGAAGTCTGGAAGCTTGTGGGTTTAAAAGTTCAAGGAACACCAATAACACGTTTCACATCTACCTGAAGCTGAAGAAAATGCAAGTGTCATGTGGCCTAGGGATGTCCAGGTCCCTGAGTGGGCCCTGATGGTGTGACTGACTGTCATAGAAGAAGTGCAGTAAAAGAGGATCTCTCTTGTCTTTTCTTTTTCAGATGGCCAAAAACATAATCAAAAGCAGTAAGCAAGAATATGTTTTCACTCTGAAAGCTGGATTCAGCTTTGGTACCTTGTGGTAGTGCTAGTGATACAAAAATAGAGTAAATCGCAGGGCAAAAAAAAAAAAAAAAAAGAGGGGAGACAAATGTTTTCAACCTACAGGAAATGACTGCTGGAAGATCATAGCAAGAAGCTTTCTTTATCAGAATCATGTAGGGCTGTTTTGTTTTGAAAGTGTGCAGGGTTATAGCGACAACTGTATTGGAAAGTGTTGGTAAAACAGATGTCATAGAAAATGTGTGGCAGCTTGTTTTAAGTATATGTCAACTGACGGGGGATGGAGGGGGGCTTCACACTGGAATGGCTTTGAAGGCAGATGACTTTGACCACAGAAGGCCCCCCAAAAAGCTTAGAAGGTACAGAATTTGCCCTTTGCATTTTTCAGCTATTTTCCAAGTCCTGAGAAAAAGACCGAATTTTAAAGCATATTCAGGACTACTTTATTTTAATCCCAAACAAGAGGAAAAATCTGTAAGCACATAAACAGTGCAGATCTGCTCTGCAGTCTCTTAGGAAGGATGCTGAAGTTCTGGATTTGACAGAACTAGGAGTTTTTTTTTTTCCACCCAAAGTATCAAAAATACTTTACACTTGGCATTTGTCCAATTCTGCTTTGGTGTAAGTTATTTCAAAGTAGGCAAAAAGGCATGATCAAAGTTCATGGATAATGAGATTATCATGGCTAATGAGAAGAGTTTTTCCAGCTACAAACAGCCAACTCTGATCCAGCAGAAAAGTTTCTTTAGAGTAGGACCCAAAGGAGAAAATAAATCCTTTCTGGGTTGCAATTTTTCTTTGGAGTTCTGGTGCCTTATCAGTCAGTTGCATCCTAGCCACACTCCCTGTTTGGAAAAGAGGGAGTTTTAGAGTAGTTCACTGGATTGGATTGATGGAGGAATTAGCATGCCTTCCACCTGCCCATTTCATTTTTGAGGCAGTGCTTAATACTGTTTTGTTGACCTCAGTCCAGGTCCTACGAGTTCCAGATTTATTTGCTTTGTGGACGTGGGGTAGCAGGCTACAGGTGCTGTTTTTTTTTTTTCATTTATTTGTTTTTATTATTTTTGCCAGAGGTGGTGTAAATCAGTGTTAAAATGCTGTAATTTGAATCTTAATGCTACGTGCTCCAAAGGCAGTGGAATATCTATGGAGGATGAAAAGGGAGATGCAATGGAAACATATTAATTTGTTTTTTTAAAAATAGATTGTAAAGCATATTTAACACTTAATGCAGTAGACTAGTAGAGGATTGCAGCATGAGTCAAGCAGGACCAGGAGATCTGAAGTTCACAAGTCCTCCTGGCAGCTCCCTTGACCTTAAAAAGTTGAGCCAAACAGAGAAAGGAGAGAGTTGGCTGCTCTGATGGCTACTATAGAGGGCAGGCAAGGCTGAGTTGCATGGGTGCTGTGAAGACTTTTAAGACAGGAGAATAAATCTCTTTTTACAGACTGGGAACATCAAAGGAAGGGACAATGTTGAGGAAAAAATGCATTTTGAGAACACAGTAAGGCAAAAACACCCCCTCTACCCCCCGCCAAGGAGGGGGGAAAAAAAAAAGAAAGAAAAAAAGAGGGAGGCAAAAGAATGGAGGAAAACGTGACTTTGAATATTTTTGCTCCCTTTTCTTAAACTGGAGTGCAGAAGAGAGAGCTCTTCGCATGCCTAGGAGGGGCTCAGAAAGCACAAACCAGCCAGAGGCATGATCTGGACTCCTGCTCAGAAAAGTATAAAGGAAAGGTGTGCACTGTACAATTCTTCAAGCTTCATGCTGAAAGTGGAGAAAAGCAGAAAGGTTAATGTGGCCCTTTCACAAAGAAGATGCCTGCAGAATAGCAATTTGCTGTGGAACAAGTTGGCTGAAAATGGCAGGGCAGGGGAAAGGCTGAGCCCTGGGCGCTAACGCAGAAGTGGAGGGAAGTGCCTCTGAAGAGCCAGGTCTCAACTTGCAGTTCACAGGTCTTCAACACAAAGTACCTTTTTGCTGCTGGCTGGGCTGAACTGTGCCAGACTGGTCTCCAGGGTCCAGGTGTGTAGAACAGATATCTAAAAGGTCTATTGTAGCTGTTAGGTGTACCAAAAGAGAGGAACACCCACTTCTTTCACCAGCTCTCCTGAAGACAGGGTGATTTTTCCTTTGTCCTGAGGTGGTATGCTGATGCCTTAATGCAGCTAAAGTTTGTCTGCTGCCAGTCTGTGCGCCTGCAGTTGGAGCTGAGCAGCGCAAGCCATCTTGCTGACAAGCACACCAACCAGGAAACTGTACTGTATGTCATATTTTCTTACTGTTAGAAAATCCAGCAGAGAGCTGGGAGGAGTAGTAAGAACAAAGCTACCTGAATTAAATGTACAGATTAAATACTTCATGCAAAATGCGTACTGTGAAAATGTCTCCAGCTTTGCAAACTTCATAGCTCTCCTAACTCCCTCCTTGTTTGTATCGCCCTAGTTCTCTGCCATTTTAACAGCTGCGTGCGGTAGATCTTTCATAGTTACCTTTACAGTTATACCACAGTTGGAACAGGGGACAGCTAGCTATTGACACTGTGAACCTACCCTGCTCATCCTGATGCAGATAATCTGCAAAATGGCCTCTAAATCTTTTTATAGACTCAGTCATGATGAGAATTAATCAACAGGTAGGTTGTGCTGATGTGGTTTAGACTAAACTCTTTATGTTGACTTCTGCATTGCAACTAGTGAACTGCTGGTGGCAGATACTGACTGGTTGGTTCGATAGGGCACCTGATGTCTGCTTGTGGGCTGGAAGGCTCCTTGCTCATTCACAGACATTCAGTATGGCTGCACCACCTATATGCAGATTGCAGTGCACAGCAGCAGTGCCATCACGATTTTCTTCTGAATGTCCCTGGGACCACAGCCTTGGTTCTTCAAAGAGACTAAGTGGAAAAGGACGTGAAAACCAATAAATGAATGTTGATGGTAGGGGCTTTTGTGCTCGTTCTGCTCACCTCTCTTGCTGGTGACTGTGGAGTGGTAGAAGACTAAATTACTTCTGAAAAACAAATGAACAAAGTAAATGATGTGCTGTGATATCCTTGACTGGGCTTTGTAATAGCGTTTGTTTGCTTACTTGCTGATTTGCAAGGTCTGGTAACTGCGATTGGCCTCTCGGTTGTTAGTGTAAATTACCATGGTTCTGTTATATCAGAGGGACAAGCTAGTCCGTTTAAAAATAAAATAAAAAAAAAATCCCACATTAGTGAAGCTATAGGAAAATGGCTTAAATGTTTTTGCACTGTTTAGTGTTGCGATTATCTCAAAACTAAAACTATTTCATATCGATTTAGTTCTTAGTTCATTTCCTTGCATGTAAATAACTATCCAAAAAAGAAGAGCCTCTCCTAGTCTTCAGTGAAGGTGATCTCTTGTTACTGTTTGAATCCCTCCATTGTGGGCCTTTTATCATTTTTATGATGGTGTAAGAAATATGTCACCTAAGTAGCATCTGCACAGTGTTTGCTGAAAATTAAGCCAGTTTAGAGCATTATAATTCAAATCTGTCATAGCTATTTCAGTGGTGATGTTCTTTCATTTTAACTGAATTATTGAGACTTATTTATTTGTTTATTTTGAGAAAGGAGGTGGGGTACGCTATTTCTTGACAAAGTCCTTGAAACATCCAGATTGAAACACAGTGATGTTATTCTTTTACCAAACCTATCTAGTTTTTAAAAATACTAGTGGATATCACTTCATGTGCCCCATCATCAAGCCATTCCTACCTGATGCTTTGCGTGGAAGGATGATCTTTCAGTCCCAAACTAACTCTGTGAGCTCTCAGGGAAGCTTCTTTTCCGGCCCTTTCCAGTTTTCCTTGGAGGTCCTAGACAGGTCATTTAGCTTACCCTATCCTGTTGTCAAAACCTTAAAAGGAAAGTGTTAAAAAGCAAGACATTAAGTAATCATTCGCTATGAAATTTAAATTGTTTATAAAACAAAGATCTGTAAAATTTCAATCCATGTATGCATACTGAAAAAACTGATTTCTTACATACTTAGTACGTCCAGTCCTCTACTGCTGGGAGTCAAGAGAATACTTGCTCTTTTATTGTTCTTTTAAGAACAACAGTAATTTAAGGGGTAAAATTGGATGGATTCTGTTTATTCTGTAAGAAAAAAGGGGAGGAAATAGAATAATGCATCTAAGGAGCAGGATCAATAAAATCATGTGTTGTCCTTGTTTTGAAAGTATTGATGGCAATGAAACTGTATTTGTTAGTGCAATTTTTTTGCTGTTCAGAACCCACTAATTTTTCTCTGTCGGTGAATGAGGTGGGTAGTTGTACTGCTTCCATACGTCTTAGCCTCTTCTTTTCTTAGCCTTACTATAAAGCCTGCATTATCACAGGGTCTAAATGATGCACACTTACTAATGGACTGTTTTTACTGTTATGAAGATGGAAAACAACCACTTAACTTGTTAAGGGCCTTATTTAGTTCACTTACTATCTGTGTGTAGTTTAGGTATGCCAACCATTACTGAATTTAAATTTAGGAAAGCAGATAGTGATTGAAACTGCTGGCCTGTCTGCAGGCAAGAAACAAACGGGGGAGCCAAGGACTGGAGGTCCCAGGTGGAAAGCTGCTTTAACTGCTCAAAGCTTTCTCTAGTGACACTTGAGTGAGAAGCCTCCGGTGCGTGGTCTGAGCAGTGCCATGACCTTGGCCACCTGATCTGTCAGTCGAGCAGAGACTGGAACCTGGGTACATGTCTGTGAACATCAGAGCAGCTATCTTGTCTGGGAAGGACCCTCAGTGTCTAGCTTAATTTTGTAATATCAAACAGGAGGGTGGAGTGGTCTGGTTATGTTGCCCTAGCAAGGTGCACGGTGTTTCTTATTGTAGTGACATGCATGTATTATGTTTTGGTTTTCTGCATCATGACTGAAACTTTGTACTGAGGTTTTTCTCTGCATGTCCCTGAGGCTGTGGATTGATACATTAGAGTGGCAAAACATAATCAATTTTATTTATTTTATTATGGAAAAATTCAGCATGGCCCATGCTGGTTGGAGGAGACTTCTCGCAAGAGCCTGCCAGAAAGAACCAGGCTTTCACTAAGATTAAGGGGAAATTGGACTGGATTACAGTGGATGTCACAGAGCTTTTGATTCCTCACTGCAAAAGGAAATCAAGGCAGCCCAGGGCTCTGGGGAACAGACATACTCAGTGCAGATTTCTGAATTCAGCTGTTTTGTATGTGCCTTCAGGAGGAAGATGGGTGAATTTTCACCCTCAAAATGGTAGTTTAATGTGTACAATGCGGCATGCTGAATCGCTAGACTGCTCGTTATTTTTGCAGTCTGTCTGTGGGGAATCATCCTTTTCTGTTGCTTCCCCCCCCCCCCGCCTTTCTTTTTCTAGTGGGGTGGGTGGGCTAAGAGGGATGGGGGAAGGGATGGGGAAGCATTATCAGTTCAATCAGACCTTAACCTAACTACACTGGACAAGTGTGTGTATGTATGTGTGTGTATATACGTATATATAGATATGTGTGTATAAATGTGTGTGTGTATGAAATTATTGTTCTAGTCTTGTTTGTAGACACTATACTGATTCCTGCTGCACCACCTCAAGTACCGAAGTGTTTACCCAAGCACGTGTTTTATCTCTTTTATTCTTCCCCTTGTGTGACTTCTCTATAAACGTTTCTAATCTGCATGTCTGTTTTTCTGTTCCATCAGCATCCACCCCACTTGGCAATTTCTTGGTCTTTTTTTTTTTTTTTTAAATATGTATACATATCGGAAACCATTCTGTTAAAATGTAATCCCTTCCAGTCTGTAAAAGTGCTGTCTGTTCTTCTAACATCCTGGTATCTCAGGGGTTGGAGACCTGCCTGAACAGGCTTTGTGAGCAGCCTGTTTGTAAACTGCTGCTGTTCACTGGGCTCTGAGCACAGTGCTGCTTCGACAGAACCACAGCTGGGCTTGGAATAATTCTCTGTTCAGACCAAAAATACTAATATATGACATGTTATTATTCTGTATTACTGACCTAAAGAGATCAGAGGAAAAATCATTATTAGTGAAACCGTGTGAAACTCCCGTTCAACGTTGGTGCTAACTTTTGGTTTCTTCCTAGTTTAATTCTGATTTGCCAACTGTTGCAGGTATGTCGTTTGGCTACTGCCTGACTTTGATGGTGTGGGGAGAATAGGGAAATATATGCTTCCTTGTGCTGTGTCCTGAGAAGAAATCGTCAATCCTGCAGAGTTTTTCAGGAAACATTTGTGCAAGTAAAGATACTTTTTTTTTTTTTTTAATGACTATTTTTAATTCAAAGGTGAACTGCAGTAGTGGCCTTGGCAGGGAAATAGTCTCTCATTTTTCAAATATATACATATGATTTTTTTTAAACTCTACATTATCCTTAGTAGTTTTGTTGAGTGATATTTGAACTATTCAAAGGGCTGTGATACTGACTCAAGTGATTATATTATACCACTTATGTCGTCTGTAGTCACTGAATTTACTGCGCTTCTCAAATTTGATAGTAGCCTTGCTTCCAAGGGTGCTGCAACTCCTAGTTAATATTTGCAGAGTACTTCCAGGTTCTGAATTTTGGGGTGACGATATAAATGCTTCCTGACCAGGATGTCTGGGATCCTCAAGTCACTGGAGTGTATTAGAAAGACTTGAGAAGACTCTTCATTTGTTCAGAGCTTGTGAATCCACGTATGTACCAAACCATGTAGGCCAAGGAAGCTGCTGTGAATGAACCAAACCAAAACTTTGTTTCCCATCTAAGGACAGTTTAATAGTGATATTAGAATGTTTTAGGCAATGAATAGCTTGATGTCTGAGGTCATAAATTTTTTGAAGTAGCCATATTGTGCTGCATTTCTTCTTGATCTGTGCTTAAATTTTCATTTACTTTTATATGTTGCTGGCTGAGGGCCACTAGTTTTCTATCGTGAGAAATGGTTGCTGAATTAGATTTCCCCTCCCCGCCAGCTCTGAAGAAATGCACATTTTCAAAGCAGGTGTTTGGTTCAGAGTAAGAGAGGAGATGGTTCTGTAGGGAATATGCTTAGCAAAGCAATGTCATAAATAGGTCTTGTGTCAGTGTTTGGTGTAATGTCTTGATATGTGTCATCATGAATTATATATTATTTCAGATTTATCACTTCTTCTACTGATAAGGGACATTGCTTCTTTGAGTGAGTTTTCTTCTTGGCTTGAAAGATTTACTGATACATTGAAATTCCCTGTATTGGAGATTCAGATGAACTTTGGAAACTTGAGATAAGAACTGTAAATCTGCTATAAACTAGAAAGCCATTTCTCAAAGTGTGTATTTATTGACAGAGTTTGTACTAGTTTATTCTTCTGCTTCTCGTTTGTGTGCACCAGAAGAGCTTCTCTTTTCAACAGCGTGAACAAACATTGGAGAACTTAATGTGGGTTGTACAATATATAAGTAATTTATCAATAAAGAAGTAATCCTCATTAGAGCATCACCACGTATTGCCTCAAAGGGATGAGTGGGGAATGGGAGTCTTCCTGTAAATGTCTCAAGTACTGCTTTCAAATTTTGTTCTTTTTGAATGCGATGCCTTTAGTGGTATTTTTAAAAACATGTCTAGACTTAAATCCTTATTTTGTAGCTCTGAAGTAGTGTTATTAACAATTTAAATTCTTCATGAAAATTTGGCTTCAGTTAGGCATTTTTGAAAATACCATTGCTTAGTGGACGGCATAAGGGCAGGGAAGCCACTCTTAAGGTTTCATCACAACAACAAACAGAAAAACAACAAAACAACTCTGCTTCTTGGATGGAGAAGTAGTATATCCTTGATCTAACCTACTAAGAGAATGGCATGAGAGAGCAGATGGGACAGTTAGGCCATACAACTTCCCACTGGAACCCCAATGGGAAAATTGTACATGAGGAGATGCACACATAAACAAGATCCTGAACTACAGACCTTAGGCAGATATGTGCAAGGCTATTACAAAAATTTTGCACAATGATTTTTCTTTCCTAGCATTAGTAGCTTTATTTTAATCAGTGTAAAGCTACTGATTTTAATATACTTGAATTTGATTTTTGGAATCTTAAATTTTCAAAAATATTTAATGAAGATTGGGGAATGGAAATTAGTAAGTGAAGGATATCACTTTTCTAGCATCTGTTTTTCTCTGTTGAAACCAGTTGAGTTGCATTTTCCCCCTCTATTTTCAGCTCCATTTATTTTGTAAAATATTGACACAAATTCCGACTGAAATTGTGTAATAGTAAGCAGCTTAGATACAGAATTCATTTTCTGTTCAGGTCTGCTTTCATCCCGTTTTATGGTTCAACTGAGTTAAGATAAGGCTCAGATGACTTCCCCCAGGGATCTATTAGATCCAATTGGAGACTTCTCAGAATCACTTTCCTGCATTTTCCCCAAAGGCAGATTAGTGGCTGGTTTACCCCCTTTTTGCTGATGTAACTATGAAGTGAATAATATAGTTTCACTTTTAGCACTAAAGAAATGCTTTGTATTGTGGTGACTTCATCTGTGGTGTTAGTTCTGGCCACTGAAAGATGTGGCAGCATTTTGACTTTGTTCATATTGCCACAATGAAAGATCTTTTAGATGATCTAAGCCTCAGGACACAATCCCAATATTAAAGCAGTAAGTCCTCCCGCTTCGTGCCACTTCCTCTCCACTGATTATTTATCAGCTTATCTAGCACTCGGTTATTTATCAGCTGGCATGGGCATTATGGACAAACCTATTGAAACTTAGTTGCATTGTAAAATGCACATACAGAACAGAGAGATTCCCCTGTTACAAGTGTGGGATGATTCAGAACAATCATCTTTCATCCAGTTGCACGCTGGGGAGGGACAAGTAGAAGTGCATCGTGTGTGGCAAGGATAGCTCAAATTTAATGGCTGATAATATGAAGAAAAAGAGACTAGAAATACTTTTTATTTATTTTTTAACATATTCTGGGCCACATCCAGAGATTTAACTACAAAGCTTGCTTCGCATTCTGGATATTTACCTATGACACTTGTAAGGACAATCACTACCGAGTAAATATTGAAACAATGTAAGTCAAGATAGCATTTCTTCCTGTGCTTTCTGGTTGCTAAGAACCTGACTCTTCAGCAGCTGCAGATTTCTTGGCGTCTGTGCAGACTGTCCAAGGAAAGCACCCAGTAGCTCTAAGCTGCTGCTGTTTGCGTTGGGTGCAGTCCACTTGAATGCATCACAATAGTTGTCAGAGTGGAGCTAATTTCTGTCTGGCCAGTTTGGCATGCAGGCAGAGGAGCTTAGATGCAATTTATTTTGGGCCTTTAAGTGTCACTATCCCTTGCACTTCAGAAGATGCCAAACTGTAAGGGGGAGACTGAATCTTTGACAGTCATGATCAAACACCTAGTTTGTTACTCAGCTGGGTGCGAATATTGAGCTCCATGTGATGGGACATCACTACATGGAAAAATGCTGATGCCATCTTTCAGTATAACAACAACACTTAGATGGTCCCATAGGATTGAATGGTACTAAATGATAGACAGAATAAAGAAGTCTTGATATTTTAATGTCTCTGACTGAACTTGCAAAGCAAGAATGGCTAAGCACTTTGGAGCTTTAGATCACACACTGTCTGGCTGCTGAGATCAAGAGGAATCGATTTTTGGCTACAGTAGGTGCCATAAGAAGCAAACAAGTATGCTTTCTTTCTGCAATTGGATATAAATGATGAAAGCACTCAGTGATGTGCAGCAATGAATAGGATCGGGTCAGCAATGAATTCATATGCCTGTCTGATCATGTGGTGTGTGGAGAAATGGAAGCAAAACAAAATCTCTTTCTTTGAGGAGGTGGGGAAGAACTGGCTCCCCCTGCCCTTGTGGGGATGGGGTATTGTTTTGCTGCAAATCTAAACCTAGGTGAATTTGCAGGAATGTCTTTGGAGAAGGTCTTCTCCCGGGCATCCCAGCTCAGGCTGAGAACAAACTGAAGCAGTTTTTATTCTTTTTCTTAGATTTTTGTCCATGATTCTGCCAGGAGACTCATGCAGACACAATGGTCTGTCTGCATAGAGCTGCTTGCAGTATCAGGAACTGTATTTTTTCATTTTGTCTTCTATAATTGGAAATAAATCCTCTAGATTGAAAATAGAATGTATTGCTTGTTGCATTTGGGGGAAAATGTGACCAATGTAATAGTGTTGTGTTTTTACATTCTCTGAGAAGAACTGATTCTCTTTCTTGCATTTCATTTGCAGAACTGCTTTCCAGCTCTGCTCAGCTGGACCGGAAGAGGAGAATGGGAACCAAATAGGAATTTTCTCACCCAAATCTGTAAGCTGTTTTCAGCATTGCTGATGTGCAAGCTGCTCTTGTTTTGTTCCAACACAGTATAGGTGAGTTTAAATTAAGAAAACTATAACTGAATTTTTAAAGGTAGAATTTGTTATACTAAACTTTAACATATTAACTTCTATGTATCAAGCCTGATTCTTCTTTGACTTTATGCCAATACAACTGGCAGCCTCACTCAACCTAGTAATAATCAGTAATAAGTATGAAGAAAACCAGCAAAGTGTCTGTTTTTCTCCTACTGTAATGCATATATTCACTTTGCTGTTGTATTGATAGCACTGATGAGTTTGGATCTTGATAGATGCAATGAGATACAGAATGCGTATAAATACTTAAAAAAAAAAAAAAACAAATCACAACAAAAACATTCAGAAAGCAAAAAAAAAAAATAAAAATAAAAAAAAAAATCCCACAACTGCTATACACCTCATGTTTTTGCCCAGCAAGGTGTAATTTGCATGTGTAGCCCACTGGCATGGGTGTATCTTAAATAGTCTACTGTGTCTGATACCGAAGGTGTGAATTATTATAGCCACTAGAAAAAAGCCTTTATTCAAGTTGATGCAAGACATGCTTTTAGCAATGGAGTCCCTAGTGTGTTGTATGTGGGTGGCAGTTTTCTATTGGTGTCACACATTTTTATAAGCTTTGAAAGGACTGACATGTAAACTTAACAGAGGAGTAGACTAAAGTGTGGGACAAGAAACGTATTTTATTCAACGTTACTTCTGCTTTTGCAGTAGTGAACTGAAACCAGTACAGACAGGGTGAGCCTATTGTAAACTGGTGCACAGCTGATGTTCTGGCATTTGTATAGACTGTCCTAGGAATGCACTCGTGGGGAGCATCTACAGCATGCTCTAAGCATCTGCAGGATTCAGAGTAGATCTGGCTGCTGCTTGCCCTACTCAGTGTGCAGGCAGACAAGCTGTTCCACACGTCCATCTCCCTGCAGCAGTGCTGTTAATGCTGTTGGTCTCTGGAGTGCTTGTAAAGCCCAGGTTGCCTTTGCAGGTAGATCTCATTCAACCTTAGGAGCCTCTTTGCCCCCATAAAAATTAGGGCTAGGGCTGGGTTTGTTTATTTCTTAGAAGGGAGTCTTGGAGCATGAGATATGGATGTTGTAGCAGACCAAGCTCCAGTGGCTGTTCTAGCTCAATCAGTGTTTACACAGATGGAGTAATTTGGCTGCATTAGTTTAAAAAAGGCAATATGGAAAGGAGGTGCCCTCTGCATTTGTAGATTGCTTATTTTATTTTCTTTCACTGTGATGATGGTCACTAGAGCTATGTAAAATACTAGTTAATCAGATGGGAACCCACAGGAGTCAGTGAAGTTCAAAGCACAGCTACTTTCAAGAGACCTCCCAGTGCCTTAAGGGAGTAAAATTTGGCAGACATTCAGACATTGTAGGTTTGCTGTGTCCCTAGTCAAAAGCTGTGCTGGGTGGCATGCTGATGGAAGTATTGAATAAACATAATGCAGTATTTGCACTCTGAGTTTTTGTTGCTGTTTTTTTCCTTAAGCAAACAGTGCTCAGGAGAAAAGGTTCTAATAAAAAGAGTTTTCTCCCTAAAACTTCCTTCAAAAAAAAAAAAATTTTCTTCAAGTATTGCATGGCCATGGGAATATAAACTTATGAACTACCTGGATGCAAGAGGTAAGACCTTCCCTGTTTCACTGAGAGCTCTGTAAAACAGAGTCCTTCCAAATGTGTTCCCTGAGTACAGTAGCTGCATGCCAAGCCCCTGATGCCATGTGAACAATAATGGACTATTCTCCTCCACTCTGCCGAGGTGGTGGTTTTTTGTTGTTGTTGTTGTTGTTTGTTTTTGTTTTTTGTTTTTTTTTTCCAGTTAATTTCAAGCCTCTTCTAAAAACTTTTCTCAGCTTGGCCTTTCTTGAGCTCTTGTTACAAAGAACTATACTTATAAACCTGTCATGGAACTAAGAATAAGCATTGCAAAAATAAAAATTCAGATTTCCACAACTTGCAAGCCAAAAGCACAACCATGTGAGGCATTTTGAGCTATCTGAATGTTGATACGATGGTCTTAGATCAGACTCATGGACTTATTAGCAAGAGTAACTTACCTAATCTTTGCATCATGAGAGTGAAAGTGTCATACTGTGAGGAGTGCAAGAGGTCTTGTGTTTTCTGGAGTGAATCCTTGGACTCCAAAAGCTGCAAAGCAAGCCATCTTATTTTTTTTCTGTCCAGAAGGTGCTGGCTTATGTGTGTGTATTATTCTCTGAACTGCAGGAATAATGAAAGCGCGTTACAAAATAGGATGAAGTTTCACTGTTGTGAGTACCATAGATAACGATGTGTTTCTGGCTTTTCTTACTGTGTTTTTTCTCATCTAGGGGGGGAATGGGCAGCTGTGATTTAGGGCCTTCCTGGCATTCACACCTGTAGGTGGCAGCACCTTCCTGTTTTATGGGCAGTGGGGGCTTGTTCCCGGGTTTCTAGTGTGATTAGGAAGCTGAAAATTAGAAGCAAGACCTTCCCACCCCTTTCTAAGGTTAACATTCTCTTCTGCTATGATGTAAATGTACAGCAGTGTTTGCTCAACACATCTGTCAGACTAGCTTGCTCTTTCTCCATTCGCTTTAAACATGGCTTCTCCCTTTGGTTCTGGGTCTGTTTTTCTCCTATTTTAATTAGCTCCGCTTGGTTTTTGGACTTCCAAGTTCTAAGATCTGCTTGAAGGTAGAATCAAGGACTTGATGAAGGGCTATCTGAAATGCTGTCCCGGCAATGTTGTGAAAAAGAGCAGTCAATGGCTATTGGGAAACTGTGCATCTCTTCTACTTCTGTTGAAATACGTGTATTGTTGTTGAACCCTGAAAAGGTCCAAAGTAGCTGTAAACCAAGTAATGTTTTGACTTTTAACAATGTCATTCTGATTTCCTTGGGTTCTTCATTCTCTGATTAAGGCTGTTAGAAAAAGAGACATCGTATCAACTTGAAATAAAAACTTATGCTGCGGTAACATATGAATATTAATAAATAAGAGAAATTAAGAAGTCTTAAATTTGTTCTAGCAAGATAAGCCAACAGAGCAATAGCAAAACATTGGGATAAGTCAGAAGAATAGTAAGAGAACTGGTTCTAGAAAATACTGAGAGAAGATTATTTATATATATATTATATTTTAAACTATATTAACTACTATTAAACTTGAGCTTTTTTTTAAATTAAAATTATTGAATCAGATCTCTAGTTTGTGTCGAGAGAGAGTCCATAAAACTTGCACCATCTGAGCACTCTGTTATAAGGATCCTTTTCCAACAGAGACATAGGGCAACTGCTGCTGTGCCTCATCGCTGGGTGTTCCAATCAGAGTCTGCAAGAGGCCCCAGTGTAGGCAATGGCCAGAGGCAGAAGGGATGGAAAGATGCTCACATGACCACTCACAATAAGCCCAATCAGCCAAGGAAGAGATGAAAGCAGGTGCCCGATGTTTCTTGTATTGGTTTTCTCTACCTAGGGATTCCCTTTTCATGGAGGATTCACAGCTACACAATTAGAGCAGCTTTCCAGTGAATGAAGCAGCTAGAGAGGTATTCAGTCCACTGTGTTTCTCTACTGGTGGTATTAAAGTCACTGTTCCAGAAGGACACTACCAATATTGCTTCGGATAATACTGTAGCTTTGTCTGCCTGGCTGCTGTCCAGTAACCACTGCTTATCTCCGCAATGATACCAGACTGCATCTTTAGATTTGCCCTTTGCGTTGGAAAATGAAGCCTGTGAGTGTTTTCTATACCTGTATCAGGGATTGTATCATACATACTAAATCTTTTCTCAAAAGGAACACGAGCAGTACCTTTTTCTTGTGCAAAGGATCCATAATGCTACTCAGTAGCTTGTCGTCTGTTAAGTGAAACTGAGAAATGCATCAGTTTTGGATGTCTAACTCATCTTCCTTCATAATAGTGTGAAAGTGCAAAATTAAAAATACATTGTTTATGCTATCAGGAAAAGGCACTTATGACAGTGACATAGGTTCAGCCTGAAAAATTCAAGTACCATACTTTCCTAAGGTAGAAGTATTCCAAACACAGGCTTTTTAGTGCTATTTTAGGATTACATTTGCTTTATGAAGCTCATAGTCATTTTCTGTCTCCAAGGAGCAGAAGCTGGATGTGGTAAAGGGACAGAAAATTACTGTTGGTCACCAGTCATCACCTTCTAACTGTTGACTACTGGCTGGCTAGTCAAATAGAAATTTAGGACTTCTCTGTCACTTTCAGCTGGGTGTAGGATTTTAGGCGTCTCAATTGCTTTGCAGCAACCTTGCCTCCCCTCAGCACTGTGGACAGCCATTATGGTGGTGTTTCAGAATCAGCTCTCGGGATGCATTGTTTTGCTGCTATGGTGTAAGCATGTGGGGTTTTTCAGCATTGCATGTTCTGGGAGTTCTTTTATATTTCAGTGGGATTTTGGGGTTATGGTCCACTGGAGTCCTTCCAGCGAGCTAACTTTGGGGTTTCAGCTGCCAGTCTTCTGTTTATCTGAACACCAGAACGTTTCATATTGAGCCATCAGGATACACGATAGAAAAAATTGTGTGATGGATTTTACAGCCAAGTTGTCTGTGGGTATAATGCTTAAAATGGTGTATTAGCTCTGGGATCAGAGACATGAGGAAGGTGCTGAATTGGTACATGCTTTTATACTTGCGTGCATGCACACACATATATCTATATGTATTCTGTATACCTGATTCATTTGATGGATGCTGCTTCTAGGCTCCTTGACAGTAATGAGAGGATCGTGCTCTAGAACTGGTGTGACCAGAATTGGCAGTAGGATTTCAGGATACCTGAAGCCACTTACAATTCTGTGCAGAACTTCATGAAATGCTGAACCACTTCCTTACAAAAGAGGCCTTGACCATTAGTGTTTGGAAGTGTTTGCGCTAGTCAGTTACTAACAAGTCTGTGAGAGATTGACTACTGAGGTGTCTGTAGAAGGTGGTGATTCTCCACACCAGAGAGTGACATAGTAATTGGTGGCTTTTCATAATTGTTTCCTGAAATGTCTTGGTTCATCTGTGAAACTTCAGTGACAAAGCTTTTTGCTTTTTTGTACCAGCTATAAAATTTCATCAACTAAAGGTACTATATAAAGTCTAGGATGATAAGGTGCTAAGGAATTCTGAATGTTTTCCTGAAATAAATTGTGACTCTAGACCCAACCAAAGACACTTTTTTCTTCCTTTTCAGAAATCATGTAGATGAAGTTAGTCACATTGTCTTCCTTTTTCATATGTTCTGTGGCTAGTTTGTAGTGCAGTGATTTTCATACGTTGCTCAAACTGATTACGATGGTGTGCTTTTACAGTGAGGTTGTCCTAACCTTTTTTTCAAAGAAATTATTTTTGTTGTGAATTCAAAGAAATGCTTTGCCTAGGGCCCTGGCCATCAGGGTGGCATGCAGCAGCAAGGTGACTTGGCTGAAGAATAGGAGTGCATCCACATGCATTAGAGTCGGTAGAACCATCTGGTATCTCAGTGGACTAGCTTCTAAAGTTGACCCAGTAAAGCCTGCTAGGAACCTTACTGGTAAACAACAAAATACTAATTATGCGTGGAAGGTGGTTGTTTTTTTTTTTTTTTTGTTGTCCAATACACCTCAATCTGGGCTGTAACTGTCCTTGGGAGGGTGATGGAAGTAGGAGCTTCCTCACCATCCATGTAGTTAAAAACCTCTTATTCTGATGTCTTCAAACACACTATGAAAATGCCCAGTCCTGCACCTCTCATGCACGTAACTTTGATCGGAATTACCAGAATTATCCTGCACATGTACGTATCCTTGTTAAAATGTATGGATCAATGCTGCTGTCTCCTTTGCCAACAGCACTGGCTCTCATCTATATCAACTACCCTCTCTAGAAATTGAAATAATACCCCTGGCCAGTTTTAGTGTTGTGCCTAGAAAGTAGGCTATATGTGGAGATATATTCTGCCACAAATAATCGACATCAAAGTTAGCACAATACCATACGCAGCTTTTGAGGGTTTGCTTTGCTCTATTTCCAAGGCTTTTTTCTTTTCCATTTTTTTTTTTTTTTTCCCCCTCCTTTCTGGTACACAGATTGATTGTTGGTGTCCTTTCCAGAACAGAAAAGAAACTGAGAGGTACTCATTTTCCTGTTTGGTGGTGAGGTGAGCGTGAAGGTTCCTGTCAGGTCAAGACTTTTTCCTGTAATGTTGTCAAAACCTAACCTCTTTAGGCACCTTAATGACTCCCTAACAAAGATGGAGCTGGAGAGCCTGGTCTCCACCTTGGTCTTATAGTAATATTGCAATGGTGCATCTACTCAGTGTGTGCATGAATGATGGCCTGATTCAGGCTAGAAAGCAGGATCATATAAAACTATGGATTAATTCTTAGTTTATCTTCAACAGAGAAAATCCTTCATTATTTTTCTACTAGAACTGAAGAATCTGCAAGGCTTATCTTTACCCTTGCTATCTTGATTATTCAAAGCTCCCAGCACCCTCCTGGAACAGCAGTCTGTGTGCATGCAGATGATAAGTTGTGAAGGATGAATATAGTTTTTATCTGTGGTTATTTGAACATCACTGTTCATGTCTAGTTCCTTTGTGTCATGCATGCTAAGTAGAGAGCAAAAGATGCAACTGTTCGGTGATGAAAAAGAATAAAGGTTTGGTGATCCTAATACTGAAAAGTTTCATGTACTCTTCCCCTCCCTGCCGTTTTCAGTCCCCTTCTGTAACTTGTTTTAGCATCAGAGCTGTATCATGGGCATGTGAGGTAGGAATGATTAGACCAGACTACTTGATGGAATCTGGTCCTTTGCTGCTCTAAGGCACTGTATCATGGAATTCTGTCACCAAGTGACCCATCATGTCACCTTTGACTTTTCTGCTTCTCTTTTGACATCCAGAATTCACCTAGGCTTCCTTTGCTAATTATGTGTAGTAAAATGTGTGCCTACAAACAAACAGAAGGGACAACTGGGTTTTCCACAGGTTTTAGCATGGGAATGCCCAATTTTGATAAGGCCTGTCTTCCACAAATTCAAGTTAATGGGGAAAAAAACTGTTCTTGTTATTATTATAGAGATGTGAGCATGGGCCAGGCCCTCTGATGAAGCTGAGGCTACCTTGCTTTTGCTGTGCTTTGGTCTCAGAGTTGCTACTACAAAAGTAGTGAAAATATTTGAAATAGAAGCATCTTGTGGAAAATCTCATATTACCTGCTTCTTTCCTAATCTTGCTTAATTTTTTTTAATGTGGTGTGAAGTAATACTCTATTCAGTGATTTATTTATTGATCAACTGTCAAGTGAATTAATTCTGAATTATGATTTCTTATTAAAATCCATATGAACATGCAGTTCCTTTTGATTTACACATAGCACATGATGCTAATTTTTCTGTTCAGCTACAGAACAAGTGAAAATCCCTTTTGGTGCCTCTCCACTTTGCTGCGGAGGACAGAACTGCGATGTTGAGGCCCGTTTCTTGTAGATTGGTTTCTTCTAGAAGGTAAAATCTCACAATGGCACTGACTGAAGAGTTTTTCACCGGACAATGCCAAATCATCAATGATGATCATGGAATCATGATAGTTTGATCAGTATCTGACAGGAATAATGCTTTGTCAATAGGGAGATGCTTGGCTTCTTTCGCAGTGTAGAGTGTAATTCGCATGAAACCAACATCAACGTATTTCGGGGTAAGTCCCAGGCTGTGACTCTTAGGAGCTGGATATAGAATTGTGACAGGTCCTTTAATGGTTTCTCCTTAGATGACTCTGACTCTGCTGAATGTGAAGTAGGGCCAAGCATGTCCTTAATTCCACAGGGCCTGTTACTGTGGTGTTTTTTTTTTTTAATTATACAGTTATGTTTATATGACACATGTTCACTTGGAAGTGAGGTCAAGATTGTGCTAAACACTTATTGTGGGGTGGTGGGTGTTCCTGGCTTCTATGGTTAGTGAAGTTACCACAGCATCTCTTGGATTTAGGTCCTTAAGGTTTCTGATAGAGATATAAAAATGTTTTTCATATGGTGCCTTCCCCAAGGTTCTTTGGCATCCATGGTGTTAGTCACGAAGGCTGGGATTTTTTCGGTGAACTCAAAAAGCTCCAAAATACCCCACCAAAATGGCAGGGGGTAGAGGGGGGTGATGACCATTAAAAACCTGACCCACAGATTTTGCACCACCACTAAACTTTCATGGAGACCAGAAACTAGGAAGTATTTCCATAGATTAAATAACGGATTCTATTACAGCCTGTGATACAGACACAATGAACATTGTTATTTTTCTTTAGGAAACTGTTTTGATTTCAAGGAGTTGGTGCCCTATCTAAATGATAGGGTTGCACATTGAAAGCTGCATGAGAAAGTGGTGAACAATGATGTGTCTTTGTTTTTGCATTCAGCTGACTTTTCTCTCATGATTGAAATTGGAATAAAGTGAAATACTGTTGTTAAGTTGTAGCTTGAAACAGTGTCACTTTGATTATTCAGTGGCCTGCTTTTTTAACAATGTGCTGTGATGATAAAAGACTTTGTGGGATGTAAATATTTAAACTGCATTTAGCTAAACAAAAGCTGGGAAAGTTACAGTAGTAGTTTCTGCATCTTTCATTGCTATTCTTTTTACATTGAAGGAACAGGTCACTTAATGGTATAACATAGTATCAGACACGCTTTCCTCAGTAATAAAATGGGGATAATACCACAAAGGACTGTGCTGTGGTGATTCATCTTTATAAAGTTCTACAGAAATAGTAGGCGTTATTAGCATCCCATGTGATTACAGTGACAGGATGATATGGTAGTTTGTCTGAATTGATATTAAGTAGTACTGAAAATCTCTCAAAAAACCCTGTTCCTTCTGGATTTCCAGACACCAGAGATTTAGAACAGTTTGGATAAACATCTGGACTGAACTGAATTCTATTGCTTCTAAAGATTACCTTAAAAGACAGATGAAGGAATCCTGTATTGTGATAACCTTCTATCTGAAGGATCTCAAAATACTACAGGAATCAACACGCAAACTATATATAGATTATAGCAGCTCTGTCAAGTTAGAGTACTGTTTGGCAGAACACAGTGAAACAAAACAACATGATAGAAATGAAAATGGAAAAATACAATGCTAAAACACTGGGAGAATGTAGTGAGAGGGGATGTAATCATTGGGATCTGGCAGGGAACAGGGAAGTGTAGCTTCTTTTCCCACTCAATGTACCGTGTGAATTGGGGTCTGGACTTAAAGGTTCAGACATGCCTTTATGGCTTATGCGAAAAATTGTAGCTCCAGGGACAAGCAATTTGGTGGGATGCAGGTTAAATAGTGTTTCCTATAGAAGAATCATAACTGCTTGTTTGTCAGCATAACATCACAAAACCCATGCATTTTAAACTGTTACATCATTGTCAAAAAGGTGCTGCTTACCAGACTGTGCAGAGCACTTGCAATAGCATCATCTTTGGAAGGTGTTCCCTTTTCTAACCCTACTCAGTTTGACTGAGCTGAGATTGCAGTACACGGCTGATATCACTTGCATTTAAAATGTAAAAATAGATGTGTACATTTTACAAATGTATTTCATTTCTCCATGCCTTGATTTTATTTTTCTTGAAATGTTGACAAGTTTTTAAAAGTTGTCTCTCTTATTTCTGACCTTGTGCAACTGCCTGGTTTTGAATCTGCTCTCTGCGGCAGAGAATTGATGCAGCTGATCTGAAACAGCAAAAGCTGCTTCTCATCCTGCATTGTTGCTTTGATAAAGACACTGATAAGAGCAATCTTACCCAGGCTACTGCTTTTAGTTTTCTCATCTTCCAGAAAAACAATGGATCTTGAGAAATTATGCTTTCTGCTTTTCAAATACAGAAACCTATTAGCGCTCAACAATATGTCAGAGGATTTGCTGTGAATCTTAACTATCTAAAATAAATGTCCAGGGTTTAGCATTTTAGAAATGGTAGAGCTGTTCATAGGGATGGGAATGATAGTTCTGTGTTTGTTTGCACGATTTCTCTCTAATTATCATAGCCAGGCTGTCACCAGGCTGTTTATATCTTAGCCCTCTGTCTGGTACACTAGGCACATGACTGACTAGTGATTTACTGTGCTATGCTAAAATTCCTGCAAGTGACAATTTAGAAATAGCAATTTAGAAGCTGATCAGTGAAAGCTTGTTGTGCTGAATCAGTCAAAACGTTACACTGGTTCCCATTTAATGGATCTGTTGAAATTAATTATTTAAATATCCAATGATTCTCTTTCCATTTTCAAGTGGTCCTAAATGAACATAAACATGTTCCCGTCCCTCCCCCTTTTAAATATTTCACCAAGTTTTCCTGTCAGTGTGATAATTAAAGAAATTGATAATACGTCTTTAGAGGAAGGCCAAGGGCCCTAAGGGGCAGTGTCTGTTTCTCTCAATCACTCCTAAGCATTTGCCAATAAACAAAGAAATGCTTCTTGAAGTCAAGAAAAGGATTAATCTACAGCTACTAGCCATTGTGTGAGTGCCTATCATCTGGAGTAGGAGCTTAGCCCTTCTTGAGGCCGTGGCCCGCTTTCAAAGTTTTAAAGTCCTGTGAATTTATCTGAAACTTGGTTCCTAAATGACTTCATGAGTCTGAGATTTTTGTTAGTGAGCTAGAAAGGTATCGTCACAGAAATGCTCAATGAATTTAGGTGATCAAAGAATGCTCAGTAGTCCAAGTTTGTAAATGACAAGTGAATGCAAATGCAGAAACATCCCCAGAACTCTAAAGACAGTTCTTAAGTCCTGTAGTGCTCAAGGAAGTAAACTTGGGATGATATTCCTGTAACTAATAATCTGAATTCGCATGTGTGACCCTCATTTTTAAGTATGCCTCCTCCAGAGCAGAGATAAGTGATGCTGTTTGATAGCATTCAACTTGGGAGAGACTATGTAGGACTTGTCTGATGGCTTGAGAATAAATTTCGGATGTGAACTGAAGGATTTCTGGTTTCATTGATGTCAGGGTCAAGTGTGAGCCTCAAAGGAGACTGACTACTTTGCTTTCTCAGGCAATAACAAGTAGAAATAGGTTGATTTCATAAGCCTTAATGAAAGAACTTTGTCTGATGACAATGAGATGATTGCTTCTATGATGGTTTGAAGACCACTGAGAGACTTTGATATGAGAACCGTAAACGGTTATGAATCACTTTATATTAGATGAACAAAAACAATTTGCAGACTCATAAGTCAGAGGGTGTCCTGTTGCTACAGCATAAACTTAAAACCATATTCTGCATGACAGTTTTGTCTAGAGATGCTACAAGAAGGACAAATTTTGGAGAACGGTGACTGAAGGGTGCAACACTGAACTAAAGAAGTACTTGTATTCAACCAGTACAAAAAGGAGGTAAGTATGGCCTCGTAATCCTGTCTTCATAGTAGTAAAGCAGCAAGTGCATTCCTAAAAAATATTCCAGGAACATATCTTGTTGTAAAACAAAACAGAAAAAACAACAAAGAAACAACAAAAAAATCTTAATACAAGCAGTAGTGATTGTATCCCCCTTTTTTTCCCCACCCCCGTATCCCGCTTGAACTCAAAGCATGCAGTATTAAATTTTCTCCCAAAAAATCAATGTTGTGGGGTGGTTTTATTTTTCATTCCTCACTTGCAGAAAATAAATTCTTTAAGAAGTAGACACTATCTGACAAATTTGTTGCACTTCTTTGAGGAGCTTCAGTGGAGTTTTGAAATTTTGACTTTTAAAAATATGCTCAGTGTGTTTACTAGCTGGGACACGATACAGACTTGACGTGCTCTGATCAGTTTTTTGCGTGAGTTACAGCATCAGTGGGCGTGCTGGTTTTTTTTTTTTNAATAAGTTTGCTGTCCTGCTGTGTCCCTTCTTTGTTTGTTGTGTTCAGGTCTTCACTGTATGCCCTAACTTCATATAACTATTCAAAGGCCTCCTTTCAGATTATCTGGTTGGATCAGGATCCCATGGTGTATTGTGTAATTTGGGCAAATGAACTAGGACTCCTTAAAATCAGATGAGGGGAAGTGAATTTATTTGTAAGCCCGTTCATATGAAAAATGAACATATGAAAATCCCAGTTACTTGGCCTATAGAAATTTTAATGGAAAACAGTTGAAACTCAATATGTTTACTTGATCTTTAAAATTACATACCAAATAGACTTTGAAGGAATACAGGTAATAAAATATTTTTTTTGTGAATACAAATACCTGTCTCATTCAAGCCACCCTCTTGAATACCTTTCACTACAACCATCTTTAACTGTAAAGATTTTCTGAAGAACTTGAGGGCCGTTACTGAGCTGGAACGTGCCAGCCCATCACTTCAGTGTTTAGTTTGCAAAGTCCAGATGGTGGCAAGCTGCAAATGGATATTTCTGCAGCTGAAATATCTATCCCCTTGGCAGACTCGAGAGACACTGGTTCTGGCAGATTTAGACTTGTCTCTGGCTATTTAGCACAGTTGTACAGCTAATGGGCTGTTGGACAATTTTGTCAAACTTGCTATTTTCTAGTGACTCGTTTATAATTCTGTGAAAGGAGCGCACGGTTAGCCATTTGTGAATAATTGGAAATCCTCTTGAGATCTCAAGAAAAACACTTTTATTGTTAAGTAGGGTTGATTTGCCTGTTTATTTAGTTATCCCAGATAGAATCTCAATACTGACCTTTGAATGCTCCATATATTTCTCCAAATTGGATTTTGCCTTTGTGTGTGTGTCTGACGTGTTTTAAGAGGCCAAGGTCTTAATTACTGTTATTATGCCTAGTTTACCATACGATTATAGTTGATGTTAATTAAAATGGGGACTTTGTAAATGCAAGAGGCAGATCTGGAAGTTTTATGTGGTGGCATGTACATTTTCACAGGCGTTCAAAGGTATACAAATATGAAACCTTTGTCACCAGCTGCATTTATTTTACTTTTCATCAGTTTACTGATAATCTGCTCAGTGATTTCCTGAACACCAAAATTCTTGATTAGCCTCAAACCGAAGTAAAACTTAAATGATCTTCCAATTAGTGTTCTAAATATAAATCTTACATGAGAAACCTTTTTCCAGTATCTATCAGGCTTGTAGATGAGAGCTATGTGCCTTTGAAAAGAAGCGTTATCTAGCTAACCAACACAGCAATTCTCACTTCATTTTGCACTGCAGTACCCTGATACAATCACAGTCATTCTGTACTGACTTTTCGAATTTATTTTGGACAGTTCTGCTATGAACTAGAAAGTTAAAACCTTTGTCTTCCTCTAAGACTTGCATTACAATTGCTCAGCTTTACAAATAGAAATGCATGCAAATAGCACTGATACGTTTTAAGATATATGACCAATGCTGAACGTGAAATGATGTAACATTAAGGATATTTATTATCTCTAGATGAGGATGATATGAATGACTTGCTTGTGTCTTCCTAGGCCTGTATAAATGGGATCTGACATACAGATAACATGGTGTAATGAGATAGAAGTAATACCTACACAGAAGAATATGTTCTTAAGATGGATTTTTCCATTGGTTAGGAAAATGCGATTTATATTTTCAAACTGAATTGTTTTAAAATTCTAAATGATCCTGGGTTTGGTATTCTGTGTAGCAAAATGCCAGTGTGCTGTATTTTCCTCTCTCAATATAGTTTAATCTGTATTAAAGCTCTGTGCTGTCACAACTTTCGTAAATTATTACACAGCCAGCCAATAGAAATTACATAAATACTGCAAATATAATCGTCTGTTCTTAGCAGAAACTCTTAAAGAACTTTTAAACTAGTTACAACAGAAAGTGGTAATCCTTCTATTAAAACTTTCTTACCATGTTATAAGCTTGCTGTTATGCAACATTTTTCACTTTGTCAGCTGAAAACTGTTTTTCTAAAAGTAATCTAGACCTTGCTTTGCTGAGATGGAAATAAGGGGAAGTTTGTCTTGACTAAGTGCTCTGTTTTCCTGTGACTCTGAGCAAGTAGTAGTTAGAATGAAACATTGGAAACAACAGTAATTTACTAATCAGGAGAAAAATGGTTGTTACTGAAACATACCCCATGTTTACTGCAAAATTGATTTAAAGCACATTTTAAAAATAACAGCTAAAGAAAAATAGGCTCACAGTGGGCTCCAAATTCTAAATGCAACATTTGCATATGTATGATTAAGTGCCACAGAACGGACTTTGCTCATTGAGGTCTCTTAAGGGCAATGAAGACAGCAAGAAATGTGTTGTTGAATTAAGCTGCCTGTGGAAGTCTGAGGAGCACTGTGCTCCTGATCAGGCTTTTCATTGCCCTTGTGGAAGACACTGAAAATAAACCTAAATTCTATGATACCTCTACCCAAGCCCTAGACTGTCTTTTTACTGGATTTTTAATGACCAAAGTACTAAAAAGTAATTAGCTTAAATTACCACTTGCACCTTCATAACCTAAAGATGAGAAGGAAAGAATTATCCAAGTGCTCATGCTTTTCTTGGAACAAAGAGGATTAAAGATGGCCTTTAATGTAGAGCTAAAATGAAATATACGGTCTGCTGTCCAGGAGCATGCGTAGCTGAAGAAATGAGATCTAGCAAAAACCTAAGCAAAAGCAAATAGTTCAGTATACACTTCCTCTGCAGAGCTTATGAAGAAGGGAGTAGGGGCAGCTTTAAACAGCAGTTAACAGACCGGAGCCTAAAGCAGGGTGCTGCACTGTGCGTGGAGCTGTGCTGCAGCAGGGCTTTGTGGGGGAGACTAGGACAGAGCTTGATTAATCCATAATATGAGTTATCCACCCCTAGGTTAACAACAGTTGACAAAATTTGAGTGCAAGAGTAACAGAAAGGATTGAGTTTATTTTATATTGAGTGTATTTTGTCACCTATGAAATAAATTATATAAACCCCTGTACAGGGGAGTGAATTTCACTCTGACAGACCTGGTGTTGGAGAAAAAAGAAATGAAAGTGGTTGCTAGCAGCCAGTTTCCAAAGAAAATGAATTTTAAAAGCTTGTGTGGCAAGCAGCAGAAGCTACCTTAAGTGGTCTTCTCCCTTTTTGCATTTGTGTACCTCCTGCTTTTATACCTGTATGCATTTCATGTGGCAATAAAAAGATTGCAGCCAAGTTGGTGCTGGTTATTCCAGATGGAAAGATCATTGCCTCTTGAGGTACTGTAACAAAAGACTTGGCAGTTCATAAGTAGTGTTCCTGCTGGGAGCAGGTGTCTTCAGTTTGACAAGATTGCACTTTATCCGTGGGTGCTTGAAATGCACTATGGTTGGTAGCAGGTCAAACAGGTCTGAATTTTTAAAGAGAGTGTTGTAAGACTTCAGTAATGAGCTTGAGGCGGTGAACAATGACATGCAAAACTAATTACCTGTTTACTAACGTCACAATAATTCATCTGTTTGTCTTGACTGGAGCCACGCTGAGCCTTGGCTCCTTCTGCCAAGCCTACTTTCCAGCCATTGAGTGATTGTATGTGAACTGTTTAGCTAGGAAGTGCCAAAAAAGAAGAAAAAGAAGAGGGAAAAGGGAATTCATTTAACTGCTGCAACATAGATTTTAATTTACTGACCACATAAGAGATTTAGGAATTAGATTTGCTTCTATACAAGGCATGTCTCTGTGGGTGCAGTGTTTTCACTGAACAGCATAATCCGGACACCCAGCAGAAGAGTTAATTATCTGAGTGCTAATGTTCTCAGACAAATACGTAATGCATCGTAAGTATTAGCAATGAAGTGCTGGCTGGCAGTGTAAAATCTAATTATCTCTAGAAGTTTTATTGTTGAAATGTGATTACTACACTTTGCAAAGATCCAGGTTACAAGCAGACACCCAAGAGCAGGGGGCCTGGGGTGCTGTGATGAGTCTCTCACTGGGAATCGCACACAAACTGCTTTCAGTTGCTGAAACAATGTATTTGTGACCGTGGGCTATAGTAGTTTGGGTTAGATCAGCAACTTTGTGTGGTTCTCTGACCTGGTGAACTCAGTAGTTATCCCATTATAAAACAACAAAAAAGTCATTCTTAGGAAGTCAAAAGAGCATAAAAAGCTGACATTTTTGTCTTATTCAGGAAACTCCTTGGCCACACTAGTTTGTATGTCATAAATCAGAACTTGTGTGATTTGGTTGATCTGGGTATGCTTCATTTCTTTGATTGTGTGAAGGGTTAATCTTCTATAATTCACTATTAAATTAACTCCCAAAGTAAACTTCATGTATTTTAAATTGCTAGGATTTAGTCAGCAAAGAGCTGCACAGCACTTTTCTATTTGCTTGGTTCCCCACTCCACTGAAATGGGAGGATCTTTTTCTTCTGACTTCAGTGGACAATAGATCAGTCCTTAATTTTACTACAGACTGGGAAGGCTGTGTTATGACCACTTAAAGTAAAACGATGGATTACAGTTAGGGCTAGCAGACAAAATTGTCAACTAAAGGCAAAGAAAATGTTTCATAAATGGG
>VXAL01012043.1:74659-178456 GCA_013399475.1 Chauna torquata
TGCTTAATGGTATGCTGAGCTATGTGTGTCCAAGGAATGTGTTCTAGAAATCCCTTTCTTACTTGAATAGTAATAGTCAAAAAGAAAGAGTACTTGAGGCTCAACAGCAGAAGAACTAGGGGACTCTGGAGTGTTTTCCATGAATTCTGTTTTTAGCCTTTCTTATTTGTAAAGACTTTGCCTTTACCAATCAGTCTCCTGAATTATTTAGCATGTATTTTATGCAAACAGCTTAAGAATACTGAACAAGGAAGCATTCCCCTCACCTTACCCATATATAACAGATAATGTGTGTGACTTGGAAATAGGTACCCACAGCTCTCATAAAATCTGAAGTTGGATTTAAGTAAAACAAATCAAAACAGAAAAATGATAAAAACAAAAAAAAAAACCCACCTTTCTGATCCAGCTCAGTTGTCACCTGGCTCTAGAGCTGCCATAATTCCATTGGTATTATGTTTTTAGTACTGACATTTCTGACCTGCTTGAAATTCACTGTAAACATCTAGAAAACCCCAAATCAGAGCAGTCCACTATCCAGGACTTATCTGAATGTGATCAGGAGCAGATGGTGGAATTCCTCCACGTGTCTCCCCTGAGCAGCCTACTTTGGCCGATGTTTGTAGCACATGTAGTGCACAGTGAGAGCGCTGGGCTCTCTGCTGAGCATGAAGTCTTTTAGAGGGTCTGTACACTGAGGAAGTCAGTAAAGTCCTTGATCAGGCTGAGAGCTGCAGGTATCATCTGCAATGTGAGCTAAACCAAGGTGGTGATAGTGGTGAGGGCAGCTGCGAGTAGTAACTCCACCCCTGGCCCAACTGGATCCAGAAGGGGATGCCTGTCTGTATGGTCTAATTTGTTAGGCAAAGTAACAGAGCATGAGGGAATGGATGCTATCTTGGTATCAGGATTAGGGTAACTCGAGTTGTGATTCCTACTTGGGGATTTTATGTAATGATCATATTAATGTTGGTGTCTTTTTTTGTTTGTTTGTTTATTTGTTTTAGGTGTATCGTCTTGAGATGGAAGATGGCCTGCTGCTATTGCAAGAGCATTGTGAACTGTGGATCATGACCAGACAGAGCTATTTAGCTTCAGTTTCAGTCCTGAAGAAAGCTTTCCTGGATTTCAGGTGCCCTCCTGTCCTGTCCATTTCTTTCTGGTTAGTACTGCAGAAGTGCTCTCTGTTTAGTGTGGTGGTCCTTCTGAGGCCCTTGTTTCTCCTCATACAAAGTCTCAGGAGATGTGCCTTCTGCCTAGTGCAGGAGCTAATTAAGTTAATGGTGTTGCTAAAGGAACCACGGATTTTGGCCCAAGCAAAATAAACAGTTTCTGCTACATCCACAAATGCTTGCGTCGTATGCCCAAAGAAATAAGGGAAGGAGGAACAGAAAAGGCATTTCTTCTTCTTCTTCTTTTTTTTTTTTAAATTCCATGCAAAGTCTCTGCAGCCCATTGTAGAATTCAAAACAACTTCACAATTTTAGATTAAGTTTTTGTTATATCTGTGCTGCTCAGATTGGCAATGACATTTTCACATCCAACTAGGGTCTGAAAAATGAGACTTTTAAGAGCAACTTTCAGAAAGTGATCACTGTTGCTGTTAGAGATATCACAGGTATTGTCTCCTAACCTTGGAGAAATTTACTTGTGTCTTGAGTCTGCAGAACTTTCCTGGAAATGAACCAACAACAGAATTTCTCATGAGATTTCTCTTATATCCTGGCAAGCTTCTTTCCTGGAGTGCGTTTGCAGGCCCCACAGGAAGAAGCTGATGAGAACAATAAGAAAATCTCAGGGAAAAATAGACATGTAAACTCTGAGATTAATTCTGGGGGAAGACGTGGGTTGAGGTTAGTTTTTTAACCCAGTTCAGTCATTCATATGCTCACAATTCTATCTAGAAAAGGGCCAGACATGAGTCAGTTGCCTGAAACTGCAGAGGGTATTCTGTCTATGTTCAATGAACTTCAGTTCTGTTTCAGTCTGCAGAATTGCTGCTTAGTTGATAAGCTTTTTTGCAAAATCTAAATAGTTTGCCTGCATCAGCTGTAATCCTCATCCTGGGATTTGCAAAGACATTTGAAATTTTCTGTGCTGCAAATCTGGTCAAAAATAGTTCCTGATGTTTCTGACTTGAGCTCAAGACAGGAACTGAATGATGCACTAACATGCAATACGTAATTTTCATCAGTGAAAAGTAGAACTGTAAGCAGTAAGTCCTTCAGTTCTAGTGGATAGTTAATAAGAAGCCTAAGGAAGTAAAATATATGAATTGCTAGAATGGATGACTGAATAAATATTCATGGCAGTCTAATGTGAAACACATGCATTCTTATTTAGTCTGTGCTTACAGACAGGCAAAGCACAAATTTCCTTCTGTTCTGAGTGAAAATGTTTCAAAGTAAACAAAACAGTATAGGAAGTGAAGTATAACATCTAGGAAAGACAAATAGGAAGGGAAATAAGACAGACAAAGGTGATCTTAAGGAAGTTTAGTAGCCATTTAAAAAAAAAATAGAGTTGAGGAGACAGAAAGAAATGAAACACTAATAATGCCATTTATGCTTTTGTGCCTGTGGTAGATACCCCAAGCACAACAATACAGAGATGAGATTCAGATGAGCCAAAAGGTAAATAGCACTCAACCAATTGGTAAGAAGGTGAGCACTGACTGTGGGATCAGCCTAACAGAGGCCGATGTTACACTGATGACTTGGCAGAGAGATAGCACCAGGGCTGAAACCACCTGCAGCTCTTACACAGAGAATGATATAACTCAGCGCCTGCTACGTGGGAGAGCGGAGCAATTACAGTAACAGTGCTCCATCCCATTAATTGAAAGTTATGGGGTGCTCAGCCACACAAGGAAAACATTGACAGACTTCAGAGCAAATGCAAGGGTACTGGGAATCCTGTGACCATGTACAGGGCAGGAGCTAAGAAAAGCTGGCATGGAGACTAAATGATGGTTATGGGTTAGGAGCATCTGAGAGCTGCAGAACGTCATGCTGGGAGGCAGCGATGTGGTAGTAATCTCACCCTATGAAACCACTACTGCAGAACCATCAGCAAAGGGGCAAGGGAATAAAGGCTTATCTGGAATGACTGAATATTGGTAGGCTGATTCTTATAAGCAGAATGTAGAGTTAGGAGAGTGAAGTATTCGTAAAGGTGACCTTACGGAGTGGCGTTGTCATGAATCAGAAAAATGTGCAGTACTTTTGCAATATAGTTCAGAGGTGATGTGCATAGCGGATTGTACCACAGGAATGGCTGTTCTACAAGTGAAACAAAAAACCTATCTAAGGAAAGGTTCTGCTCTAAGGTATATGTTGGGGTTAAGCTGTACATTTTCTCAGCGATATGACAGGCAGTAATACTGTGTTTACTTCACAGCTGATGAACACCAGGCTTATAGTTTGTATGGAGAATTATCTCCTGAAACAGTACTCTTAGGTCATCTAGGGCTCATCACCAAGGCTCAGGTATGACACAAAAGAAAAGTACTAGATCTTGACACTGATCTGGAGCCAGGTCAAGTCAAAATTGCATGTCTTTCTGTTGTTATACTTCCGGGTTTGGATCGGACTCAAGTATAAGGAAGCTGAGGGCATGAAACAAAATCAGCATGGTGATATGGATCCCATTCTGTAGATCACTACAAGCTAAAGAAAGTTCAATTGAAAAATAGACCTGGAGTGTGTACATGCAAGTCTGCATTCCTACTCAAGAGAATTACTTTGGCAAATGTGTTTTCTTTGAGAGGAAAAGGCACTGGGTTAGCTGCATTTTAAGTGGGTCCAGATGAATCAGTACTGAAGGCGTGTCTTTGGTAGCTGAAGATGTTTGTAACTTGAACCTCCATGATAATTATGAAAATTGTCCTCTTTTTTTGTTCCAATGCATGAAGCCTAAAAACAACCCCTTAACTTCTGGACGTTCAAAACATGGAATAGACTCAAAATGAGTGTAGCTCCATCAACAGTTTGGGACTGGAACGAAGAGTTTTTGACTGATTTGTGTAGTCCAGTGTTTAGATACTATATAAATACGCCTAGTATTTACAGGGTGGGTGCTTGGTGGGCCACAGTCACAGGGCTGATTTAGATTTAGTGGAAGAGTCTGACCACCATCTCTCTTGTGTATTGAAGGAAACGCTATAAGACAGTAGACAAATCACTTTTAGATGCTCCAGTTTCTTTTTTCTGGACTTATTCCTAATGTATATTAAAATTATATCAGATCTGAGGAATGGAATTGGTAGTAAGAGTACAATTTGAATGTTAATAGAAGTTTTTTGTGCACTTTTCTTATGTAAGTGTTCTTTGCAGGGATTGCAAATGAAGGAAGTGCAACCCTGCCGTTTGTTGTGTGTATTTCAAGACTTCTAGCACATAACGAAACAAAAGAAGGTGGCTTTACTTTAGGTGTGAACATGACTCGTATTTACTAAATATTCTGAAGAGACAAGTTCAAACAGGAGGAAAAGGCGTGAGGACACCAGAGACATTCTGATCAGGAAGCTAGGCTTAAGCAGAGATCTGTCTTTGTGCTCAGAGAACAGTGAGAAAGCAGTCTTGATTTTTCTTACCATCACAGTGTGTCAAGGGCAGTGAGCACACTTTGTCTCTTGATTTTTAAAGGCAGTGCTGACATGAGTAGAATATTATTAGAGAGAACTGGAATATTATTAGCATATATATATATATGTACACACACACACATATGTTTCCCTGCCAAATCTTGTGTGTGATTTCTGTTTGGGAATCCAGTGCAGAATGCTACATGTTTATTAGCAGCATCAGTTTATTGTGAGCCACAAGGTAATGGACAGATTCTGCTTCTCAGTGGCTTTGTACACTAGAGGCATAGACAATCCTTCACGAAAGAGGAAAGATGATGCAAAGCTGTCAGCTATACGTAAAAATTACCCCCAAATTGCAGACAGCAGATGGCTGTTAATGGCAAGTGTTTTTAACATAGCTTTATTGTCCCATATTGGGACATTAACTTGTCTCTTTGGTTTTTTAAAAAAGTCACTTTGTAAAAATGACACCTTGGCATGACTTGTATTTTTCCTGTTTGGTTTCCATGTCATGTTTTGCTCAGATATGCTTGCCCAATTTTCTACAGTTGATATGCTCAGCAAGCCATTAGTGTATATTCTTTTGGTTTCATACATTCTCAGTGATTAGTAACAAAAAACCAATTTTTTGAAGGACTGCAATGAGTAATTGTTGTGCTTTGTTGGACTGATTCTGACTGTAAAGTTAGAGTACATGCTGCCCATTTCCACATGCTGAGCTGATATTTACAGGACTAAATACATAGCACCAAACTTGCTTGGACTAGCAAATGTGATAACAGAAGAAATGGAGAGAAAAATGCATATGGAACACTCTTCGCTTTTCTGTTTTGTTAACTGCAGGTTGAAAGCTAGCTTTTGGGTGATTAAACTTTTCATTTGGTTATTAAGTGATAGACATCTTGCTGAACTCGAGCATGCTGCTACAAGCACAGGAAGAGTGCTTATTTAAAGCAGACACAAAGGATTGCACAAAGAGACCCTTAAACAAAACACAAGTGTCAGCAAAACTAAACAAAGTAATCACACAATTTAAGGCAGATAGAGGCAGGCAGTAAACTGATGACAGATCCTGAATAATCCTTTAGAAAAGTCACCCTGGTGAGTTGGGAAATCTGTTTATTTGTTGCAGTTTCTTATCTTTTCCCGACAGGAAATCTAGGAAACCTCCATGTTACAGCCACTGTGTTTGCCAGGATGGACTTGAAAGTGGTTAGTTGAAGTGTGGGCAGCAGTGTCGCCACAGCAGTGCAGTGCTTAGGTGTGTGTTCCCTGGAGATTTCAGGCGAAAGAGATACAGCCCAGCCGAGGTGCTGGATTCGGTGCAGTGTGGAGCCTGGCTCATTTAGCCTTCTTTACTGTTTGAGCTGTGCTGTCTGAATTACCTCATGCATTTCAGTGCTATGCTACAGGCTGCCCATCAGCAAGTGCTGCCAGTCCCACCACAAAGCGGGGTGGCGGATGAGACACTCAGCATGTGTTTGAGCTTTGTGCTACCATGCTTATGCTACAGAGGTTCTGCTCTGAGCTGTCATGAGCAGCAGAGCCTTGCAGGGACCTTGTGGAGTCACTGTGACACTGGGAGCCAGAAGATCTTAGTCAGTGCTCTGCCCTTCCCTTACTGTATAGGAAAATCATCTAACTTTTCTGTTACTTGATTTTCTTCCTAAGTGAAGGGGTGATGATATTTGCTATGAGACCTGTGGATAAGAAACACTATGCAAATATCCAGTTCTATTTCTTTTGTCTGGGGTTTTGGACCTGGGAAAGGTCACATAGCTGGTGATTACTCTGTAACCAATTCTTCCCTGTCATGAATAAAACAGTAGTCAGCTTCTTGAAAATCATCCAGCTTCTCTCTTCCTGCCAGTCTCAGCTTCTATTCTTCTCTCCAGAGCCCTTGGCTCAGCCGTTAACCACACCAGGGTTTCACTAGTTGCAACATGCAGCTCCTCTTGAGTCAGAGTGGGAAGAAGGCTGCAAGGAGGTGGCAGGGAGGGAAAGAATAGTCACTGCAGAGGACAGAAAACTAATAACAAACTAATACTGCCCTGCCCTGCGAACCCCCCCCCAGTTAAGAAAATGGTTGGAGGCAGGAGAGGTGAAGGAGTGTGAGTGAGAGATACTTTCATAGTTGCTCGAAGAATTGGTACAAGGCAATTGATGTGGAACAGGAAAGAGCCATTTCTTGGTCAACAGTCTCTGAGGGGCATTACCAGTAAAAAGCTGGGAATCAGAAAATTGATTGGAACTCTTTAAGACCATTGAGAAATCCTACTGGACTGAGGTCATAGCAGCCTTGTTTCCAGGAAAGCAGTTCATATAGAGCTCATTCTGCCTAGATGGAAAAAAGAAGTCTTTGAGATAATTAACAAGTTTCTACTTTTTTTGTCTTCACCTAAAGCCCATCTACTTTTCTCCATTGCCAAATTTCGGTTCCAGCAAGTAGCTGATGTGGAAGGGTAGCAGCTATGTTGTATCGTATTGAGACTGAATTTCATAAAGCAAGATGAAGGCAATAATCAGTGCATTTCCTTGTTCTGCACTAGAAATAATTGTACAGCTGTCAAATTCTCACTCAGGAAAACAGACTCAGGACATCGCAGCAGTGAATATGTATTTGCTAGAGTAACAGCTGTCAAATTCTCAGAAAACAAACCCATACGGTGCAGGAATAGATCTCAGTTGCCTAGGATAACTCAATTTGTATGTGAACCTTTGTATTTTCTGCTGCTTTGAAAACATCTGCTCCTATTTCATTGATCAGTAGAAGTGGTTGATTTGTGTTTTCTGTGTATGGGCATGAAGTTGCTTCATGCAGCCTATATAACAACAGGAAGGTATCTATAGTGGCACCAACGACCCAAATAACATAACTTTCAATGGAGTGTTCTTGGACTCTTTTAATATTGGCATTTTTAATTAAATGTCTTCTTTTCACAAGTCAGTGACTGAATTGCAATTGTGAAGTAGTTACTGTTGAAACAAGTGCTGAAAACTGATCAAAATAAAAGGTTGGAAACAGTTGCACACACAAATGCTTTGGTTCCAGAGCTTTAAATCAAATTAAACAGGGGATCAAATTTTCCAGTCACTAAATTCAGTGGAAAGATCTGTGTGACCTACACTGCTATATAGATTTTGGAATCATTACGAAACCTAATTCTTCTAGCAAAGTATAATCTTTTCCTTTCATTATGCTGTACCATAGCTAGCAGCATTTTTAGTAACTCTACCTGCAAGGGTTAGAGTTTTATTTATTTTCCAGTAGCATTGTAGCTGCATGTTTTGTTTTACTCTTTCGAATACTTGGTCAATACTTCAAATAAGTATTTGAGGAGTACGTTTTTGAATCAATGAAATGTTTACTTACATTATGACTATAATTCTTTTGTACTTTACAAATACTGTTTTGATACAGCTCAGGATATGGCCAGCTTTCTTTTATAGCTAAAGACTTGAAGGATCCCCTTATCTACATTGATAAACGTGTTATTTTCACACCAAATGGGATTCTGTAGTTTCTAATGAGTAATCAACTCAGCATTTCATTGAGCTGTTGCTTCCTAAGAAGATTTTGCAGTTTACAAAAATTTTACATTCAGTAAAAAATTTACATCCAGTAAAAAAAAAATTAAATTCAGTATAAAATAAAAATAGCAGCAAATTATAAATCCTTTTCCATTTAAAGAAGCTTGTGCATCAATTTTATATCGTGCATTAAATTTTTCTGTAGGCTGGCAGTAACAAAGAGCCCTGGTTCTGGACCATAACCCCCAGTGCCAGGTGGTATACAAGCTCATGTGAGGATGTGACAAGAAGCAGCCACTAGGTACAGATGGGGGAATGGAAGGACTCAAGAAAACTGTGCCAGGCTATACAATACACAGTGATGGCAGCTCATCAGCTGTTTAACCCTGGTTAAAATCATGAATCTTTCAATATTATGGCTATAAGAACAGGAGCTAGTTGGTGCTTAAAATATAGGTAGCATAATACCATTCTGCATAATGTATGTATACTGCTTACCTTTCAAATATATTTAAATCAGGGTTTGAAAAGTAAAGTAGAAACAAATTCATCACCAGGTTGGAAAAGAAAAAAAAATATAAAGATGGCACTGTTCTGCAGATGTTGATTGCCAGTCATTTATGATGAAATCTGAAACAGCTTTTGCTGCCTGTGGTAAAGCACGCTGTGCATGTAATTTAAAGGTTCTGGTTAGTATGTAGTCAGTTCTTCACAGGAAATAATATAGAGCCTATTCTGAACTGTAAAACAAGGAACACTAGTAGGTGTATGCCAAGCTAGAAGTTTCTGTCAGATGGCAGCAAGAATGTGGCTGTTCAGGTCTTGCTGGAGACTTCAGCTGGTCAGGCCACAGAGTATCCGAAACTGTTGGGATCCTGTTCTGCCAGAGCCCATCAGATTCCCTGTTCTCTTTTGTGTCCCAATGGATTGAAAAAGATTTTATCACGATAAACCTCAGGCAACTATATCCAGCTACTAACGTGTAATTTAAAAAGAATAGGAAGTTATGGTTATGTATCAATATCTTTATTAGGTCATTTACTGAGTCCAGACCTGAAACTGTGGGTTTCAAAGGAATTCTTTTTTCGTCTGATTTCAGTGGATTTTAGCTCAGACTCTGCAGTATGTTTCAAGCTCTCTCTGCTTTTATTAGATCAGTCTTCCTGTCTATGAAGTAATTGTCTGAAGGAGGTGTCTGAGGCTATAAAATACTAACTAATCTCATTTTTTTGAATTATGAATGTTAGCATAACAAATGATGCTATTCTAGTTTAAATCAGATGGAAGTTGGAAACAGAAATCAAATTTCAGGTAATGTGTATGGGTAGGCTGCACGCACACAAAAAATCAGTAATTATGTACATGGATTTGAGTTCATGGCAAACATTTGTTGTGTGCAACAGGGAAAGTAATATTGTTCTAAATGTGGGATGAGTTATTCTAAAATTCTAGAAGTTGAATAATAAAATTCAAAAACCATTATTCTTCTATGACCTAAAAATTCTAAAAATATGGGCCAAGTTAATATTGCTGCAGTACGTATTGCATGTTGAATCACCTGAGACGAAAGTGATACTAGTTAGTGCAATTCCTATTCTCTCAAAGGAATAATTACCAAACTCCTTTGTTGAGTTGTAACACCTGAGTATGCTTGATCCAGCTTAAGCATCTCCTTAGACAAATTAAAAGCTTTACAGCTAGTTTGTGTAGCTTGGACTCAGTAGGGATGCTTTTCAATAATACTCTGTGATGTTACAAAAAGAATTAGATGGTTTTTGTCTGGAAAAATCAAGGCTTAGAAAATATTGCTTAGACCTTTTACGAGGCTTTCATTGGAACAAAAGGATAATGTCCTACCCTTCTCCTACTTAAACATCTTAGGGGGAAGCTTTCCTACCTGATGTTGCTTGAATGCCTGTGCTGTTTACAGAAGCAAAGCAAAATACAGCCAATGACGGGAGGGCATCCATCTAGTGTTTAAAAAGCAATGCCTTACTTTAGAGTGAAATAGTATTGGTGGAATTAATTTTATAAAAACAGCCTTTTTTGACTCATTTTCTAAGTGTGCTTATAAAGGGCCCAAAACCTTACAAGAGAGAATTTCGTATGCAAAATACTTTTAAATATATAGGCAGTGTTATTTGCTTGCAACTGCTTGTTACTTAAGGACATAGTCACTGTGGAAACATATTGCTGAGGTCGCTCCTCTCAATAAGAAAATGCCAGGGTTGCTACTGATATGAACTGGTTGCTTACATGGTTGCACAAGCTGCTTGTAAGGAACAAAGCAGGAAAAGGCCTCTGCCTCAAAGAACTTGTAGTCAGGACAAAGAAAAGGAAAATGTTGGAGCACAGCAGGGCTGCAGATAACACACAAATGTGATCATGGAGAATTAAATGCAGGACCAGCCCAGCACCTCATTTACTGGGCAGTTGTGTCTTCTGAAGTGAAGAACTGAAGTCTGATTTTTATTTTATTTTTTACATAGCTTTTGAAATTAATTCTCTTTAAATAATTTTATATAAGAACTTTGGACATTGGTGTAGCAGCTCTACTGATGTTTAACCTGCCTAAGGGATCTACAGACTGGAGCTAGCTGGGAACTCTGACAAAATATTTTTCCATCAGTAAAGGCAGATTCATTGATAGCTAATTATTTTGCAAAAATGTCAGTTTTAGTGACTTTCTGCAGAGGCTTGCAATGGATTCTGACAGGCTTCTTTCCTGATTTCATGGCTTCTGGCGAGCTGTGAGGTCTGTGGCTCTAGGATAGCCTTGACGTGCTGGATGCCTCCAGAGATGCCTGAAGACCTGGCATATGCTGTGGGTGCTTTGAGGGCTTCTGGGCAGTGTGCCACACAACTGGAAGCATAGAGGCTGCAATTCCCAAGTTCTGTGGTTTCTTGCTGTCTTATGGCTCCCAGGTCTTTGAGCTCCCTGTCGGTTTGCTAGGGCTGATGGGGCAGGGGATGCCCAGCAGCACTTGGAGCCATTGCTGAGCAAGGGTCTTGAAGCTGTACAGATGGTGCTTTCAGGCGCAACTGTGTTCTGAAATTATATAAACGAAGCACAGATTATTTCTAAGACATTGCTTAAAAAGTTCCCTTCTGCGGGAAATGTTGGTATCTGTATCACACAGGGGAGCATGCTGCCTGTCCCCCTGCTTGGGGAATTGCCTGAAGACAGGGTGGCAACTGCCTTGTGGCTCCCAGACCTTAGGCTGCATGGGGGGCCATACTGCAGGTACCTGGGGCAATAGCCCGCTGCTCACGGCAGCTGTGGCAGAGGCGCAGATGATGCCTCAGACTAGATTTGATGTATTATATATTGCTGGGAAGCAACTGGCTCTGCTGACATTGAAACAGCAGTTATATTCGTAACACTTTGGTTCCAAAGGGAAGTCTTTATGTGGGAGTACTGTGCATATATTACCTGTGTGTGTACAAACAAGCAAAACTTAAAGACATACATTTATCTATCTAAATGTCACTTTCAGTACGATATAGGATCCCACAGATCCTTCAGGCAGATGTCAACATCGGCAGAGCTGTGATGGTTTCTTTGTTATGTATTGCACTCACATTGTCAGGAGGAATGGCTATGATGTGGATTCTGAAGTGGTCTTTTTAAAACCTCAGTATTGCATTTTAAGTCATTTCTATTTTAAGAAACATAGATAGTGGTGTTGTCTCAGATGCTGTGGAGCACTGTAATACTAAAGGCTGGAGCAAACTGAAGGCTGAGGGTTAGTTTCAGTAGTTGAAAGCCACCAAGACTTGCGGAGGACAAAAACAGTCATTTGATCGATGTTGTGAATCTGTGCAACCTGTGCAAGTGCTTATATGGATGTATGCTTTAGAATGGCACTTGGTTTTACAGTGCATAAGTTTAGGCCCATGTAACTGGCCACAGTGAGAGATCTTCAAAGATGAAAACGCCAGTGAAGTTACACCATGCTTGCTGACTTCTAGATGATGGATCATCAGTGAAAGTTAAACTCCTGGCTGCAATTTGGTGCCTTTGGCAGTCTCCCTGTAGACTCCTGGCAGTTCACATTTTGATGTTTGCTGAGAATGCTCAAGGGTTTGCCTAGTTCTCCTGATATGAAATCACTGGAGTCAGAGATGCAGAGATAAAAGAGGAAAATAGTCAAATGAATGTTGATTGCTTCCGAGAATTAATTCCACACTGCCTTGCTGAAGGTTCAGTGCATATTAGCTGCAGTGCAGTGGCATGATGGACTGGTAAATATCACTTACTGAGCCCGTCATTCATTGCAGAAGAGGACCTGGGCCATGCAAATTGGATGATGCTGTGTTTGAAAACCAGGCAGCCCATAATTTTAATCTGTTAAAAAGGATTACAAATGACATCGATGAAATACAGTGTCAATTCTTTGCAAGATGCCTTTTCTCTGCAACAGGAGCTGGAAGCACAGCCCACCAGCAGGCACTGAACGCCTACACTGAGGCTCTCACAAACTTTGATCTCTTTTCAAGACTGAGCATAAAACCGTGTCCCATTGGAAACCAAAGAGGCAGAACTACTTTGCCAGGCAGAGAGTTAAACCTTCCCACACACGTGTTTATTAATGCGAACAAGCTAATACAGCTGTATTAACATCATAATGTTCAGGAGCCAACATACTTGTTTGAAGACAGTCCAGGGCTTGCTGGACACACTTGACTCACAGTTTCTTTCTGTAGCAAAGTCACTATTATGATGTTAGAATAAGATATTCAGTAGTTTCTACTTCAATTGATATCTTTAAATAATTAAAATATGATTTCTTGTAAACCAATAGATAGAAAATCCAGTTCAAAGCCATCACTTTCTCCTTACCGAAGTCCTCTGTGTGTTGTCCGCTGCTCAGGACTATGGAAGGATCACTCGCTTTTCCTAATAAGCAGGCTTGATAAGATGCAGTGAAGACTGCCTGCAAACTGTGTAGTGTGATTTACTTCCTTTAGGAAAGAGTTGAATCTAAGTTGTGTGTGTGACTGGATTAATCAAAACCTGTTTTGTACAATTCAAGGAAGCACCTGAAGTGTATGTTTTGAGTGCATCTAGTAGTACTGCTTCTTTCTCAGAGTTTTTTATCTTTAAAAGTATCAGATACTTGTGTTTGAAGTCAGACTTAAAAAAACAAAAACAAAAACAAAAACCTGAAGTGCCTGAATAAGAAGCACAGAGTCCCAGTTCCCTAGATTTCCCTTAATTAATTAATCTTATATTCCCTGAACTGTATTCTGGGCTTGTAGGCACACCATCTGAAAGTGGAGCATTTCTAATGCCAGCAGTACCCAAGTCAGTGTCATAGAAATTGATGTGAGCTCTGTATCACTGTGATACTCTCCTGTCCCCTGCAGGGATTTGGGGATAGACAGTTATTAAGTGTGACTGGGAAATGAAATTTAAGGAGCGATCAGTTCAATGGCTACTTTTTGCTAGAGGCATGGTATGTATTTGGTTGACCTAGGCAAAGAAAAAGCAAAAATCACCCTGACAGCATCCAATATATCAAAGTACAGACTTTCTGTGGTGACTAAATCCTACCCAAAAGCTCCTTGATAATTAAAAGATATGCTTCCATTGCCAATCTGCTGTATTAATAATAGTCTAATCCTATTCATAAATATACCTTTCCAAACTAATTTAATTAGGTGTGAAAATACTGACTGCTCCATCACCACATTTAAGATCCTTTCCTGCAAACCTTAACTCACGTAAATGTCACTCAAATCCATGTGAGTACTGAGCATGAGTAAGCCTTATCTGCATGAGAAAAAAAAGTTCTGGGTAAGACCTGTAACTGTTTTGACTGGGAGGTATTGCCAAGATTTCTAAGTGTGGAGTAGTAGCAGGACACCAAAGACATACAGATAAATTGTTCCCAGAAATAGCTGTTGTGGGTGTTTTATTTGAAGTGGGAACACCAGTAAATATGACCTGAGGGAACTTGTGTCTATTTTTATGTGGGCTACTCTAGCAGAAATCAAGCACTTGTTATATAGCACACAGACACCTACTCAGCCACTGGCTTCTCTGATGCATAATTGTCCATTCATGTGCAGATCTGAGATTTTTTTAATGCTTTTACAACTGCATCATTCTCAACTTTTTAGTAACTTTGGGGTCATGTAACTTTAACTGTACTCAGGCTGAGAAACCCTCATTCAGCCTCTTCTGCTCCTAGTGCTGCTGGGGGTCCTGGCTGCCTGTTACTGTTTGGTTTGTCCAGCTGGCAGTGCCTAGTCTGGGGTCTGGCATGCTTAAACAGTCCAGTGCTCCCTGTCTGAAGGTACTTCAGACCTAAAACAGCAAGGCAGAATAAGGAGACAAGAAGACATGTCTGTGTGACCGGTTCTTGTGTAACAGGCAGTGGAACAGCTACGTTGCAAAATACTTAGGAAGACTGATTAGCCATGCCCAGGCAGGAGCATCATGCTAACATGAGTCTGTTGTTTTTAGGATCTGAAATAGCTGTGAAGGAGGTGGGCAGAGATTGAGTCATGTTTGTCTGCCTGGCTCCACCTTGGACTGTGCAGACACACCTGGTACTGCAGGGAAAAGCTGCCTACCCCACGTCATGCAGTGCGGCTCTGTCTGCAAGAGCACCAGACTCTCCTGTTCTGTTAGGTGCTGTACCTGCTCGACCTCTTGTCTCCATCAGTGCCTCACACTGCAATTTATCATCAGCTTGTGGTGGGCACTCCGCTGAACTTCTTGCCTTGTCTCAGAACCCTGAATGGTGTTTAGATGTCGTGCTAATATTCTTTGTGGTGGAGACAAGTTCTTAAAATAGCTTGAGATTATCCAGTTTGTGTCTGTTCCTCTAGTGTACCTTACCATGCTGTTTGGGGTGGCTCCGTTTTTAATATTATTGCATAAGTTCCAAGATTAATGAAAAAAAAAAAACACTATCAAAATGCATCTGCAAACACAGGTTACATTATTCCTGGATTTGGCAAATCCCCTCTGTCCACACAGGATTCCCATGGTCAGTGATAAGACTAACTCAACCTACAGATTTAAAAGCAGAGAACAAAATAGGCATTGTGGCAAATATCTCAGTGAAAGAAATAAAAGTTCAAATATTATCAGCATAGGCTTATCTGCAGTATGGCATGTAAGCATCCAATTGCTAGGTTATTTCTGACTGTGTCATGTATTGCATCATTTCAATTGCTAACACTTGGGCATTTGCGCTTGCTTTCTAAGAGGAAAACAGCAGAGTCAGTTCTGGGCTTTGGTGGAACAGGCCGCTGCCTACTTCATCAGCCTGCAGCTGCCTGCTGGGTCTGCCTGGAGCTGAGGAGATGGAGATCAGCTGTTTTGGCTTGCACAGCACTTCTCCCTCCTGCCTGCACAGGGAAGGGATGGAAGGAGTGGCAAGGTGGAGAGCAGTTTTACTGCACTAAGAGGAAGCACCTCTCTGAAGCTGTTGCCACCACCTTCCACATCATCATATGCCAGGGAGAGACAACCCTTCCCTTTACAGCTGTTCTGCTGCCCTTCCTTTTCCTCTTCTGTCCTGTAAAATCAGGTGCCTCATTGCCTCCTCTCATGCCAAGTGACCCAAGCAGGTGGTGGGGAAGAGGGGACTCACAGGTGGGCTACAGGAGAGAAAAGGCTTTGGAAGGTGATGGGAGATAGGCCCTCCTTCCCATAACCCTACTCCTGCCTGCAGGATTTGGAAGCCTCTCGCAGCTTTCCCCACACCTTGTTGCATCCTGGTGGTCTCTCTCCCCCTCTTTCAGAGCTTTTCCAAAATACTATTCCTGCTGTCCACATCAGTTGCCCTAACAAATCACTGCCCCTTTCAGGTTATCGGGGTAGCCTCCCATAACCTGCAATGCTCAGCCACTGCTTTCCCAGATCCCCACTGCCTGTCCCAGCATCTCATACCTTCCAGGCTGGCCAGAACCCAGTCAACCCCTCTCTGCCTCTTCAGGACTCGCCCTGCTGTGGCTAGCCCAAAGTTAGGGAAGTCTTGTCCATCTGAGGACTCTTATCCAGACAGCCTGTTTTCTGAATAAAAACATGTTTTTCACAATTGTGTTATTCCTTTAGAAGATGCTTTCTACCTGGCAGTTAAATGTGACTTGTAATTGCAAGTGAATGACCTTTATCCAAGCAGTGCAGGCTCTGAGAATAAAATTGCTTACTGGGGCAGTCTTCCTTCATAAAACCAGGCCTGAGATTATATCTGAAACAACTAGAGATACTGGTGAAAAACTACACTATTAGCAATTGGAAATGCTCTTAGAAGTAAGAAGTTATTCACAGCTATGATAAGACAAGTATTTAGGAAAGCAGAGATCTTAAGGGAGCTTTGGCCTTCCTTGGTAATCCTGTATTTATCTGTTGAGAAGAGAGTACTAAGAAAGGGTGAAGGATGAATTCAGTCCTTTTGTAAAACTACTCAAGATATAGCAAGTCAGCCATGTACTTGTTTTATTTTAACAGGAAGGATAGATTGACAGATTTGCATTATAATTGTCACTGTTAAAATAAACACAACTCATTTTAGGTCCCTTAACATCGCAACTAAGGGATTTCCTTTTGCCATTTATCCTCTCATCATTGTTAGTTGAATGCTCTGCTTAGGAGCTCTTTTAAGTTTTCTTTCTCTCGTTTCAGCTTGGTATTATACTTTTATCAAGAAGTATCTAGATGCAGAGAGTTCATGTTTGCTGTCACACCACTGACAGAACTGGGTTTTCCAGGAATATCTGATTAGAATTAATTTTATTTCTGAGAGGAAATAATGAAACCTCCACATTTTTCTTTTCCTAACAATTTCCTCTGGAATTACTAAGCACAACGTGGTGGGCTGACCTCAGCTGGCTGCCAGCCAGCCACCCAGCCGCTCTCTCACTCCTCTTCTCAACAGGAAGAAAATAGGATGGAAAAGCTCGTGGGTCAAGATAAAGACAGGGAGATCACTTACCATTTACCATCATGGTCAGAACAGCCTTGAGTTGCAAAAAATGAATTTAATTTATTGTCAGTTAAGGTAGAGGTGGATGGTGAGAAACAAAGACTAAAACATCTCCCCTCACACTTTTTCCCAGGCACAACTTTGCTCCTTCACCCCGACCCCTCCACCAGCCCCCTCTCCAAGTGGTTCAGGGAGGGGGAATAGGGGTTTGCAATCAGTCCACAACAGTTCTCTCCTCTGCTTCTTCCCCTTCACACTTTCTTCTTGGTCAAGTGTGGGTTCTCTCCATGGGCTGTGGTCCTTCAGGATAAGCCTCCTCCAGCATGGGCTCTGCGGGGGGATCTCTTCTCTGGCCCCTGGAGCACCTCCTCCCGTCCTCCTGTCTGACCTGGCTGCTCACAGGGCTGCCCCTCGCTCCTCGCCGCCATGCTGCGTTTGCCCTTCCTCAAACACGTTTCCACAGAGGAGCCACCAGCGCCTGCTGGGCCCAGCTGGGCCCTGCGGCGGGGCGCAGCCCGCCCGAACCTGCTGGAAGCCCAGCACGGGGCAGCCCCGGCCTCTCCTCACAGAGGCCACCCCCTGCTGCCAAGACCCAGACAAGGACACCCAATGCACGTGGATGCTGGAGAAACGTGTCTAAAATTGCTGCTGAATGTGTTGATTGCCAAAATCAAGAGGTATTTGGCTGCTGACTGAGTTTGGTCTGGGGACTCCTGCTTGCATCTGTGAAAAGCTGGAATTCATAACCGTTTCCAAGAACACCTGCTTGGAACCAGCTAAATACCATAATGGGGGGCTATGAGAAAGAAGGACTGACCAAAGGGTGGCAGGTCACCTGCGGGGACCCCCAGCCCCTGGGGAATGTCCTTTTTGCAGAGAGGCCTTCACCACGTGGGCTTTTTGCAGCTCTTCCTTGTCTTGGTGCGTGTGAACACACTGATGTGAGAGAGTGCAATCCAGCTCTTTAGTCTTACTAAAGGCTCTTAAAAACACTCTGCAGAAAATAAGGTGGCACAGTGTCAGTGACCTTCATGCTGAAGACAGGATTTCCCATTTTTGAAGTAATTGCGCTGTTCTGGAAGCTCCGGAGAGGCTTATCGTGTGCTGCGGCAGCATTCAGAGCATTTCTGCACATGCACTGTTGTTAATGCCTTTGAGATTTGAAGCAGTACCTGGAATGATCTGAGCTTACACTTTCCTTTGGTCTATAGCTTCTTTCAAATAAATACCCACATCTTACTCCAGGTTGTGCAGCCTTAGGTCCTACTTCTGGGTCCTCTTTCAGAGTTTTCAACCTTGCTGCTGACTGCAGGGCAGCTGCAATAGGGGATCTTTTACCTTCCTCTGTGGCTTGTGACCTGCCCCCCCTCCTGCTTACAGGCTTACAGGCCCACCAGTGACATACTGGGGTGCTGCAGAAAGCACAGCAAAAAGGGCCTTGGGGCTCTCTGCACTTTTATTAAAGGGTAGTGATGCTGCAAAGGCTCCAGGCAGGAGCTAGGAGGGTGGGAGTGAGCAACAGCAGCAGGCAGCACATCCGTCAGATGCGTGTGGTTAGTCCTGCAATTAGATGTCACTGATGAAGAGGGTGAAACAGCCCTCTTGGCAGCAAGTCCAGGCTGACTTTGTTGAACTTGTGAGTGAGGACGCTAACTGCTGGCAAGGTCAGCAGTGAGTGTGTCAGCAGGCATGGAGCTTGTTCTGGGTGGACTGATGGTCACTTCCTCACTGGAGATGAGCCATGCTGACGTGTGCCCATTGCCCAGTATTGCTGGGAGAAGACAGCTACAAAGTAGCGTAGTTATGGATTTTGTGTTGCTGCAAGGTGGTTATAAACTTCCTGAATGTGATGACAGCAAAAAAGGTGGTATGTTGCTTTCCGTTCTGGTTACACAGACGGAACAGCCAGAGGGGTACTGGTGACGTAATGCAACCAAGGTGCACCTTCCCTCCAGTTGCTGTGCCCAGATCTTTCATTTTTGCTGCATTGGATTTACCAAAAACCTTTTTTCATCAAGTGCAGCTAAGAAGTGCAGTCCTTCACGTACACAGCAAAGTTCAGTAGGAAAGTGCATGTACCATACATCATAGTCTGTTTTATAGCACCAGAACATACCAAAGACAACAACAGAGAGTATTTGAACACTGAGGTGGCTGTGGAAGATTGTGTATTCGTATGGATATTTACTGTTTCTCTTGCCTCCCTGTCTTGTCAGAACTATCTTTTGCTTGCTCAGTCTTACTTCTATTGCATCATTTTCTCACCACCTCCTACCCCTCTCCCCACCTCTGAATATATCACATATTTTGTTTTCTACAAACTAAAGCTTTGCTCTTTCCTGAATTTTCAAGCCCTCACTTGATATTTTTGAACTTGGATGGTAAACCGATGTTCTGTAGCTTTGTGTAAGTCCCGCAGAGGCAAAATGCTGGGATGTTACAACCTGTTATTGCTGCTCCCTAACTTGTATGAGCTGTGAGTTGAGTTTAAAGGTGGTCTTTTCACTGGTGCGGATGCATGGTTTGTTCTCAGCTCTGCCACAGACGTCAATGAGAATAAGTAATTCACAGTCACACTCTGAAAAAAGCTCTCTGCTTTTTCTTTAGCCACTTAAATGTGGTAGCTGGCTGTATCCAGCAACCACAATAGGAGCTTTGAATCCTTTTGAAAATTTTCCTTTTAATACTTCCCTTTTTCATGGAGGCATTATGAGGCATTTGGAAGTGACAGCTACAATAACTATGAACTAATGTAAATGGTGGCATCTTCAAAGTCCTAAAATAAATTTATACAGTTCAGCAAGGTTCCCTCTCATAGCCATTTGTTGTGAGAGGATTAAAACTTAAATGACTTAAGAGGCTGTTATGAAGGCAGAGTGAAATGCAGCATTTTTCAAAACAGGAAGTAGAGCAGAACAATTACTGTTTAATGATACTGGAATTGGAAAATGTATGATGAAGCAGGAGTGTCAAGTTTACTGTGCAGATTGCTACTAGGGCAGGATGCTTTTTGGCAGCGTTTACCCAATTTCTGTTTTTCTGCTTATACATCTATCCTGGCGATACAAAAGGATTCCGGTAAAAGCTAATCCAATTCTTGGAATCTCACATTCCTCCCTTCCTTCGCCAATCTAAGGCTCATTCACGGCACTGCTTCAGTTTTTCTGCTTCAAGGCCAGCAAGATGGTTCTCTCAACGTATCAGAATGCTGCAACCCCTTACAGGCTAGTTGCTGCCAGGGGATAGCCCTCATTAGGTGAAGTAACCCAGAGGTTGTCACTGCATTGCAGCTTATCCTCTGCCAATGGTGCCTTTACTTAAGTAGCCTTTGTTAAGACAGTTTTTTTCTTGCTTTGAAGATCATTATATCAAATATCAGTCAAACCAATATCAAAATTTCTTAGCACAATTAGTGGCTGGAAAGACAGCACAGGACCCCAGGTTCCACAAGATTAAAATATCATTATGCATTTTCCAATAACCTCATCCAAATTGACATCAAGAGTAGCTTCATCTGAACCACACATAATCTAATTTTTCTTTTTGTTTTCTCTTATATTTTCTCTCCCTGTAGCCTAAAAACCTGATTTTAAACTTTGCCTTCAGTAAGGTATGTTTTCCCAAGTACTTTATTAAAAAAATGCTCATTTTCTGTGGCAATTTTGAAAAACAAATCTATTTTGAAATCCTTGTATGTGTACTAGCTTATATGATCTGCATCTCTCTATACTGATTGTCCATTTGCTTGGGGCATTTACATGGAAGGAAATTTTCTGTTCCTATTTCTGTTCCTGTTTCAAGTCTCCTACATAAAGTTATAATCCTTTGCATATGACATTGCAGTTTGGTGCACAGATGATGACATCTTCAGCAGAGGCCTGGCTTCAACTGGGGAATCATTGCCATGAGCAGACGAGGTCTTGGAAGACAGGTGTTCAGCTTGAGTGGGAATCTTTATAATAAAGATTGACAGATGAGAAAATACAGAGATTTAGAGTACGTGGTGTGTGAGCCAAAAAATTCTATGTGCAGGCAAAGTGTACCATGATTATTCATTCCTTCTTGAAACCTTCTGTAGGTTAAAAAATGCTCTTAATTCAAAGTGAAATGGATTTTGAATATGTGAAATATGCTAAATTGTTCAGGCAGGCACTTAACAGTGATGTTTCTATTCTGCACTGCCGCTGCCCCACCCAATTAACAATGCAGGCAGGATGACCACAGGGTTTTTTTCCCTACAGGATGGCTGATGCTTTTGGCCCTTTTTGCCTTTTGTTGCAGCTTTTCTATACTGGATCTTTTTCCATTGGCACTTTAATCTGACTTCTTGTTGTAGCTCTGTGGTTTTCCTGAACAGTATTTTGTAGTCCAGATTTGTACAAAGTGATTCTAGAGGTTCAGTGTGCTCTTTCAAAATCATAGCCTGCTTAGATCTGGCGGAAGCCTTAAAAAAAAAAAGCAGTGTCTTTTTGTCAGGTTTATTTTCAAGAGAGCAAAGACTTGCAGTGAATATTTTTGTGGAATTGAAATGTAAATGTCCATTTCCTTTCTATAATCCCTTGCAAGAAATTGAACTGTACTTTACATTAGCTTTTGCCTGGGCATATAATACTTGGGAATTTACCAGCTCTCTGGAGAGAATTGCCTTTAGTTTAAATCAGAACACCTCACTGTTACTGGGTCTCCCATAATTTTGACAGTGAAATACACCCACGTCCACAAAGAAGCAGATTTTTCTTCATTGTCGCCAAGCTCAGTTACTGTCTCTTGTTTACTGAAGAGAGAAGCCAGACTTGCTAAAAAAGTTGTGATGTTTAGTAACATTAGTTATAGTCACTACACCACCCTGTTGCTTTGCTTTCTGCCTTTTCTCGCTGACAAATGACAGAGTGGTACAAGCAATATGTAACTTGGCTCTGTTTTGATAAGGACAGGATCTTAAATGAAAACATTTTTTCATGTCACTACAAGCAAATCATTGACTAAGAAAAGAAGGGTCAATGCATTCAGGTAATTTGGTAAAAGCTTGTTCTCTCATTTCTAAACTAAGGTCTAAAGTTATTTGAACTGTGTCCTATCTTGAACTAGGTGATGCAACTTTGATTTAAAGATTAAAAGGTGGGGAATTGCCACTTCTGCAGTGAAACCTGACATCCTGTGTGTCCTTCACTGCGTGTTGTCCACAAAGATAGCTTTGGTCTAACTGTCATTTCAACAGAACCCAGTGTAGTGATGGATCCTGCAAACACAGATTTGAGGGTGCTCTGGTACCGATACAATGCAATGCCCTATTCTTTTTTACTTTACAGACTGATCCCCAAGGTATTTCTCATACACTGGTAAGTTTTTGTTTCTCTGAGTGTGTTTGCTACAGTGAAGGTTGGGCTTAGGATGGGACTCGGGGTCAGAGAGTAAGACGGTTTAAAGAGCACTTCAGAACTGAAACTTTTGGGATTTTTTTTTTTAACATTTCTATTAGGGACTAGATATTGAAAGGGTCAAGAATCCAGCTTATTGCTTGCAGAGTTAGAAGAGGCTGCTGTCATCAGAGGTCTAAACCTATGTTCTGTTTTCTGTAGTGGTGGGTTGTCTTGATGCAATTTTAGGGTTAGATTTAGGTTTGGAGCTGTGGTGCTGAAAGTGTCTCAAAAAAAAAAAGAAGTTCCTTAAGCTTTACTCCAAGGATTGATTTTTCTGGCCTAAACTAATGTTTGCTTTGGTTTTGGATTTTGGAAAATTGACCCAATTTTGGAAAATTAGGGTACAAGATTCCAGTTTATTGCTGGGATCTGGAGAGTACACAGAGGTAGGAGGCGGCTGGTGGAGGTAAGTGCTAATGTCAGTGTTCCCTGAGTTTGGGGAACAGTTCTCTGGGTATATCTGAGGATATAGCTAAGGGCTTAGGAGGTGGCTTTTTTTTTTATTTTCTTCTTCTCCTTCTTCTTCTTCTTCTTCTCCTTCTCCTTCTCCTTCTCCTTCTCCTTTCTTTTTTTTTAAAGCCGTGCTAGCTGACTAGGTAAAAATATCGGCTTCTCTGTGTCCAATGTAAGGATTCTACCATGCTTATTCCTATCTCATCAGATAATCTTTAGCCCGAGGAAAGAGCAAGGAACCAAATGACAGCTGTGGCTTTTCAAAGTCATAAAAGAGGAAAATATGTGTGCGTGTACTTATTTATTTATTTTTCTCTCCCTAGTCTGTATTTTATGCTGAGGCTATGAAGCTTATTGAACTTTTTTTTTGAGCCCTTAAGGTATATCCAATGTCACTCAGACATCAAAGCTCCAGAGCTGAAATGGAAAGAGAACAACCAAATTGCATTTAAAGGTTAATAAAATAATGCTTGTGTTTTCTGTTGTCACAGAATACTAAAAAGGAAAACATTACCTTCATGTTTACAAAGGCGAACAGAAAATAGAGAAATGTGAAGTCAGCTCTGATTAGCTTAGCCTTTGTTCTAAAAATGATACATCTTTATGTTATATCAGGATGGGTTCTTGAAGCTGTACTTTTTTGTTTTGCCAGATATTAAATGATCTCAATGGCCACTGATAACTCTATTGTAGTTTATAAGAGTTTATTACTTCTAATTTAAAACTAAAATTTTAACCTAATGAAAGAATTTCCTGTCTTTCTTCTTTGGGAATCTGGCTGGCTTTTGTGTGAGTAAAGCTGCGTGAGTATCATCCTTACACTTCACATATTGGCTATGCTTATAGTAGGCACAAAGAGTAAAATCAGGAGGTTATAGCCATACAAGAGAATTGCATGATAGCCCTTCAACAGAATGAGCACAATCAACCACCTTGACTCATACGGCTGAATTTAACTTCGGTCTCGCTCTGTCCTCAAAGCACAGATGCAATTCTGTGGGTGTAACTGAGCTTGCAACTTGGAAGCTATACAGTGTGTGAAAACAAGTTAAAGCCCTTAAAGACTTATCGGTCCTTTTAAAGATTTATCCTTCTCTGATACATATTGAGCCCAGTACAGCAGCTAAATGTTTCTTTCCTATGGCTTATTACTCAGCAGGCCAAAAACCCCATATAGCTCAGTGTGATCAAGCTCCTCTGGGACTTTAAGTACTCTCACTCACATTATTCATGAAACAGAGGTCACTGAAGTCTAGGAGAGCAGAAAGTATTAGTAGAGTGATCACAGCTTGTGAAGTCTGCTAAATTAGTTGAAATTCCTGCTATGGTGAGGTCCAAGTACCAGTCCAACTGACTTGCCAACCCTTGGGTCTTGCATTGAAAAAAAAAAAAAAAAGAAGAAGAAGAAAAAAGAAAAAGACATATCATGGTAGCTTGGAGGCCCAGCTGAATCCAGTAATGAGGATACTGGCAAAATTTGCAATGCATTTAATAATGATTCTTTTTTCCCAGGAGTATTATAGTGATCTGTTATGTGCATCTGCTTGTTCTATTTCTGTTTCTTAGGCTGAGATTCCTAACACAGGAGGCAATAACCCTGCATCGTGTTAGATCATATCATGTCACATTGAATGTTGACCTTGACTGACATAATGTGACATGCTACAGTTGAAGTAATGTAATGCGAGTGAATGTATCATGTGCTTAATGTTAATCTGAAGTTATTATCTGTGAACATAGCAAAAGGTTTGGGTAGTGTGTTGTATGGATCTGCCCCCTTTTCCTCAGGCAGTTTGAGCTGCGTGTGCCTGAGCTAACAACCCAAAACAACAGAGAGAAAGAAGAGGGGCACTAGACAAGTGTTTCTGTAAGCGTTAGTAATAAAGATACTAATCAGTTTAATATGGGTCTGCAGCTAATCTGCTAGAAAAGACTCTATCCCCCTTGACACCTCAATAAGCAGGATAGAAGTGTGAGCATGCAGTGGGAGCACTGGGTATCTATTCATTACACTCTTCGGAGTTTTTGATATAGAAAACTGTTAATATACATACCTGAGTAGATTTGTTGTTGAAGGTATTGCTGGATATATTTATTGATATTACTGTAGTTAAAACAGTTACTGCAAATGTTGGGCCCCATGAAGTTAATCATTTTTATAAGATTTCCTATGTTCATGTTCCTGCTTGATCTCTTGATCCACTGCAAAATTGTGCCTAATGCTATGTGGGTTGGTCTCTGGTTTTTTTTGTTTCCTAGAGGGACTTAGAGAAAATTCCTTGTGTCGTCTTGGAAGACATTTTGTAAATTACATGTCAGATTAAAGCATGCCTGCAAAGTAATTGCTTGAATTTAAATCTTTTAAAAAATAATATTCGGTGCTAGAATTCTCTATTGTTGTTTCTTCAGTGGGTTAGCAGTGCTCAGAGCCTGTTTCTGTTTCTCCTGTCATATGCTCTTATAACAGGATCATGTTCTTTAATGCAATCACTGGCTGGCTCGCTTCTTTTTGCCACCTTCATTCTTACTCAGCTAGCTCTAACTGACAGGGAATATTGTTCTTGACTTCTTGTTAGGTCAATATTTTCAGTCCTCGGTGTTTGAAAGTTAGCCTTCTAACACTATAATTGTGCATCTGCTTTGGTGAAAGTACTCGGCAACCCAAGCTAGAAACATTTTGAAAATCAGCTAACAGTGTACCTAGTGGCCTAATCTGATGAATGTTGGCATACAAATGTGCTACAGATGATAATCAAACATTGGTTTTATATTAAATAGGGGAAAAAGGGACTCAAGGAAAAGGCACCTGAGCACACAGGATTTTTGAGTGCTGTAAATCTTGAATGACATAAATCAGGCTTTGGAGTACCTTAGAGCACCTAATAAGAAAAATGGATGGAAGCTTTATCTTTTTCCTTTGGAGGAAATGACTTTCCTTACTCTGAACTGCCCTTTTGATCATAGGTCAGTGCTGCATTCTTGGCTATACTGAGCCCTATCGTGCTCACATTGGAGATAACTAAAACTTCCCATTACCTCTAGGAGCACAGGTCTAGACCGTAGCTAATAGAGTAGCAGTGTTTGTGGGTGAAACTTTCTCCTATATAATCTGCAAATTCTCACACTAAAACTACTTAATGAAAGCTACTCTTTGTCTTATGTCCTCTTAGGTTTCTCTATTTCTGTTAATCTTTAAAACTGTAGGCTGGTGATAGAAATATTTGCAAAAGTTCATAGCAGAAAGAGCAGCACAGCCATTGCCTAATAAGATGAAGTAAAAGATGAAAATTCGTCCTTGTCACCGCCAATATCCTAAACAAGTAATTAAAAAGAAAGAGAATTATGTGTTTTCTCTCAGTCTAACTAGACTCAGCTGTGTTGCAGACTTTCCCCCAGCCAGGTTTAAATAGCAAGCAGCCAGAGATAGGTAATGGTGTGATATGAGTGCTTTGCTCTAAGTTATTGTGGGACCTTGATCAAAAAACAAGAGATGAAGCAGTATAGCAACAGATCTGCAAAGAAAGTAAAGGCTTATTTAGTCATATAGATTTCCTGCCTTTTGTTTAAAACAACATCAGGACATAGACAAATTCATTTATTGTGGCAGAATTAAGGAGACTTTGAGATTGTCAGTTACCAGGCTCAAGCGGGTTATCAAAGCACTGAACTCAAAATCCTAATGAAAAGCCTTCAAGGCATTTAATGTAACTTGAAACTGGGAAACAATGGAGAAACCAGGTAATTTTGAGCACCAATTTTCAGTCAGAAGCATCATCCCAGACCTGAATGCAGTCAGGAATAAAGAGACATTTTCTTCATATGTCGAGCCGAGGCAACACGCTGACAGCATTGCACAGACAGAACTATTGTGATTGAATCTTCAACTCTTTATTACATAAATCAGCAGTTATACTAATTAAAAATATAGTGAGAAAAGGACTCTAGACTTTTCTAGGCAGCATTGCTCAGCAAAAGGGATATCAGTTGAATAAAATATTGGAGGAAAGGCCATAAAATTGCATATAGCAGATTGTTGATGACACCTGGAGTTGCCAAAGAAGGATAGAGGGGGTACAAGGAAGAAATTGCATTTCTGTGCACAGTAACCTCTGACCAGCCAGATAAATCATGGCTAGTCAGAAGTTACTCCAGGGCTGGAAACTCCAGGGCAGCATGTGAGGCAGAGCCACTGGAACTGCTGTGATATGTTTTCTACTTGGTGAAATTGTACAAAAAGACAAAAAGAAGTGTCCTGAGAGAAATAGGATGCTGGAATTAAGGGAGCTTAAACAAAAATTCAGAGGGGTCATGGAAATGTAATTTGTGCCTTTTCTCTCACCAGTTTATTCTCTCTGTGAAGTTAGTAATACCATGAACAGACTGTAAGAGCAGGAGTAGTAAGTATTGAGAAAGTTCAAGAACAGTCCCTTTACAAGGGGAGTGTTAAAAGTCTGAGGAAGTTAATGTCTCTACAGTTGCAAATCCCTTGTGGAACAGAATAACTTGAATAACTTGCATGATTGATTTAGAAATTATTATGTATAGTGACAGTAGGGCAAATAACTCACTAGAGCCTTCATCCCAGAGCGAAGTCTAATAACACAAGTCCCCCTACCCTTGCTATCTCTCAGTGAAGGCAGCACGACTTTGCAGACATCTGTCATGGGAGTGGGTCTAGAACAGGAATAAAACCAAATGTCTCTGGAAGAATGTTCCAGAAATAACAGGACTGCATTTGGAAGAGCCTGTGGGGAGTAAGTTTCATTGCACTTCTCTATTCTATGTTCTTTCTTCCTTCCCCTAGACAACAAAAATATCAAAAAAAAAAACAGTAAAATCCTTCTCCCCAAATACTTTACTGTGATGATATTCTCTTACTCCCCTTCCTTCATTTGCCGTTTTAATTTCTAATTTAATTTCTAAAAGGTGTCAGATGATGCCTGTTTCTTTCTTTCAGTCACTAACATCAAAAAAAGTGCTTTCTAGCAGAGAGAGGCTGAAAGCTAACCTCTTCCTCTTGGCCCAGGTTAGCTTTTTCACTCTGGTAGGAGGTGGTAGGGCGTTCCGAGGAGTGCCTGTGAGAAGCTGTGCTTCGGAAGTGGATAATGTCCTGTCTTACAGATAACAGACCTCTTCTGTCAGTTTTGTGTTTGTGTGTGCATTTTGGCAATGATAAATATTGCCCATTTGCAGAGCATCTTCTGTCCTGAAGGGTCCCAAAGTCTTCATAGCACAGTTAACATGTAGGACTGCAAAAATTCAGCTAAGCTGTTCTTGGAATGATCCGAAATTGCTCACCTAAAGCCCACATTAAAACAGGTTCTCATTTTTTCAAGTCTGACTTGAACATGAAGGTGGAATTAAAAATCCACAGGCACTGCATTGCCTTTGAAAAGACAGGAAAAAGCAGATGGATTTGCTTTTCATGTGTGCTTAAAAACAATGAAAACTCGATACTTTTCATTTGAATTTTCATGAAGAGCTAAGAAACTCTACTGATGCTGGAGGGGGCAGGAAAATGCTGTGACTTTTACCAGCAGAGAAGTATTTGAACAGTTATTGACAAAGAGCACAGTGCATGGAATGTGCTTGGGCTAAGTAGAGTGAAGATTTTTGACGTATTGGCAATACAGCACGGGGTCAGGGGGTGACAGATTAATGTTGTGTTTCACAGTCCAAGTGAATGCTCACTGCATGCGTTCGTATGCTCTTTGTTATTGCACACATTTGGAAGGACAAACCAGCTTTGTGTTAGTTAAACCTATGCACTGGTTCTAGCATGAAAATGGCTTATTTTGGTTTAATCAATTAGGCACAGGTATAAAGTAAATCTAAATAAGCTATTCTTAGACTAAATTGACAGCATCATGCAGGAGTTTGCACTATTTTAATTGAAATCAATTAAATTTCTTAACTGAATTCAAGGCAATGGTGAGTGCAGGAAGGAGGGAGTCATTCCCAGCTCAGGGATTCACAGCAGCCTGCGACCGTGACCACTGTGGCCTAACCAGGAGCACACGTCATGGCCAGGCCCAGTGGCTCTGGGTATGCTTGGAAAATCTCAAGGCAGGAGGCAGAGATTATAAGAAAAAACCCAACCCATGAACCCCTTAAAACCCCACCTCTTGACTTGATGCTCTCCCTGGCTGGCTGCTTCTGGCCAGCTCCCTGGAACAAGTAACAGAAACATTCTGCTTCCAGCAGCAGAGACCAAGAAGCCAGTGGATACTTTTCAACCCTACAGATACTTTTAAAGAATGAGAGGTAAGGGAATGAAATGGAAAACAGATGATAGACAGAGGCTGGCGAGAACAGAAGGAATGCAGAGCAGGCAGCCCGTTTGTCTCAGAGTAGCTGACACACATGCCCGTAAAAGTGGCCAAGCCTGTCGGCAGCAGTGTCTTAAAATAATGGAATAGTAATGCCTCTCTTCTGGAAGGTGCTGAGCACTTTGGCTTCATTGCATCACTGCGCTGTGTCGGACCGAGCCCCTGGTAATGTGCATTTCACATAGCTGTGCAGCCAAGGACAAGCGTGATCCAGGGCAGAAGCCTGCAAGGGAGGAACCTTCAGAATGCGGAATTGCACATCAGTGCCTGCAGTGCTTGGTGAGGCAGGCACGTGCTTGCGAAACAGCTCTGGGGGTTCACAGAAGCAGAACACAGTCAGAAAGCTGCAGCTGCTGAGCTCTGATTTCCAAACCCCTCTAATACCTGGTGGAAGGATAGTTCTAAATGGATTTCTTCTCTGTGTTGAACCATGTGCAGAGACTTGCACGTTTGTATATTTTGTAATCAGAGTTGTTGTTTTCAAGGCAAAGAGCCCTTCCCTGTGTTGTACATCTTTGGTAGATGAGGAGCCGACAGTAGCAGATTTATGATGAGGAATTTTCTTATGCTGGCCCCAGATCATATTCCTTAACAAACACACAAATACCCAGTCTAAAGCCAGCAAAGGGACAGCCCACAGTGGGAATGGCCGTGGGATTCAGGTATCGGCACATTCACTGGCACGTTGGAGGTGATGTGATGCCTTCTACAGAAATAACGTGGGTGGGTAATGACCTCCCTCTCTGAGGTCCAGGCAAGTACAGACGTGAGGAAAACACAGGGACGAGTTAATCCAAGCTCCATTCAAAATGCAAAACAAAATGAGCAGTGTTTGATTACAGCCATCTGACAGCATGACGTGGCTGGCTGGCTGAGTTAGGAAGGCTTTGCTTGAAAAAGACACCACCTGGATCTTGGGTGAGAATAGCTAGAGCATGTTGCAGTGACTATGTAGCTGTAAGCGTGCTGAGAGGCTTATACCACCTTAATAACACTGCGGGTGTTCGTGGTGATCCCACTGTTAAAGAGCTCCCATGAGGGGCGTGAGCTGTGACCATGGGTTAAGGCCATTTTTCTATCAACATAGCACTGTTTCTGTTTTGGGAAACATTGTTACATTGCTGCTCCAGATTGCATACCTAACCCAAACAGTTCCATCGGTAGAGAAGCTGTCTGCAGACCAAGCAAACACTCAGCTTGAAAAGTGGGTCTGCACTGGTGCGGTGCTGAGCACCATCTGCCGGGCTGGGTGCTGCTCAGGGGGCTTCAGTCCTCTGCACCCAGACATTGTGACTGCAACCCGGCTGCCACTGAAATCACAGAGTCTGCCACGAACATCAGTGAAAGTCACCCCTGAATCACCCAGATGGCCCCCCCTGCTCATTTCTACCCATCCCGCTCCCCAAAGCCCCTTGCAGAAGGCTGAATGGTGGCTGGCAGTTGACTTCCCTTCCGGCGCTTGCTCTGCTCCATGGTATCTGAGCATGTCACCTGTACGTTCTCACATATTACACCTTTTCTTTGAAGAGAAACAATTCAAAAAATTGTTTAAAAATGTCATTTTTATTCAAAGAAAAACAACTGATTTAGGCAAGAAAATTTTCTGTTTGCTTTCAAGCTTTTGAGAACTTATTGACAGACTATGCAATTAAAAAAAAAAAAAAAAGAGTTTTTTCCCAGGATCTTTCATAAAGAGGCCTTGTCCAGCTCAGAATTTCGGAAATGCAGCCTATTTTCTGAGTTTTGCAGTTGAGGTCAGCCTGTCTGTGACTGAGAGTATCACTAGACTTTGGCACTGTGCTGCTTTAAGCCCTAGGGCACGCGTTTAAATTGTCACATATAGTGTGTCTCATCTTGACATCTTCTGTAGAAGTGAAGGATAATACAGCACTTGTGCTGCAGAATAAGACAGTGCTCTCTCCTCAAGCATGAAGATTGTCTGCAAATTTCAGACTTGTTTTCCTTGATTGTGACTGCTAATCAAGGCAAAAAACAAAGTTCATTTTACTAGGAGAAGAACAATGCTTGGCAGTGTAGTGAATGTTAATGCGGCTAATTATTCCTAATGCTGTGTCTGTCCTCTGAAGAGTTCAGTATCTCTAGACAAGGCTTTCATGATCCAGAGCCACCCTGTGATTTCATCCAGGGAGCATCACCTCTTCAGGCCAGTTTATAATAAACTGTCCCTCAGTCTGCACTCTCCCCCTGCTTTGTGGCATGTTACATTTGGTGTAGTAAAGTTGGGTGAGGGTTCTTAAATGCCCTTTGTTTTGTTTCAGAACTGATGGTTTTATTGTGCTTTCTATTGTCCCTGGTGTCTTCACAATCTCAGTAATAAAGCTTTTGACTGTGTTGAGTGGGGAACCTAAAAACAAACAAAATCCACATTTACCTACATGGGGAAATTGATAATAAAGTTCCAGTTCCTCATGGTGCTTAGTATCATTGGATCCCCTACAACATGCAATAGCAAAGCAAGCCTTAACCAACTTGTATACTGACAGGAATAAATTATCTTTGATATCACCTGTTTGCTGATATACTTCCATTGTAACTTAGTGATAGCGGCATCTTTCTCCACATGTGGGTTTTACTAGATCAACTTAGTCTGGAACTTCATGTGGTTTGTTAAGGTGTTTGAAAATCTTCATTAAAATTGTATATCACTACATATAAACAACTTCTCTGATACCTGAAACTAAACAATTAATGAAGATGCTATTTTTCAAAACTTGTCACAGATAACAGCTGCATAACTATTTTTCAGTACTTGAAAACAATGCTTTTTTTTTTTTTTTGAAGTATGTCAGTTTGGGGACAGCTCCTGTAAATTGCTAAAACTTGTGTGTTTTACCCTGAATACACCGTCTTTGGTACAAGGAGGTTATTGACAGACATTTTTCTTTGCAGGACTTTACAGGAGCCTGTACTAGTCCTTTGTGTCACTGTTTTACAGCTGTGATTTGTTGTTGTTGTTTTTGTTTTGAAACAGCCAGTGATTTTGGTTGCCCAAACTTTGAAAGCTGCCCCCCACCAGTGAACGTGTGGTCTGTTGATAGCTGAGTGCAGTGCTACCGTGATCAGGAGCTCTGAGCGAGGCACCACAGCGTAGGTAAGTTGAGCCATTACACCGAGAATAAGCTGCCTTACAGCAGAGCAGACAGGTGGAGCTTGGGTGACTGATTCTGCATCTGCAAAATAAGCTGTTCAGTTTTCTATTCAACTCCCAAAACACCAATTAGCAAATCAGTGCTGTCATTTGAATATCCTGAATTGAACCAGATATGTGTTCCTAAACTCCTGCTGATGTAACTGGGAATCCTGGTGTAGCAATGACTAGAGAAGTGGAACTTCTGGGGCTGGGTCTTCCACTAGAACATTCTGACCTTACTAGAATTGCATCCCACTATATTTTAAAGAATTTTTTGAAATACTCTATTAAAAAGTACTCATTTTTAAAGAAAAAATACCTAAAAGGATCTCAGATATCCTAGAGGAGATGTTATTAAAAGTTCTCGTACAGAACTTTAAAGTAAAAAATGTTTTCTTTGTCAAGAAACTGTAGTTAAAAATTAGCTTCAAGGAATAGAGAATGATTAATGAAGCTCCACTTATTTAGTGCACTAAGCCTTCTTGAGATTTAAATGTCTGCTATGGAAAATGTCCACAATTTGGAGTGAATTATTTATAAAAGAAATTAGGCAACACACAGTGCTTGTGGTTTCTGTTCAGAGCAGAAGATAATAAGCTTCTAGATTTTAAAATTATTATTATTTTATTTCTATTTTTCTTGCTGGATTTTTGACATATGTACTGTTAATTAGGCAGTAATGATTTTCTTTCATTTGCACTGCAAATTACACCAATAATTATGCTTTTATTCACAGAATATATTTTGTTAACTGACCTTGGGTTTAGTGTAGAATACAAAATGAGAAAGAATTGTTGCAGGAGAAAAAAAAGTTCCAGCTGATGCTTTGAGATTCCTAGGAAAAATCTACTTTTGTTAAGTTTTGAATTTCAATTTTAGAGACACCAACAAAGACACACAACAGAAAGGTTTTAAGTATATTACTTTGACAGAAGTCACTGGGTTCTACAATTAATTCTCACCAGTAGATCAATGCATTTCATAAGCTGCAAGTCTTTCTGACAAGATGAAACAAATATAATCGTTAGTGAAATCCTCAAAATTCAGAACAACAGGCTGTGAAACTAGGTCAGTTTACATCTTCTTTGAAATATTTTTCCCTCTGTAGTATTTCATACTTGACTAATCTTGATAATGCACTTGACATCTTTGGTGACTGATCATATGCTAATTTAAACCCACATTGTATGCATAAATTCAGAACAACCTGGGGAAATTTTTCAAGACGATGGTGAAAAAGAATTAACAATTGAATTTAAGACTGAAATATATTTGTTAAAATATACTTTTTTTTTTTTTCCTAGCCTGAAGAATGTAAAGGAAATCTGATTGTTGTTTGGATGTAGGTATTTTAATGTCTTAGAACTTTTTTCCTGTCACAGTGAAATACTGTATTTGATTTTTCAGTGCAGGTTGGTTGGAAGAGTATGGTCTTTTTTTAGAGCTTCTTATCCCATCCACTGTGGGCAATTGCTGGGAATGCTTCTCTCAGGAGTGTCTATAGTAATTTATTGGCCCCAGTCCTGCTCCTACTGATGTCAGTGGTAAAACTGTTGTTGATTTCAGGAAGCAAATCATAAGTCTGATTATCTTCATATGCTGCTATTTAGATTTTAAAGTATTTCTTGGAGTGTATATGCAACTTCAGGTGTATTATACTCAGTTTTTTAAAACCCTTGCATAAGGAGAGCTTATAACACTGCCATGCCCTTCTTCGTATACTGCTTATCTTCCTCTATCCTTATCATTTCTTCACCATAGATGGCTCACAGATTTTCAGAGGTGAAGAAAATGTTTGTAAAAGCTTATTGTAGAGGAAAGTTGCTGACCAATGCCAACATGCTGTGAATAGCTTTGGAAGCAAAGGGCTCCTTTCCTCCCCCAGTTGAAAGAATTGATTCAAGATCAGATAGCTGTTTTTGTAATTCACTGATATATTCTGTCTGTCTGCCTCTCTCTCTCTCTCTCTCTCAAGGTGAGAATTTAGTGCTTATTTGTTAGTTTGGCTGCTTGTGAGTAATGATAATGAGAGAAAGTGCCTGGGATGTATTGTATATTTAATAAGAGACAAATAATATATAAACATAATATTTGGAGGGTTTTGGACTTCAGTTTCTCTCTTACTTTTGCCTCTGATTTGCACTAATGATGCAATTAGTAATAACCATTTTGGGGGATAGAAAAAAGTTTACATTTAAAATCAGTACTGCCTTTTGAAGAAGAGACTTAATGACACTTTTTATTTTTGTAATGAGTCCAAAATGTTAAACCTGTAGGACTTGAACTAGGCTCTTAAGTTAGCTTTTAAGAGGTGCTGAGCACTAACACCTCTTCGCCCCACATCTGAATCTGCAGAACACTAGGCTGCTTATTTAAAACAACAAAAAAGGAAAAACGAGAACTGAACAAACCTGGACAGGGAGTAAAGTCAAACTAAGAACTATAGACTAGATATTGGACTCTCGTCTTCTTTTTGCACCCTTTTTCTTGATGAATGTTTTTCAATGTGGCACAAAAAGGCACCTAAGAGACATAATAAGGATAAATCTAGTGCAATGTAACGATATTTATTGTCCTTTCTAACACAACAGAAAGAGTTGGAAGTTGCTCAGAGACAGGTTTCCAGGTCACACTATTACTGGTAAGCTTACAGTCCAGAGAGACCAGAAGCAATCCAACTTAGTATGTTATGGTCTTTCCAGAATAATTTCACTCTGTAGAGATTGAATGGTGCAGTATTAGCAGTCATGAATACCCTTTACAGTATCTTATTAAAGGTAGGGTACCATTAGTATATAATCAGAAATAGAAAGAGTAGTAAATAACATACTAACTAGTAATTTTCTAGTGTTATGATAATATAGCTGCACCCTGATTGTGTCCCCTTTTGTAGATTTGCTTACTTTCATGGCTGAATTTTTGGTGACTTTTCTGGTGCTTTAGGTAGGTCTGAACCCTCTCACTTGTCATCTGCATGGAAATTTGATTCTCTAACCAGTTACAGGCTCAAAATAGCAGCCATCTCTGACTCTATGTCTGCTTGGCATACTGGCATGCAAATAATAATAGATTATAACTAAACTTCAGAGAAATCAAGAGAAAAGAACTTGCTTCCATTGCTAGAAGCTGTTTTATGTTTGCATGTGTTTTTCGTTTTCTTAAGAAAAAAAAAAGAGAATTTCCTAAGCAGATGTTTTAGGCCTTACGAATTTTATTGAAATGTTAGTACTCTGCTCAATACTCTAAAGCACTTCAAGATTTTCCACGGTAGCAAGTTGTCCCACATAGTCACTGAACATTTTTATTTCGGCTACAGATATGCATGCACTGAGTGGAATGCAGAAGCTATTGTTTTGCACAAAGAGAAAAAAACGGGTGCTGTGCTGTATTTGCAGATATAGGCCAAGCAACACAAGCTAAGGAGAAAATGGAAGTCTTTGAAATGTGAATGGGTTTCTTTGGGTATCATTGTCCTTTCTGCAACTAAACTTCAGTGAGGCACAGATGTGTGGGACGGGGGGGCTGCTCTGTGATGACTTATCATGAGGGTTTCTTTTGGCAGGCTCAGAAAAATTACGATGTGAATAAAGGGAACTTGTTTAGTTCAGATGAAGACTCTATTAATGAGCCCCATTATTCCTATTTTTGGAGAGTGTTAGAATTTTTTTTAAATATATACAATGGTGTATTATTTTTGATTACAGCAGCATTCACTGGTCACTTTTGTCTTTGTGTGTGTGAATTTCTAATTATACATGTTAGACGGGTGATCTTTACTGCAAATAGTAACGCGATTTTCTTTCACTTGATCTGTCTGTACTGGATTCTGTTTCATTGTTCACTTTCTTCATCACAGTATCTTGCTTATTTTATCTTTCAACAGATATTTCTTCAAATCCTCTCGCCTGTTCCTCCCCTCCCCTTTGTAACTTTTTGAAAAGGGCTTTATCTGAGCTCGCAGTTTCATTTGTCTTTTGATCTGTTTTTTGATGTGTATGCATTCACTTCTGGTAGTAAGCCCATTACTGAAATCCTTATTCAAGGCCAAAGTGTGGGGGCTTGACTGTGACTTGTGGGTAAGTCTCGCACCTAAGATTTCCTAGAGCTACTGGGGAACTTGGGGGACCAGAGATGTTGATTACCTAATTGTGAGGCTTTCAAAAGTTTTGAAGGAAGGATATTAGCAGTTTCTAAACTTCTAGGTGATTCGTGTTAAGAGCTGAGCAACGGAAGTGTTGGTAACTGCAAGCCGTTTCTGAAAACCCGGAGTTTTCAAACTTTTTGTGAGCATTGCATGAGGAAGAGCTTGTCTTGCTCTGGCACACACCTCACGGCATCAGATATCTCTCTGCCCATGCAGCGGCGTGGCTAGTCTGCATGCGAGAGCCAGGGACACTGGACACCTTCTGATGGTCCTGCTGGGCCTCATTCTTCCATGTCTTTATTGCGGTCTTCTTACATAGCAGAGAACACAAACAGAGAAGGCAAGAGGCTGACCCAGAAACGTGAATCAAAAGCTTTGTAAACCCAAGTGGTACTGACACCAGCTTTGGGAGAGGGGAGAGGAACTCTGAAAGCAAAAAGAATAAACACTTACCTACCTGGAGAATATAAATAGGGAAAAACAGCAACCTCTCACTGTATCTCTAAACCAAAATAAAACCAATTTTTAGAGATGACCACAGTGAATAGAAATTCAGGTATTTGTTTTGTTCAGACTGTTTTTCTGTAGTCCTCAGATGCAAAATCAAAGTCACATCCAGTTCTCCTGTATGTGAGTGACTTAGGCCCAGCATTTGTATGTTAAACAACTTGTTTAATATAATATTAGCATTCGGATAGTCACAATGCGGCTTTGAGGCTAACATCCCATTAAGATGAATGGGAGATGCTCATACCTCAGGCTGTAGATTCAGCAAGACAGCAGAGCATTGATTTACATAGCGAAGGCTATATCTTGGCAAACCAGAAGGGCTGCAGACATCATTTTTCTAAAGGGAAGCTTCGATTCCAGTGAACGCATTACAGTCTGCAAAAGGCCCTGGATCAGCAGAGCCGCTGGAGCTGGATAGCCGCTGGCTGTAACTTCAAACTGAAAGACATCAAATGGGCTTTTCACTATAAAAGTTGAGATCCCAGCCAGTGCTGATGTGCTCCCCACTCCTCGTTTGGGACTCCTTTTGCTTCCCCTCACCCACTTTCTCCCAGAACTGATTTTCTGATAGGAAGTGTAGGCTAAGGGCCTGGTGATACTTACTGACCTTAACATTATGCATTATGCACATTTCTGTTGCCTTTTTTAACCAGTATGTCTCCCTGTTTGAGCCTAATCTTCAGATTCCCTTTGTCTTCCATCTGTTTTTTATTCTCTCTTCTGTTGATGTATTATTACATCAATTCCTTTCCTTCCTTAGCTCCACATTTTTCCCCACAGGACCTCTTCCACTTGTCTGTTTTCTTGCTTGCTGTCCCTGCTGTCTGGCATGCTATCATTTCTTTTTTCTTATTCACTGTCCTCTTAAGGAGCTGTCTTTGGACAGACATGTATACAGATGTGGATTTTGTTTAGATCTCTCCCACATACGCCGCCCCCTGCAGCAGAGCGGGGTCCTCCTGAAAATCCCAGGATGCTTCTGCCTTGGTCGCGCAGAAGGACAAGACAGCCTGGATTTTGCAGTAAGGTCAAACCGCAGGCGTTGTGCCTGTGTGTTTTGAAGCTGAAAGCCTTGGTGTTCTTTCTAGCACATGCCAGCTTGATTTGGGCACCGGTCTGGAGTGCAAATGAATGTGGCTGCATTTTAGTTCCAGTTGGTTACATCGCAAAACCAATGCATTACAGTTTGGCGTGGCTGGGAATTCAACAGAGGGTGGGAACGGAATAGCAGGGGCACGAACTCTGAGGTGTATTTGACAGGGATGAGACTTGCCCAGTAACAACTGCTTGTACTACGCTGCAGATATTACTTATGTCTTTTGTTACTGAAGTCACTCCACTCTTCTGAGTAATTAGAATTATCGGCTTGTAGCAAGAGAGCCTAAGCTGAGGTTTCTTTTTTTTTTTTCTGAAGGACTTAAAACTGCTTATGAATTTGACTTTGCAGTAATGCGTTCATTTTTTACTAGCCCAGCTTGTGTAATTAATTAATCAGTCGTGGATGAGGCACAGAACTTGAAGCTTTTTTTTTTTTTCCCTAACATATAGTGCTACATACCTTGATTTCTTATTTTTTTCTCTTTGTACTACCTCAGTAGAGCTGGACTGAGGGTCGCTCACTTTATTAATGACTCCCTGTTGTGTTACTTTCAACAGCTCAACCATCACTGTCCGTCACACGGCCATGCATTTGAAACTTGACATAGTTACTGTCTAATAAGCTTCATTTTCTGTACCACTAGCTTGTGCTCTGTAGTGTTAGTTTCCCAAGCATGATACTAAGCAATTTTAGGAAATGCTGATACAACTGTAGCAATTTTCCTCAATTTGTTCCTGACAAAGAACTTGCTTCAAAATTGAGTTGGCTTCCTTTTTGTTCGAAACACTGGTAAACACAATTAGCCTCATTAACCCTGGTTTCTGTTTCATAACAGAAAATTAGCCTGCAATCACTGGTTTGCTGGAAAGCACTGTTGTAATTAGTCTTCAACAGTCTGATATGAAAATCCATCACGTTTAATTTTTCTGACATGCCAGTGTATACAGAAAACATGTCTGATTTTTCACTTATCTTGGGGATTGAGATAAAGTCAAGGACCAAGAACCCCAGCTGGCTTAGAGCACTGTTGAACAGATTTGACAAACATCTGTCAAGACTGTCATAGGTGCGTTGGTGCTGCCATGAGGGAGGGCAGTTGGTGATTTCTGTAGGTCCTGTCTGCCTCTGCAGTTCTATGGGGTCCTTACACTTCAAAGAGCGTGAGACCCAAGCAAGGACCATTGAAATTCTGGCCCCACTGAATGAATACTTTTCCTTACTACTCCTTCCAAAATGCTGAGTTATTCCAGCTTTATTTCAGAGAAGAGCTCTGCTGTGCTGCAGCTCTAAGCCGATGACGGCACTGAAGCCAGTACCTTTTTACCAGCATAGAAACGGACTGACTGTAAGGTGAGTCAGGCTAATAATGCTTAAACCTCTGTAGATAATCTGAAATTGGTTGGTCAGGATAGATTTATCATCACCTTCAGGACCTGCGTCTCTCCAGAGAATATGTCAAGGACTGTGATTACGTTCTCATGAAATAACCAGTTTTTTTCTAGTCCGTTATTCCAGTCAGAGAGGAAGGCTGTAGTTCACGTGGGTTGCAAAGCCGTTAGCTAGTACATGGTACATCACACTTTCACAGGTTCACAGAATGAGTGCTGCTGCAGGGCAGCAAGTACTAAATCAAACTACAGTGGACAGGTTTCCAAACTGTATCTGGCTCTCACCCAGCCACCGCAGAGCAGAAATAGAGGAGGTCTGTGTGTACCTGCGTGAGTAGAAGTGTACCCAAGAACTCCTCTGCGAACTTGGGTGCATCGCTTATACCAAAATACATTCCCTTGTGAAATTACTGAGATTTAGATAAATGCAGTCCTCTTTGTCTGTGTTAGGAAAGAGAGGACCTTAATTGTTTTGAATTCAGCACAAAAATATTAGGGATAACTCTTAATTTAGCTTTGTCCTTTCCATACCTCTTGTCATCTGTGAAAGAGAGATGGTGATTGTCTACCTCTGGAAGCGTCATGAGCGTCTTTGGTGAAGGATGTTGTGTAAATACTTAGTAGTATTTTGGTGAAGGACGACAGGAATTATATGTATAATTACAGCACCTTGGTTCTTGCATGTGGGACAGAAGGCAGGTTTAGGAATGCTTCTGGGACTGCTTGCGCAATAGGGAGCTGAAAACTGAATCGTGTCATTTGTGTGGCCTGCCAGTGCAGGAAAGGGACTATCCTACAAGTCTCTCTAGCGACTAGTGAAATCTTTGCCTAAGGGATATTTTTCTCCTGTATTAGATGTTCCTCTTATTTCTCAATTGTTCTCTTTAAATGCATATGACACCCTGGGGGTATCTCCATTTGAATGATCTCAATTGCCTCTGTGTCCATTTGGGCACCAGGCTAGAGGGCTGTGAAGTGAAGCTGAGCTATTCTATCTTAATAACTAAACTGCAGAAGAGGAATTCTCTAATTCAAAGGGAAAGTTTTTTGGGTCACTACGTATGTTTGTTATTAAGCTTTTTAATACCAAACAGTAAGTAAATAAATAATAATTTAATTCATTAGGTGTCCAGAGCATTTATAGTTGAAATACTAGTGAAATCAATATTAACTTGCTTATTCCAGAAAGAAACATAAAAGCACTGACAAAAAGCAGAGCCTTCAAACACCGTCTTCATTCATGCATGAGGCACCCTGTGTGCAAAATGATAATGTTAGGAATGTCAGCCAATCAAGCAGTCTAATTGGCCAAACTATTTAAGTGCCTCATCATATAGAAGCAGGTTTTAACATTTTCTTTGCCGCAGTTTAGCTCCTCCAAAGTGTGCCTGAGGTTTCCCGTACTTCCAGCCTGTTGAAGAGTTTTCTTAGGCCTCTACTTGAAGGTCTGTGTGACATGTTGAGCTGTGATCTAACTTCACCCAGCTGAGAGCTCTGGAAGCAGTTCACAGAGAGCATGTGGCTATGGCTCTCATAGTTTCTCCTTTTCTGTTGTGGCGTGTGTAGGCAGGTTGGATCCAGCTGGATTTCAGGATACCTCCAACCTCTTTTCTTCCTGGAAGAATGGACTTAGATCCCCATTTGGCCCTGCACCAGCACAGCTAAATTACCAGTCGTGTGAAATACCCCCATCACAGGAGCAGCAGGAGAAATGCTGAGATGCACAGGTTGGCTCAATGTGCCACAAGTGACAGGCAGCAAGGTGCGCAGGCCGTGCTTCAGTCCCTGCTAGCAAAGGTGCATCAGTGAACACGTACTCTGAGCTGTGCTCAGGCAGAGCTCCGCTCCCACCCTGCTCCTGCTGGAGGGACTGCATGCTCCCCACACCCACATGGTCTGTGGGGGAATTCCCACCCCACGGCATTAACAATCTGCAGGGGTGAAGACCTCAGAGTAGAGATGATAATTAGAGCCTCATGAGTAGGGATTTGTTGTACTCCTGGCTTTTTCACTGATTTTTTTTTGTGATGAACAGAGATTAATCATCCAAGCCACATGAACCAATTTACTCTTCTGTAAAATGATTATACTGGTAGTTTCTGATTGCCACACTATGCTGTACATGACTCTTTGAGGGATGCCTTGAGATTCTTGCATGAACACGGCTGTGTAAAGGCAAAGTACTATCATTGAGCAGCTGTTTCTGAAGAGTCAAACTGTTGGGGAAGAGTTTCCTGTACACACAGACACAGAAACACTGACTCCATCTCTTAGCTTGTATTTGTCAACATGTGCTTGTCCTTCCTCCTTTCTCTTGCTGATTTTCTTTGATTATTTCACACCACATTCACCCTAACCTGAAAAGGAAGAGATTAGGTTAGATTATTTCAAACATCTGCAAATGCAGTAGAAAGCACAAGGGGCATTTTTGGCATTAATGTTCTGTGTATTTTGTTCGGGTAATTAAGCATGGAAAGGTCACCTTGTGTTCTAATAGTAAGCATGGAGAAATGGCAGAGAGAAAAGCTAAGCTGAGCAAAAACAATTTAAGGAGAAAGCATCGGCATTTGACAATATTTATTATTTCTTCAGTGTTCCACTATCTGTTACAATACATTGATTCCAACCCCATGCACATACATTTTGTTTTCAAAACCAAAATAAAGTAAGAGGCTGAATACAAGGTGAGGGCTAGGCAGCTCAAAGACTGCACACTGTTGCCAGCCATTTGGCAATGATTGTCCTCTGGGACAAGCATCCAGATGAGGTTTGTTCAAACCACATCAGCCATGCCATTTCATAACTCCCCCACTGAGAGGATACATGAGGAGGTCCTTTTCTAGTCATGTGTTTATGTGCCTTGTGAATATTCTGTCCTTCAATTAAAAGAATAATAATGGCTTTTCCTTTTTTAAAAAATGAATGAGAAAAGTGGGTGCAGTTTGATTGTGAAGTTCTGATGGTTTTTGCCTGAAGCCTTTCCCATCTCAGTGAGGCTACTCCCTTTCTCACTTTGCTCCTCATGGTTTTGTGTTTGCAACTTTACTCTGCTCGTTATTCCTATGGTGAATGCTTTCAGTGCAAGTCACTGACTGTGCTCATAGGTGAGCCTAGTCCATCTCGTGATATCCAGAAATCTCTTCCTGAATTATGAAAGCTGAGAAGAGATCCTGCTGTTGGTGGTTATTCCCATAGCAGCCCTGCAGTATGAAGCAGTGCCAGTGCCCAGTGCTGGGAGCTGTAGTGTGTGCACACAATCTATCTTTACCTGTAAGACCCCTGCAGGATCAGAGAGATTAAAATAGTGTAAGGATGATTTCTTGAGGATGATCTCTGCTCTCACAGTACCTAAGGCTGGGAGGTCATACAGGTTTCTGCCGCATGTAGAACTAAAATGAGTGCAATGGATAAATGTAGTAGAAACCAATTTTTCTTCTGCTCATGGTTCTCACAGAACATATTTAAAATTCACTCTTAGGAGACCTCCCCACCTCATCTATGACTCTGTGTGGGGCACTGTCTGTACTATGCAGAGCTGTAATTTCTTTATTCTTTCTACTTATGACCTGGAGTTCTTTCAGTATTTTTTCCCTCTCGTGGAAAAAGTAATTCTCTCTCCTACCTCAGTCCTATATCCTTTCATATGAACACTTGGCAGAGATTTCATTGCAGTTTTCTGCAATCTTTTTCTTCTGTTATGAAATAACCCTCACACTCTCTTAGATGCCCTGCTGACATTTTGCTTCTTATACACTAGAAAAATTCTTATTTGTCTTTATTCCTTAAAAATCGTTTTCCACTCTTCCTTTCAGCCTTTCCTAGCCAAGTTTTATTCTTTTAGCTTTACTTCTGTACTTCCTTGTCCACCTCTTGTCTCAAATACTTTTTTCATACCTTTCAGTTATGTAGTCACTCATCTCTCTTTTTGTGTCCTTTCTCCCAGTGATTTACCTCACTTAGGTTGCCTTCATTCCTCTAAATCTGCTGATTCACAAAATACTGTATTCCATTTTCGGCTTTTCCAAGGCCAAGTAACAAACCTAACAGAAAGGAAATAGTGAAGGTTTGTTGTTGGTTGTATATCTAAAAGGAGCACCTTCAGAAGGCTGGGCAGCATTTCAGCAAGCAGTAGACCCGTGGTGGTGCTTGTCCTCAGTGAAGCTGCTCTCACGTTTAAAGCTAAACTACAGCACTTGCCCTTAAGGACATGGTAGACAAGAGTCCAGCAACCCTTGTTCCTAGGGGTCGGCTGCTCTATGAATGAAATAGGATCAATGTAATTATCTGGGTCACTGCCCCATATTCTTTCATGGCAAACCCCCAATTTGCCTTTAGAGTTTAATTTTTCAAAAGCTGCTTCTTCTCCTTCCCTGTCTCTCCTAAGACATTCTGCTCTGAGTTGGAGACTGCATCTGTTAGCTATGGTAGGACAGATCTCCCATTTGGCCTCATTTCTCCAGTCCGTTTCAGTATAAGCCTTATCTCTGTGATTTCTGGGCCAGCTTCTGCTTGATATGCAGTGTCTTGCCTGAAGTGCTGAGCATCCCGTTCCACTGTGCCGGTGGGTACCTAGCTTCTGCCTGGATCAGATACATAAGTACTCTATATTTATATGTCCTTGCAGAGCCATTATTTTCCTACGCCACCTTACCCAACAGGAAAGATCAAAATTCCTGAGTTAAAATGTCCCTAAGGCTTCTTTTTGTGATTTTATTGTTTTGACAGTTGTCACACTGGGCCACAAACACACTTTCCAGCAGTGCAGCTAATTAAGGATGGTTTGGGAACTTCAAAAGTGTTCCTGCTTACCAAGTAGGCAAGACTGAAGGAGGCCGACAGTTCTTCCACAAGCCCTCTGAAAGCCATTTCATGGTCTCAGGTGAGATTACCACCTCTTCTGGTTTTCAGTTTAACTTTTGGTGGCAGTGACTATAATCTTGGAAGAGGACAAGCACAACATGGGTTGAAACAGCAGCCTGAAGTTACAGGGAAGCAGAAGGAGCCTCCAGTAAGACACACTCCTGACTGAAAAATCCTTTACATTTAAACCTCTCACTCTGCGGGTTCAGAGCAAGAGAGGAGAGAGGAGACAGCAAGCCATTGGTACAGGCTGACAGAATTTAGTTTTACAGGAAGGGAAAAATCCCATTGTCTGCAACCACATAATCTTCTTGCACGGTGTGTAATGTTTATAAAGAACAGGGGTCACATATGGCTGGCTGTCAGCAAGAAACAGCAAGCTTGAATTAGCATTAAAAAAGCTGAGTACTTAAAAAATAATATAACTACATGTAACAAAAGTAAATGGTTTCAGCTGTGATAAGAGAACAGGCTTCCCTTCCTTCAGACTTGGCCTTATGTTTCCTTCCTTAATTTCTTCTGTCTTGTTAAATTATTTATAAAAGACATCCTGGTATTGAAAAAGCAGGACCTAAAGCAGCCAGCTTCTTTACTAGCCTTGTGCTCAATGTTTAACAAATTAACTTAGATCTGCAAATGAAAAATTTCTACAGTTCTTTTTAAGTATCACCACATCTGGAGAAGTGCTCAGGTTAGGAGCACAGAGAGCTGTTTTGCAAACAATTCATTTTGGAACAACTTTAGAAGCCCTGCTAGTCCCTTTCTAGCCTAGGCAGCCCCCATACTGCGGTTGTGTGCTATTAGGAATGGGAACAAGAGCTGGCTATAGATAACTAGGGCTGGCTTTAACTGTGTGGGATACTTGTACGTAGGAAAGAAAGAGTTAGTTCTCAAGGAAAGAAAATGAGGCCAGTAAGAACTGCAGGCTTCCCTCTTCATCTTCTGCTGCTTCCTGGGGGTTAAGGGTGTCAATGTACAATGCTGTATTTTAACACTGACTGCTGATTATTCAAGTGACTATCAAAAAAATTACACTGCTGCAAAGAATATACTGAAGATATAGTGCCCAGAAAATGCCATGCACTTCAATGGGGAGCTTTTGCCAGAGAACAAAAGGCCTGGGGCTGCAAGAAAAGACAGAAGGAAGTGTGGAGCCTGCGCTTCCCTGGGGAAAAAAAAATCCATTAATTTATATTGATTATATCCCTAAAGTGTTTTAAAATATTTTTTTTTCCTCTTGTTCAAATCTTACTGCTTCTGAGTCATAGAGAAAAGCATAGAAGGCCACAAAGAGCAAGGCAATGGTAGCTTTACAAGGAACAGAGGAGAGAAAATACAGCTTTCCGCCCCTTCTGTTCTCTATCCTGCCTCACACTTATCTTGTCGCTACTCGTGGCAGTCCGATACCAGAGGCTTGTGTGAGCTGAGGGTGACAAAGGGAACTGGAGAGTGGAAGACAGAATGTGTGGGACAGCCAAGAGGTTGCTTTCTCATGGTTGGGGCTGGGCTCATAAGCAGTCTGCCAATGATGGCCCTAGTTCCCTGTTGCCACGTGAGTCCTCTGTGTGCCTTAGGCACCACCAAAGGGCAATTACAGTGGCTGAGTGGGCTAATGCAGTCTTCTCCTTCCCCATGGTCTGGATAGGGCTGGCAAGGGCATTGCAACGTGGGGTCTCATCACCCAAATTGCTACACTTCCCTGCAAGCCAGCCACAGCCAGAGGGTGTGCTTCGGTCTGCTATGTTTTTGGCAACCCCCGCACGAGGGCTTACCAAGCGACCTCCAGAAAGGAGTACACCTTGCCTTTTCCAACTTGTCTCCCTGCCCCCTGTTTGCAGTATCAGCTGGGATATGCTGGACCTGAGCGACCATGAAGAACAGAGTTATCAGCTCTGTCCCAGCAGTGCTTTCTTCTCAAGAGATGTCATCCCAGCAGAAGATGGGCCTGGTCTCTTGGGACTACGATCTAGTTGCAGGGGCTGAATAAAGAGGGTCTAGGCAACCTGGGCAACAAGTCTGCTGGTCTCACAGCTCCTCTTCCAAAGTTTATTTCACCAAAACCTATTGAAGAGTAGAAAAGGACTTTCTCTTCTCTTCTCCACTGTATTTTCTTGATCATTCATTGTTAGATTTATTGGCTAGAATAAACAGCCATTATAGTGAAAGTCATGAAAACAATGTTCTATTGAGATGGCAGCTAGAGAAATAAATGTAAAAAAAAAAAAAAGACAAAGGAGCTTGCAAGAGCCCATAGACCTAAAAAGTCAGTCTGTCAGCTGGAGTGAGGAGGTAGCTCGCACACTGATGAGAGCCACTGAAAAAGCTGTTCCACGCTACTCGCACCTTTTTCTCAGTTGCTCATTCCCCATCCTATGCCTATCCCCTTCTCCCTGCTGCTCTTTCCCAGAGTCTCTGAGGCTGGAACATGAGGCTGGTTTGGATTTCTGCTGATCTGTTGGAGCAGGGTGAACTACAGGAGTCCTGAGAGAGGCCTCTGACAGCTTGCACTCTTTCTGCTGATTTACCTCGTGGCTTTTTCTTCCTAACAGGGCAGAAAGGTGAAGCACAGGGACAGAGAGAGGGAGGCTCCTGCAGACTGCCTGGGGCGGTGAGATTGCAGCTGTCCCTTGCCATATCAGAATGGGCAAGTAGGTGATAGGCCTGATAGTGCTGCTTGGCAGAGGGGAATTATGTTATCTTGAACCAGGGAATAACCCTTTGTTTAATTTTAACATTTCAAAAGTGGACTTTATCTATGTTACACATTTGCTGGGAGCTAGTGTCTGCTCATGCAGAGCCCTGCCTCCTCCAAATGGGACGACCAGGACATATTTTTTGAGTGCAGTGTGATGGTAGATGTAGCAGTTGCTACATATTTTCTGATAGAAAAAGAGAAAATGTTTTTGTGGGGGAAAAAGGGTCTTTGAAACAGAATTCACTAGAAATTGGAATGGGCAATAGTTTAGTCCCATTTCGTGTTAACTCTGTGGCAACTTTAGATACACGCTTCCTTAGAGAAGTAAAAGTTTTCCGTCTAGTCTGTGTACTGACTGGCCACTGTGCCTGGTCCTGGCTCTTCCCCACAGACACAAGCCGTAATGGCTTTGTTACGTGTCTCATCCGCTCTCCTCCTCCCCGCTTTTGTCTCGTTTCCGGCAGAGCTCTGGAAGCGCCTGGCAAGCCAGCGGTTAGCCTGCCCCGCGCAGCTCCCCCAGCTGCTCTGCCCTGCTGCCTCCGCGCTGGGATCACCCTGTTGAGACTGGGGCCTTGGCATGTGTTTTACCATAGGGTGTGTACTTTTCTCCACAGTACTATTTATTGCATATTCTTTCTTTTCCAGTTCATTGTTTATTCAAGCATGCAGTTCACATCCTCCCACAGTGAGGATTAGCGAGGGGTCCAGCTTGGTAAATGGGAGGGCTTTTTTACCCACTTGCTTTTTATCTGTGGTGGTTCTTTCATTGGTGAAGTCAGTATTTCTGGCACTGCTGTGACTTCCGTGCTGTGGTCTCGTTCAAACAAGCTCCTTGACATTCTTGTGCCTCTTCTCCAATAGATCGGCATTGTCTATAGCTTGATGTGTTGTTTTTCAGTCAACTCCAGCTATGAGTTTCTTGCACCTTTCTGCTTCCACTCTCTTTTTTCATGTTTGTTTATACTCTCTCTCCTGCCTGCAGCAGCAGATGATTGTCCTCTCCCCGTCAGTTCAGGTCTGGACTGACTGACTTCCTCTGCTTGGCAGGTTCAAATGGCTTCCTCAGAAGCACCCCTCACAACTGAGGCTGGTGCCTTGCTATGAGATGATCCAAAATCTCTCTCTTTTGCCAGAAACCTCTTTTGCAGACTCTGCTTCAAAAAATGTCTCAGATGTTTTAATCTATTGTGGTTGTGGCTCTGCTCCTGTCTCTGTATAACTTCTCCCTGCTCAGCCTTCTTTGCCCAGATCAACTGAGAACTGCAAAAAATGTCAACTTCTTCAGGACTGGCCCTGGCCTAAAAAGAGTTCCCTGCTCTGACAGTTGCTCTCCTTTTGGCAGGCATATTACCGTCTGCAGTACTTTTAAACCTTCTCCAGTTGTATCACGCATTCCCAGAGAAATTCCAGCTCTGACGGCACATCTAATTGCTTTGTTTTTTTCCACTTTATGTCTTATCTGGTTTTATTCCCAGTACTTTGTGTTGTCCTGAAATCACCCTGAGCCAAAGAGGGTGGCAGGGATTTGCCTCATTCAGCGTCAAAGCTCCAGCAGCCTGGCATGGTGTAACATGAGAACTGGCACAAATGGAAAATCAGTTTCAAATGGCTTATGCCAGTGCACATAGGAACGTGCTGACTGCAGACAGTGTGTTGTGTGGATTGCACAGATAAGCATATTCTTTGCTATACCATCGTTCAGTGCATAACGTGCCCTGAATGCATGTATCTGCTCCTTTACAGATGGACTAGTTCTTAGTGCAGTTCTGTTTCCTGTAATGATCTATCATGTGCTCACTGTCTTTTGATCTGTCTTTTCCTAGCTAAATGTCTCAAATATGCCATGCACCACAGGTGTATATGAAAGTCAGGTGGCTCTGTAAGGGCTCCTCACCAATTAAAAAATATCCCCTGTGGATGAATACAGTCAAGAGCTGTAGTGTGACCTACCAATAGATTCTTTTCCTATAGCACGTCCACTTATTGAAGCTGCTGATGGTAAGAGAGGAATGCCTTTCTGTAGAAATTAAAATACTGTTGAAGAGTCCTTTTGCAGGGGACATTCACCGCTCACCGCAAACAGCCCAAGTGATTGAGGAGGGCTGGAATTCACCTGCAGAAACTACGAGCAGCTTCTCTATAGGTGTTTTTCCACTTTACAGTCTGAAATAGTGTCCTCTGTCCCCTGCCCTACATGGAAGGATAATGTGGGAGTTTGGGCCAATGGATATGCGTAAGTATGGAGCCAGTGTGGACCTGTTTACCATGACATTTAGTGTTTCCTCAGTCGGTTATGTCTGCAAGGCATAATGCCTGACTACCTTAGGAATCCCCAGGCTGGCTCTGAGAAGGCTTATACCTATACATTGCTAAACCACTGCACTGCAGATCTGGAGATAGTTCAGTGCGCACTGAACTCGGAGTCTCTGCAGCACCATGTCTTGCAGGGGAGATGCAAGCCTGCTGTGTCCCACACTTGCTGTGCATCCGCTGGGTGCTCTTAAAGTGTAAGCAAATGTCATTGCATGGCAGGAAGAAGGTATACATTGGTGAACAAGTTAAATTTCACAGAACCAGCAATGATTCACATGATCTTCCACCTGGCCCAAAGTGGTTCACAACTGGACCTATTGTCCCTTGACAGCCCTGAAAAGGGAACTAATGCCTATTGCTGCTTGCCAGTGTTTTCTGACAGCAAAGTGAACCACTTTTTACAGACGATGACTTGTTTACCTTGCCTTGAAACTTGAATTGAAGATATTTCATAATAGAATTTGAGCAAATTTACCAGATGTTTTATCCCACTGTGCTTTTCTGGCAGGTCTACAAGACAGAATGCTGACTAAGGCTAATAAATCAGGCTACATATGAAATGCTTGGGGAAGAAATACAATATATATGCCTGAAACCATAGGAATATCTTACTCCATTGATCCTTGGGAATTCCTGATGTTTCCTGTGCTTTTCTTAGAGACTGATCTCAAATACAGGACGGGAAGGGGGTCCTGTTCTGTTGTTGTAGCCTATGGTGAGACATTGCTTTGTCTAAAAGCACTCCTTGTGCTGGCATTGGTGATCACAGGCATGAAAGTGATGAATATAATTCTATAGTAATGCAATTATCCATCCAGCTGGGAGAAAATGAGAAATAAGAGTTTAAGGTGCATTCCGAGGCTGGCTGTGACCCAAAAAAGTACTGTGTTGCTTTACAAAATAATATTCCCTTCATCATCCATCTCCTTTTCTGCCACTCCCCCTTCCCCCGCTTTTGCTTCATTCAGTCTTTCCTAATCTCTTCGCTTCCATGCTGCCCTACCCAGCAGAGCTCTGCCGATTCCTTTGGAATCATGAAATAATGCCATCTGTAGAAGACACTCTCACTTTAGGACCTTGCACTGCACGTGTTAACCACAAAAAACTTTTAAAACACATTTCCACTCCCCTTTCAGTGACTCTTACAGTAACTGATTCAGTTTGCTGACCATTGTTTTTGCAAGTTTGTGCCATTTAGTCTCCTGTTGGCTGGACACCTACTTTCTTTTCTCTATTATTGCTTATTTTTGCTCTTACTGCACTTTTACCAGTTCTCTCCTTGTCTCTCTTCTCTCCACATATCAGGAAAGGGCGTCTGAAGTTTCCACACCATCTTCCAAGCAGAGGAAGTGATATAGGAAATACTATTCCTGTTTGTCTGACTGCAGCAGGAAACAAACACTTCACTGAAGCCCACATGAGATCAGCGGCGCTTGTGCTAGCAATACTTGGTCCACTAGGCACAAGAGGCTTTGGGTGATAGCGCAGCACAATGTCTCTCTACCCTTACTTGGAGTGACTTTATCAATGTGCCCCTGAAATCTCTCTGCTGCTAAAGCTTGTGCCTGGCACAGGGCTTGTGGTGCTGCTCCTCCTGCAGGGCCATTTTTGTAGATTCTTGTTCACACCAGGGTGACAGTGGTACCAGCAACCCCTCTTTCAGTCCAGCAACTCTGAAATCAGGACACTCAAGCTTGGGAAGGTATTTTTTTTTTAAATAAAAACATAGACACACAGGGACACACAAAGACCAGATTGCCTTTGAATACAGTTTGTCCATCTGAATAGCAGTGTCAGGTGAAAAGAAGGTACATTTTTAATCACAATCATATTATTTAAGCAAGTTGTATTATTCTGTGTGTTGCCTTTATCTGAAGATTGCAGGCATTTGTGATTATCTGTCATTTTACTTTTATATAGCTGTTTTCATCCTGATAGGTCACAGAAATTTGCCACTTGGCAGTAACAGCAACCGTCTCATCCAGCATGTTACAAAGGAACAGAGAGAAGGGGTGTCTCTAGCCCAGGACTGCTATAGTAAGTTGCTACACTTAGAAAAATGCTGTAAAGCCATTCCACTCCATTTTTTAATGCTCTGTCTGAACAGCCTACGCTCAATGAATTGCATGGTGTTCAAGTTATCCGCCTGTACAACATGAAGAGCTGAGCTGGCTGTGCTAGGATTAAACCTGTGATTCTTGTAGCAGTAAGTGTTCCCCAGCCCACACTTGGGACCATGAAACAATCCCTAAACTCTGAAACTGAAACAGAGTCTTGAGAGTTAAAGAGCTGGAAAAGGAAACATTGACTACCCTCCAACTCCTCAGGTCTTAAAACCATCAATACTTGAAGCTATTGTGATGTTCAGTCTGTGTCTGCTGAGCGAGTCTGCACAGCTGGCATCACTCCAGCTGCAGCTGCTCTTTAAAGTTGAAAAAAAGCTGCTTTGGAAAGTTTTTTTTTTTTTAAATTATTGTTATTATTATTATTATTATTTTCTCAGCTTTGAGAATAGTTAGCTCCCCGCCTCCCCGCTTCTAACAGCAGTTGCAGTTTAGCTTGTGTCCTACCACTCATACTCTCTCTGCAACCTTAAAGGAGCAGAAACCAAACCTCAGCAATTTTCAGCAAGGCCACGGAGTGACTGGAAAGGTTCCCACTGCCTTCTTCAGTGAGCACTAAAAGGCAGCACTTCCAGAGCTGCTGTAAATAATGTCTAGAAGGGGACGGATAAAGAATAGGGGGTACACACGGTCTTGTTTCAAGCTTGTCTTTCTCTTTTAAGAGAAACAAGGGGCCTAATTTCATATAACTTGGCACATTGTCCAATTGCTGGGCCCTTAAGGGTCCGTTTGGTGCTGTCTCTCCCACCAGCAGGACTTCAGGCTCCAGGTTTTACTTGGAGGAGATGGAGAGGCCTCTCAGGTGCCTGGAGGGGAGTGCTCAAGGTGTTAAATGCAGGAAGAGCATTAGAAACAAGGGCAATTTTCTGGCTTTGATCTTTCACTTGGCTGATTCCTGGAGAGAGGCTTGTCTGGAGCTATCTCTGTGGAAGAGTTTGGAAGCAGCTGAGCAAGGCACTGCTCAGCCTGGGGGATCAAAGTGCACTGTTAGCAAAGTGGCACGATGTGTTCTGTTTGAAGCAGGAGCTGCAAAATAAAAATGTAGTGCTGCTCTCATCCGGGAAGCCAACAGCAAGGATGTATTTCCCTTCTTTCCCTCTTTCTGTGGATTTTTCCAACAGGTTAAGTTGTATTTGGTTGTTAAGGATTGTACTTAACTGATAGACATAAATGCAGCATCTGCAGATAGAAGGAAGGTACTATTATTAGGGTGGGTTAGTAGCCAGGTAAAGGGGCAAATATTAAGCTATGGAAACCTTACTGTATTATTACCTTTACCTTAATTCAGTAGAAGGTGCCAAGGAGAAGAATTAAGCGTCGAAGCAAGACATGACAGAACTCAAAGAATGTCTGTACTCTTGTTCAACACTAGGATACAGAATGCACAATTTCATGCAAATCAGACTTCATTTATTTTCTGTTTTGCTTCTTCAGTTAAATATGAGATGAATGAGAACAAGAGCTTTTTTCAGCATCTCATGCCTATTAAATTCATTCTGGGAATGGAGGAAATAGAGTGAATATGATTCTGGACGATGACATCGCCAGTGATCCAAAAATATTTGCACTGGGTGACCTGAATAGTCTCTTGAATATAAATGATCCACAGGGGAAAATTTCTAATAAGAGCAAGTGCAACAGCTAAAAGGGTGATTTTGCTGAATTGGAATATGCAGAAGGATTAAATCTTGCTGGATTGTACACAGGATTAAGTGAATTGACATGTATGGAGAAAATCACTTCAGTAATAATGGTGGGGTTTTTTTTTGTGTGGGGGAGTCTTTTTGGAAATACAGTCATTATTCTCGGAAACCTATGACTGAGTTGTCGTACTATACATAATAAGGTACCACTGTAATCTAGAACGATGGAATGAATTCATGTGTCAAAAAGGTGATCCATAACAGTATTGTTATGGTAGACAGCAAAAAAAACCCAAAACATTTGAAACAAAATTAAACTTTGTATGTTAAAGTGGGTATGTTACAGTATGCTTCCGTCTGTAGGACAGCTGTAAAATGGCTGCTTGTTTACTGGGTTATCACACAGAGCTTCCTCCTTCTAGTTGGCCCTTGTTTACCGATGGGGAACGAAAAACACACAAAGGCAGAGGACTTTGATAAGGCCATGCAGAAAGGACCTCAATTTCCTGGTCATCTTTTCTTTTCTAACCCTCTGTGCTGCTCCTCTATGTGATTACTCTATTGAAACAGGACCCAGCAAAAGCTTTGGTTGGTGATCCTGTTGGGAAGTGGGTTTGGGGGATATTACTGCTCATCTAGATGTCTGTCTTGAGTGCTCTTCTGAAAGTCAGTCAGCCTGGGCCTTCACAAAGGCTTACAGGTGTGGGCATTAAAAGCTAGTAAGCTGGACCAGGCAGATCAGCAAGGGCTCATCTGTCTGCTCACAAAGTTTAGGCTTGTTGTTTTGTCAGTGCCTCATATTTCTTATCAGCTTAAGTGTAACTGGCTATGTTTGCTATTTATTGATGGCTACAGCAGAGATATCATTGCTAGATCTCTTTTTCAACTTTCCAAGGCACACTTTGCCACTGAATTTTTCCATGCATGGTCTCCACCAAATGCCAGTCACTTTTTCATTAGTCCCTTCAAGTTCTTCAGTGAAGCCAAGGAAAGCAGTACATCTTGTCTCCCTTTGTGTTGTATCACGGTGTTTACTTCCAGTAAATAATAACAGTAACAACTTGCTCATTAACGGACTGTTAACTATGTCATTTAAGACGTAAGTTGTACAAAATGATATTTAGCACATATGCTTAATATCTATCTTTTCATATGGCGCTTGAAATTTTGCAACCAGCCTGTAATCTCTGGTTTTGCAGCACCTGTGAGCGAGATAGTTCCTAGCTGAACATTTTGAACCAAAAGAGTCCCAGTATTGGCTAATTCAGGTAAAGCATTACTACCTGCTAGCATTAAAGTATAGAAGGTTCCCCTGAAGCATGTGAACTGCCTGTTTTCTGTGGCTTTGGGGATTAACAAGGTCTTTATTTAAACTGACTTTAAAAGGTTTAAAAAAGTTTCTTGACAAAACAACTGTTATTCACGTGATTAGCAAAACCAGTAATTGGGGAGTGGTGAATGGCAGCCACACAGAAGCTCCTTTACTCCAGCCCTGCAGTTAGTGCCAAAATATTGACAGATAATCTACAACTTTTATTCATTTCATACCTGACTGTAGATGAATGAAGAAAGGCCCTGATCCAGCACTGCCCAGTGTCTTCCGTGAGGCCATTACAGTGGTGCAAAACAGCGTGAGCGAAGCTGACTTTCTGGCTTGCCAGTTGGGCTGCCCGGCAGTTGAGGCTGCACCCTGGGGCTCTCCTTTTGGTGTCCTTGGTTGTATAGAGCTCCTTCCTCTTTGGTGGAAGAAAGTGTGTGTACCTGGAAATGTTCATGATGGTGAGTGGGGACTTGATTTGGGCTTGATTTTGCGGCCCGTTTGCCTTAGTAAGACTTGAGGCATTGATCCTGAAAAATGCTAAAGGACAAAGGTAGAAGAACATTGTGCTAGTGATGTTGTAGGATATGGTAGCAGTGCTCTGCTCACTTTCTCATCCTTACTCCATGTACCTCCAAGTAGTGCCTGAAGTTGTTACTTGTCACCAACAGTCAATGTAATCGTGTATCACCTCCCCACAGTGGTCACTTGAGCTAAGGAGCTTTGTGTAGGGTTTTCACAGTGGGGAATTGTGTTGTTGTTGTTGCTGTTGTCATCTCTGCTGGGATTTGTTTTCGATGTTGGAAATATGCATGGAAGGGATGGTGGGGACTGGTTCTGGGGAGGTCTTTGCAGTCTTGGCCTGTATAGCATCCCACAAAGATGAGTTTTAGCCTTGTAACAGAAGGAAAGCGTGGCCCTGCTGAAGGAACACAGTTGATGATTGCAGTTCTTAAATTGCAAAGAAGATGTTCTTGAGCAATTCTGTTGCTATGTTGGACAGCATCGGGAATGGGCAACAAATGGCCTTGACCTATGGTCCCAATGTCTGCTGTACGTCAGCCTTGAATAATGGTAACTGAAACTCAGATTACTTGAATTTGAGATATAAATGAATTATAAACCATAGTACTGAGGTCAGAGTAGGGACAACTTATCTTTACCTGAAAGGTGAATCAAATGCTGGTTGGTTGCAGCACTACTGGAGCAGATGAGTGCTTAAAAGTTCAGGTAAGAGGAGGGCTGTGCCATTTGGGGTGCTGAAACCGTGCTGAAGATGCCTGCAGCTTTTGCCCAGGATTTATGCTCCAACAGGGGAAGAAGTTTCAAACATGCGCTTCTTTGCTGATGTCCACTATGATAGTTTGGTGGGCAGGGCTTTGGATCTCCTTCTGATATTCTTAACTCTTTTCTGAATTTTGAACACTGTGGCTAGATGGGCTTCGTGGGATGACACAGATGCAATTTATGAATAATTTATGGCTTTTCAAAAATTCTAATTTTGCTGCCTGGGGAGATGGGCTAACTACAGTTTGTTCCATTTAAAAGCAGAAAGTTGTTTTTATTGTAAAACCCCAAACTGCATTTGAATACTCCTGTGCTTTGCTACCTCCCATCTCTTTCTCTCCATCAGTAAGCAAGATCATTCAGCAGTTTGCTCACTTAAGAAAGCGATTCTACCTTATTTCCTACAGAGGTTTCTGCTGAAGTGGGCTGGCTGTAAAGAAGCAGCTACTCCTTTACATTCTGTAACCATACCATTTTCTCTATCAGCGTGGAGCGTTTGACTCATGTGCCCTAGAAAATAACTTCTCACTCCCACTATGTGCTCATATACTGAGCTGAGATCTAAACCTGACCTGCACTTCTGGGATGCAAACTCATGATCAAAATCGCTGGATGCAGGAGGTCAGTGTTTCGGTGTCCTGAGTCTCTGGGGTGAGAGTCCACTATTTAAGGAATAGTGCTGTGAATTCAAAACAGGTTAATGCTTTCTAAGGTCTAGTGAAGTTACAAAACCACAGTACAAAAGAGCATGTCTGCCTTAAATAAAAGCTGATTACAGAGCTCAATCCTGTTTCTCTTAAAGTCAATAAGGGGATCATGCTTCTAAATCTCACCCAATCTGGTATGGGGTCTTTTATAGGGGGTAAAAAATTTCTATATGAAAAACTGAGACACTAGGTTTCTAGTGCAAGCACAGACTGTTGCAGTAATGCAATGCAAGCATGCTCTTTAGAGCACTTATTTCGCAAACAATACAAAAACAGTGTTTCTGTCTAGAGTCTTTTCTCTCACACAGCACTTTGAACTAATGTTGGGTACTGGACCTTATGAAGCAGAAAGCTAACCTCGAACAGGATTTAACACTCCCTGTAGTCCAGGGACTGAGTTTTCATTACAGCTAATGGAAGACGAGGTAACTAATATCTTAAGCCAGATCTGGAGCCATGAACGTGTTGCAGAGTTTTGAGTGATTTAATTTTCCTAATTTGATGCTCTCAGAACGTGCGCAATCCAGAGGTGCTTGGTGGTAAAGCTTGTAAATAGGCTCACCTCCTGCTGTGGTTATCAGAAAGACTTCTGATGTGTCTGCATGCATAAGCTAGGTATTTGTAATGTATACATGCATACACCAAGCACAAGCCTCTTGAGAATTTTGGCTCCCTTTATTAGTAACTTTGTGTTTCATGATCCTTGCTCTCAGTTTCTTATTTGTTATTCCCTATTACCCATACTGGAAACTGTGTTGCAGAACTGGCCTAATGAAGGAGAAGTGTCTGCTAATAGTTGCTCTTCCGTGGAAGATTGCGATGAGCAGGCTGGGATTTCAGAGAATGCTGCAGAAATCTGCTTTTGAAACTCATTTCTGACTCTGTCTCGCTCTTATGTAGCAGCACCCTTGGCTGCAATGAACTCCCCTCATCTGGACTGCCCTGACTTGTGAATAACTGTCTCGTTCTCCTGCACTGAGTCTGCCCGCAGATTTGCTAAGTGCTGAGGAGCATATATTGAAAGTACTCTAGAGAGTTGTTAGCCATGTGGCTGCTCCATTAATTTTCATGGTGGCCCTGTGTTAGACCTCTGTATGGTGATGTGGAAAAAAAAAAAGCGCCCTCTGTTTTAATTCAGGGATCATAAAGACCTAATGTCACTTTTCCATAAAGAAGAGAGGAACAAATGATTTCTTGGTTCATTTTGCCCTTGTTTTGCAGTCTGCAAAGACAGGGAGGTTTATGAGTTTATTTGTTATGTAAAGTCATTTGCTTATTTCTGCAAAACATTGTTTATAGATATTTCACAACCTCTTTGGGCATTCTCAGAAACAAAAATGAATATGATGATGTGACCAGGTAAAGAAAGTGCTCATTCTGAAGTTTCTTGCTACAGGGATTAATGAAGTATTTTTAGGAATTAATTCTGAAGGTGTTAATTTGCTGATCATCTTCACTATTAACCAGAGATTGACCAAGGGATATCAAGTACAGTAACCCCAAGGCAATGAGGAGAGTTGGAGACCAGCAGAAGACAAACTGGTCAGTCAGCACCATTTTTTCTGCTCTGTTCCCCTTGCTTGTGGAAGGGGTCTCTTCAGGCATCGACATATTACCTGTCTTGTTGATAGTGTTAATAAATCCAGAGGAACTGTGTACCCATGGCTGAAGGTCCTGCTGTGCACACATGCACAGTAATAGTTCTGCCCTAGGTGCTGCTTAAAATGTCAAGTGTTACCTTCAGAAGGCTCTTTCCCTCCCACATAGAGTCTCAGCTTTACCAAGGTTGGATCTCCTTCAAAGAGAGCAGCCTTCATGTTCCTAACAGACTTTCATCCATATGGTTTGTCTTCCCCCCCTCCCCTGTTTTAACGTTCTCTTGTTCTTCTGTCTGCTCTGCAACTCGCTTGGATGCATTACTGACTTGGGAGCTCAAGACCAAAGATGCTTTCAAGCCTTCTGTCCTAGCATGTAGTTGAATATGTTCAAAGAATCCTAAATGTGACACTCTGGCTGAGAGCATGTTGCACGGGATGGGCTGAGGGCTGTACCTAAACTACTTTCAACTCTCTCACAGTGCTTCCCCTCCCCACTGGCCAAGGAAGCCGTACATCCTTTTCATGGTAGGTAGCAGCAGAGTTCAGAGACTTGCTTCTGTGGTTTCCTTCCTACCATCTCTATAGATCAAATATAGTTTTCTTCTGCAACTAGTCAACTCTCTTGATTGTGCTCTGCTGATCTGGTAGTTATTTTTGTTGCTTCGGCGGAGGTCTGCTCTCAGTACACCCAGAGCCAATGCTTCTGACAGGCAGCACAATCCTGGAGTGCCTTGGCAGGCTGCCTGCGTCTGTCCTGCAGGCCCTGGGGGAACTCTCACACGTTCTGCCGCTTACTTTCCTCTTTCCTAGAGATCTAACGCAATTTTGCAAGTAGTCACTTGGAGCCATATTTCCCTTTGCCCTGGAATATTTTTTAATTTATTTTTAGTAAACGTTTGTCAGTGTTTCTAACATTGCGCCTCCAGCAACGTGGCCTGGACTGAAGCCACGCAGCAGTCTGACAACCTGTTAGGCGAGTCTCCTATCAATTAGGCTGCAGCTGTCATTGGATCTATTCTCAGCCTCCTTGGTACGTGTTTGCAAATAACAGGGACTGCTGTTTTGCAGCTCTCAATTTTTTTTTCTCCATAGCCAGTCAAGAACATTTTGTCCCTAGAATTCCTCCTGTCTCCTTTGTTTTTGCTTTCGAATAATCTCTGTTTTATTCTCCTAAGAATATATGCTTATCGAGGACATTCTTTTGCTTTTCTCTTAAGTGTTTGGTCTCTCTCTCTCTCTCTCTCTCTCTCTCTCTTTTTAATGCACAAAACCAGGAAAACCTGCCCCCAAGGAAACAAAAAAAGGAACCTCTCACTTAAGTCTATACATTGGTCCTTTAAATGTTTTCAGGCTTTCTCCAAAGCATCCAGACTGCTTCTTACCTGAAGGGGTCTACCATCTTTAAAGCCCGTCATGCATGGTAGCTCTCCATGGGGACTGCCTTGTATCTGCTGATGTTTGAGCTCTGAGGTGATTGTGTGTTTTATTATCAGGTTTGCTACATCTGGAGAGAGAGTCCCTGACAACATACAATCTGTTAGAATTCCCTCTTCTACCTTCTACCATTTGCAGTTTTCTCTTCTCCTATAAAAATCATGAAAATTACTCTATGACTTTTTCCCAGATGTTGCACACTGTGTGGTGGTACTCGATGCTAATACTTCATTCGCTAATCTATAGAGCACAGCCCAATTTGTATCAGCCAGACTGAAGAACCACTCTTAGGCATATCATTTTCTTGTTTTGCATCTACAAGAAATGAGAAATCAGGATTGGGACGTTCAAGTAAAACAGAAGCACCCAGGGCATTTCTTCCTTGGGCTGACTGAAAGATACATTTTGATATTATGCTGTCATTTCTTTCACAAGCCAGGCACAGGTTTTGCACAAAAACAGTGGAAACAGTTCCATTTTCCTCTCAATCTGTAGGTCCTAGCAGTGGGTCTTCAGCCAGTCTGCAGCTTTGGAGGCAGAACCAGCTCATCACAGACAGATTGAAACAGTTAACTTTAGATCAGCTCATGTTGAATTGGCAGAAGTCCCTACGTTTGCCTGGTGGGAGAGTAAGGCCAGGGCTTTTTTTCTATCCTCACTAAATAGCACACAGTACTGCAAGATGCTCCCCCTGCAACATTACTCAATGTTTGTTCTGCAAGAATATCCACAAGGAACACACCTAACACCATAGCTGTGCTGACATACAGAGACATCTTGAGGTTCTGCATATAAAACTTCCCCAGACTGGCTGTGTGGCCCTGTGGAGCAATTAGGCACTCTTACCTTTTGTACAACACTGTCTGTCTATGCCATATTTTCTGGAGTACAACAAACCCATGCCAGGAAGGTGTCGCTGGGACCCCAGCACTGGGAAGTTTGGTGTTGCAACACCAAGGTATGGGGCAGCTACCTCGTTGAAGGCAGTCTGCAGGATTGTGAGCACCCGCTCGGCATGTGAGCAGGAGGTGCTTCTGTGGACAAAACTGGGGAAGCTGGAACAACTGGAAGTTGTAAGCAGGACATTGTTAGATTGCCTAGTGGTGTATTAGCACCTCAGAAAGACCTGGGTGCTTTTCTGATCCTCTTCCTAAGTGTCTCTCACCATCTTTCTTTACCAAAGAAAAGGTGGCTCTAAATCCCATAGGAAGCTGCTATTTGGAATAGCATGTTGGCTCTCATGGCATTTCAAGTGTTTTGTGAAATTCTTGCTGGACGTACATCTTGTTGAGCTGTGCTGCAGATCTTTGCGTAATCTCAGACTGAGACATTTAGGGTTTTCTCAAGTATTTACTTAATGAAAAACATTTCACATATATACAGCACCCCAAACTGTTCCTGCTCAACCACTGAGCTTTCAACTCCTCACAAGTACAAACATAGTTAGAACAAACTACTATCCTGTAGATAAAGCTTAGCTGGCAAGAAGATATAGTTTATGCAGTATTTATGTTCTCCCAGTAAACAAAGATGAGTAAAATGCTTTCCTTGTTAACATCAGTTCAAAGAAAAAGCGAATGATGGCATTTGCTGTAATCATGTTCAATGTTCTGAAGGTGTCTGCATGTTTCACCTTTCTTCTAAGCTCTTGCTTATAATTTGCTTCTTATGTTTAATAGTGTATGGCTGTCTCTGAGAATGTGGGATGTGACTTTGTTTCAAGACTGTATTTAAACAGAAAAATTCTCTCTGGATCTTATAGTGGTAATATGAAGTGCAGCAGGAGGACTGGTTAAATAGGCAGGAGGGCCGTAAGCTGACTGGTTTGGTGTTCATTTCTTCATCAGCTGCCACTGGAATACTGTTCAGATTAATGTGATTACTCTTTGCAATGGCTGTACGTTCATAGACCAACTGTGCACTTATATCAAAGCCATCAGAATGATTTTAGCCCAGGGTTCCTACCAGAATTATTTATATAAAATGCATTTGAAATTCTATATTGGCCATTTACACATGAGGATTTCTATTTCAGGAAGCTTTGGAAACAGCCAGGATCTTCAACTGTACCCTCTCCAAAAGATACAAGATCCTTTTAACATTTAATGATGACTGTGAAGGTGCTTAAAAATAACTTAGAAGCGCAAAGCACATAAGTGTGTTCCCTACTGGTTAAAGGACTGGACTGACAGTTAAATTTTGGATTCTATTTGCATTTTTGGTCATTTCATGATTCATGACCTGAGCTGAATTGCCTAGTTCCACTTGACAAATGAGCTTAATACTTATCTATTGTCCATATTTACATTATTACATTTAGGAGGTGATAGAATACGAATTCATCTCTGAGGAGAGAACTGTAAAACTCCGTGGTGGTCAGGTAGCATAAAATACATCCTTCTACATGACTGCACATAGCGTTATACACTGTATAATCTGCAGGTGTCAAGCACATTTCACATGCAAAAGGTCCCTAGTTAATGATGGTATAAGTTCTTTTTGGAGGGATTATGCTTACATATATATTTGCACAATAATAGCAAGCTAATCTTGACTGCATCATTTGTGCTTTGCTACAATTTGTACAATATAGGTAATCAATTAGGCTGATTCTTCTGCATACTGCTAAATGGAACATGGACAGCTCATAATGGGCAGCTGTAAGAAGACATTTGTATGTACACAGGTATGCCGTGCAGTGAAAGAGGCATGCAAGAGGCAATGCGCTGAACAGAACAGCCGTGCATAAAACTAGGCATTCATTTAAAGGAAGAAAAATGTCACTGAAAGCTGCACGATTATTAGCATTACTATGCATGAGGGGTAGTCAAGGAAGATGATACAAGAGGAAGAGAGACATTATTCAAGTGTCTAAGAAGACAGACCATCAGCAGCAGTGGAGAGAGAAAAGGCTTCCAAAGGAATAGCATAGCATTTCAAACATTAAATTATAAGGGCACTGAAGCTTTAAAAGGTATGTTGGAGTTTCTGCATTATTTATTATTTGAGATTGCCTTTCCCCCAAATACTTAAGTTTTGTTCCATTCATACAGAACAGAAAAGTCCTTCCCACACTTCTCAACTTCCCAAGGCTTTCTGGGACACTGAGCCAGCTCTAAGTTTTGAGATATGATTTACTCTAAGCAGACATTGATTACCTGCAATGCTGCAGTGGGTTCGGCTGCTTGTTAGAAAGGTTGGGGAAGTGAGAAGAATTTGGCTGTCATTCCTCTGGGGCTTGGAAAAGTTGAGCTCAGAATTCATTATTATTTTGTATTTGTATTGCATCCATACCTACGAACCCCAGGCACTAACAGGATTTCACAGTGCTAGGTGCTGTCCTTTCTCCAGCACAATTTAAGGCCTTGTGGACACTTTTTTCCAACCTAGTTATTCAGGCATAGCTGCACTGACAGTGCAGTCACTCTGCAGAAGCTTACACTAGGAAAAAGGCTGCGAAAAAAATATAGCTTGTATCAGTTGCCTGAGCAAAAGAAGCTGTATTGGCAAAAAGAAACTTTTTTTTCCCTTTTGCTCATATTACAGCTGTGTCTACATTAGGGCTTTTGCTGGCATAGCTGAAAAAATATCACACTCCTAGCTGACAGGGATATACTGTCAATTTTTTTAAATAGATGAGTCTGAACTATTTCCACATGATGGATCAGTGTGTGTTTGTTTTTGTGGGGAGGGGGGAGGGGAAAATCTCTTTTAAAATAGAAGTTTCTAAAATTGGTTTGCACGGACACCCTTAAAATGGCAAGTACTGCCCTCACTAACTGCTTCCCGGCTCTCCTGCCCTTCTCTCCCAGGCTCCCAGACCCCAGCTCTGTATTCCCCGTGCCTCCCTCCTTGTCTGCCCCACGCCCCGGCATGCCCCGCTGGGGAACCTCCCTGCTGTCCTCCCTTCTCCTGCCTGGTTTCTGCCCTGGCAGCATCCCACCTCTGCGGGTGCCTCTGCCTTCTCTCCACTGTAGCTCCGGTCCATCCCCTCTGCCACCGAGGGCTGGCTCCACTCCCTGACGTGTGGGTTTCCTGCCTTCCTCTTCTACTGCTGCTCCCAAGGCCTCTGCTGGGAGTGAGGGCTCTAGGTCCGCGTACAAACAGAAGTCCTTCATAAGCTCTGTGCCACAGCAAATTATTTTATTCCCTTTAAGTCAGAGAGCAGAGAGATTTCCATTTCAATCAGGGAGGCAGAGCCTTTCCAGAACATCTGGAAAATATTTGGAGGAAGAGACAGAGCTGTGGTAAGATCAGAGGACTAGACTTGAAGGGTCAGTTCTGCTGCTGCTTATTCTGACCAGACAGTTACTGATGTTCACCTTGTTCCATCAGCTCAGGCTGGTTATGGAGCCCAAATGGCATAGAAAGGTACCCCATACGTACTAGCTCCTGGAGAAGGCAGTGATCCCAGAGCTACTGTGATCTTTCTGAGTCACCTTTGGGCAAGTCAGTTACTGCTTCGGTGCCTCAGATTCTTCATCTATAAGATGAAACTTCCCCATTGTGAGGCATGAACTTTAATTTGATCAAACTGGAAAGGGGGTGAGGTCCTGTAGTGGCTGAGTCTACTAAAGTGCAAAGAGTAGGGAGTAGCTGGTGCTGGGGTGACTCACGCTCCTGTAGAAGTACAATTCCATGAAAATTAGTTGCTAAATAACCTGCATACAGCGAGAGAGTGAGGTGTCAGAGGCAAGCAGGCTGCTGGGCAGACAGGCGAACATCTGCTTGAATCACCCACAGATCTGTGTGTACAGCCAGCACCCCAGAGTCCTTACTGACGGTTATTGCATGTAATCCATAGGTTATACACCTGGTAACGAGGCATATGTAGTGATCTTAGAAAAGAACAGTTAGAGGACTTGTTCTGTTTTTTTCTGAATATGACAGGTTAAGCATTTAAATAACATTTAACCAAGTAACCCACAACACAATGGTATAAATGATTTGTTCAGAGTTTGAAGTGACATTTAGTAAGTATGTTAATTGGTACTGCACTAACTTACTATAGGTATCTTCCTAAGTGCCAATTATCTGCCTCAACATTCCCCACAATTTAAGTTTGTTAGTAAGAAGCTAATTACACTAGTTTATTGCTGATGGAATTACATGAAGAGTAGATTTCGCTCTTACATACTTATTAGACCTCAATAAGTGATCCTTAGCAGTCTGTTGCTATTCAATTAACAAGTAATAACTTCCTTAATGAATGTAATTGAAATGCTTATTTCAGTCAGGCACCTCATATAAAGCGCTTTACTTTGAGCACTTTTCTGAGTGCTAGTCTTGTTTACTTAACAAGAACAAAATGGGGCCACTGAGGAAAACTCTGGGACTGTGATGAGAACCCAACCACTGTTGGTAATCCCTGCCAAACATGACCAGATGTAATTTACCAGGTGATTTCTGTTCTACAGAAATATCATGAGAATAAACCAAGATTTTTCTCTCTGAGGATTTAAATCCATGGAGGGGATTCTGCAGCATGAAATTCTTCTTGCACGTTAGCTCTGCCTCCTGTGAAGTGGGGAAAAACACTTGCTTGCTCCGCTGGGAGCTGCGTAGCAATGCTCCGGTGCACTGCAGTGGATGCTCTGTCATTAAGTTCTTGTCTGCACGTTTGGCTGAACAGATTGGTGGAAATATGATGATGGCTGTATGTAATGATCTAAAGCTATCAGTATAATTACAGCAAAAAAGAAGACGTAACTGGAGGGTTTTATACTGTTCCACATACGTCTGTGAGACTGACACTAAATCACCCTGAATTTAGTGTTTGCTCACAAGCACAACCCGCACCGAACTGTCTTGAGTGACCACTCCTGGGGCTAACAAACTCCAGCTGCTCTGTGGTGACATCTGCCTAATAAAAGTGGCCAAGAAGTGAGGGCTGTGTGTCAGGGGCTGTGCACGCTCTAGCTGGTGGGCTATTAGATGGCGAGTCTCCTTAATGAGGAAGGGGCAGATTTTTAACCAGGATTTTGTAGGAAACGATAACCTGCTTTGTCCATTTATGGGCTGGGAAGACCTAGCAACGGTTGGTTGCTGAAACTATTTTTGGTTTCAGGATTAAAACTCTGGTTTCATCTGTAATGAGGATTTAACAGACAAGACTTGTGTTTATGGATAAATGCCAGGAAATCTTCTCAAGTAATGCTAACAAATTATTCCATTTGGCAACATTAGTGTATGGGCAGTAACCTTTTCTCAAGAATTTTTAGCAGATAGATTTAGTGTCAAAAAAACATAAGAGGGTGTAATATCTACTCCAGTCTATCATGTTTGTAACCAGCTTTTTAATGTATGCCTTCTACTCATTGAATTGAAAGACCTTATTGATCTCTTTGCAGATGAACTGATTATTGGGTTAAGATGGAGCCTTCCTGAAAGAAGCCAAGAGAAATTATTCATTTAACATATTCTGATTTCAGTAAACTTCCATTTAACCTCTGGGGTTAATTAAAAAATATATATATTGCTGGTTGGCTCACATAAATTTATTAAATCAGACAGAAACTGAGTTCAGGCTAGTGCATTTAATGTCAACTTTTTTAATACTCTTGGGGAAAAAATCCACATAGACTTATTAATATTCCAGAATTGCTTTATTTTAAAACAACAGCCATAACAGCAAAGCAATCCAACTAGGAAAACAACCCTGCACATGAAAACACATTATGCAACTTCGAATATTTCAGAAATACTTAAATTAGGTATTGTGGACTTCATAGGTCTGTGGTTATTGGCTGAAAGCCTGTCTTCATCATGAGGTTTTAGCTAGTTGGTGTCTGTAGCTTCTTCAGGTTGGAATTAGGGAATTCGGTACGCTTTCCAGAGGTGCCATGGTTCTTCCCTGTGCCTACACATCATAGCCGGCCTCTTTGTTAATGTCTGAGCAGAGAGCGAGGATGAAATGTGCCCAACAGCTGAGGGGATTTTCAAAGGCATGAGTGGTATTCAGACGCGTATCTCATGCTGGTTTCTACTGGTTTTCCAGACTTGCTTTCTTATTCCTGGTTCAATGTGGGTCTGTCTCCCCACCACTCTACCTGACCCTGTTATGGATGAGCTACTTATGGCTGTTTGATGGATATCTGGGGAAATTTTCAGAGTTACGAATGTGAACACCCAAGTTACATTGATGGGATGGAGGAGCACACGCTAGGTAGGAAAGAGCTAACAGACTTCCCTGGAGATGGTTCTGTCTTGTCATTCACGCTGTGATGAGCTTGGAGGCGAGATCAGGTGACACAACAAAGGTGCAGTCTGACTTTTTGGAGCTGGGCTCCTCTGCCCCTGACCTGACCTTGGATTTGAAGCAGTGAGGAGCAGGATTAAAATATCCTATGGGGCGGTTGCCAGAGAGGAGAGAAGGCTTCATTGGCAGGAGTTCATGAAAAAAACAAATGAGTGGTAAAATACCAAAATGAAGCTTTAAGACAGGTTAGTTATGATTCTGGTCAGGGCAAGTGAAACTGTGTTTTAGAGAACACAAGGACTACAAAAAATGCGGTACTGGATTTAGATAGAAACTGCTGACATTGTTGACTTTGTGGCATTTGTGCAGGATTTTGTTAGAAGCCAACATCATAAAGCTGTCCATTCTGCCAACCAGTTTCAGGGCAGATATTTTTTGCCCTCCCCTCCCCCCCCCAACTCCCGCCATCAAACTGAGACAACAGGTTTCTAAGTGGTTTTAGTCTGGAATGTGACAAAAAGTATATTTTTGCAAAAAGTATATTTTTGCAAAAAGTATATTTTGCAAAGCAACTGATTCCTGGTCTGGAATATCTTACGCAGTTAGAGACTTCCGTGGCACATCCTCTCCCTCAGAGTATGGGGAGAAATTCTAGCTGGAGCGTTGTTCCCGTGCAGGAGAAAATCCAGCCTTTTACCAAGTACTGCAGTTTAACTGAAGCAGTAGGAACTAGCAAGGAATGCTTGTAATATGGAACATTTAACGCATAGTAAAATGTCATTTTGAAGTGCTTTCTGAACTACCCATCCCAGTAATGAAACAGCTCTGAAATACCACGTGACTTTCTCTCAGCGTGTTGCACTCCTATAACCTTGCCTTTGATCGTGATGTCGCTTCAGATGAAAGACGCATGGAGAGTGGTACATTGTGCATTAGGACCAGCTGATATCCGCCAGGATCTGAATGGTGAAGGACTATTTGAGGTGCGCACTCTATGCATGTCAAAGAGAAGTAAGCGCTGCAATAAAAATAGTAGTTGGCTATGCAAACTCACCTTAGACTGGGGAGAGGGAAGACTTCACCTTTATGCAAGAAGACCTGCTTAATCTGAAAGCTCTCCTAGAGAGGATTTTAAGGATGAGTAATCATTTTTCGTGTCTTTCAGTTCAGGTTCTCAGTTCAGCTCAGTGATTTCCTGAAAGCTTGAGTAGATTTTGATGTTTCAATACTCCTTACCTGGGCTGTTACCAGTGGAAGTGAAACTCCCACTAAACACCCTCTTCTGCTTCCATTATCACGAGCAGCTCCCCACAGGCTCGTCTCAGTGTGCTCAGGGGGTGCCTTTATATGGCTTGCCTCCTGTGCCTGGGAGCTTGGCATCTGGAGCCTAACACCACAGTTCAGTGTAATACTTGGTGGACTTCCTCAGCAAATTTAAAGCCAGGCAAACTTAACAACCACCCGCTGTGGTCCAGGATGGTGAGAGGACTCCGCGCGCAAAAAGTCAGCTGGCCTAGGCAAGCCTGTTCAGCTCCCATTGCAGCACTTGCTGGAAACCCCTCCAAAAAGCAGGAAAAGCAGACTGTTCCCACACAGACATTTTTCTTACTCTGAAGCCCTCATCTTCTTATCGAACATACATGGCCAGAGAGGATGTTGGGGCTGTGTGCTGTTGCAGAAAAATGCCTTCCTGCAGAGGTGCATCCCATTTTGCTGTGGCCTTGCTCACACCTTCTTAGCATTTACCTCCTGGGAATATCTAAGTGATTGAGGGTGAAGGCCTGGCCCCGTGCAGCTCTGCCATCACATTTGGTGGAGTCAGTATTTCACCTGTGCTAACAGTGACAGAGACTGAATGGCAGAGCTGCATGCACAGACTTTCACAGAAATCAATTCTCACATACAGCATTAATATTGGAAGTGCTGCTTGCTCACCTAGTCCTTGGCCAGGCACAATAACCTGTGACTAATAGCCATTCATGGTTATACAGCACGGCCTGATTATAGGAATTTGTCATTAGTCCGTAACAAAAAAAATCTCCAGCTGTTAATTGCCCAATATGTATTCCTGAGGAAATCAGAGTAATCGCATGGATATTCATTGCGCAGAAGGGGAAGGTACAGCTAGCGTGTGCGTTGCTTTTATGATTCATCTGCTCTGGTCTGCTTTTGATTATTTTTTTTCTCATGTGGGACCAGTATTGTAAATCAAAGATTTGAGAAGTACGACTGTGCTTAAAGTGACCCAAATTAAAAGCCAATTGCCACCTCTCTTCTCTTACTAGGCAGCCATCCATTTTTTTTTGGAGTAATAGACACAAGCTAACGGCTGTCATAGAGCTACAGAAGCAAACCAGTTAGTTCATGGTCTGCCTTTGCCAATGGCAAGGTCAGCTACTGGAAAAAGTTACAAAACAGCTTTTACAGCCAGGTATGATCCTGCAGAAGAGCCTTAACGGAGAACTGTTATTCTTTGCTCATTTTTGTTCAAGTCAGTGGCAAAACAAGGACAGCAAGATGTGTGCGGGTTAGACTTTATTTTTTTGCCATTCAAGTTTTCCTGCAGTAAGGTTCTTTTTTTTTTTTTTTTTGTTAACAGATGGGGCCATTCATGACAATGGCCAGGATAGCTTGTCCGTGTGGATGTCCATGTACCATTTCATTCCCCTGAGGTATTACAGCAGCTCCAGCCACACAAGAGCTCTCTCTCTGTCTGGCTGACGTGAGCGACTGAGGCACCGGTCTGGCAAAGAGGTCTCAGCATCACTGTGGGAGCCTAGAGAATTCTCAAATGTTACCTAAGTGTGAGCACCCTCTGGCACCTCTGCTCTGGTCAGCAGCCTTCGCTGTAGGACACACACTTGGATTTAGTTAGATTTTAACAAGCAGAGCTCAGAAAAGTTGTTGGTGACTGTAGGAAAAAAAACCAAGAAAGCAGACCATAAATCAGGTCGTCAGATGAATTCAGAATGCACTAATAAAATCAGATCTTCCAATAAGTTTCATTTCGGGCAGAGTAGAAATGTTTTCTTGGTCAAGAGTTCGAATAGATGAGACTTTCAGATGTGTATCAGGCCAATGCAATGTGTCTACAAAAATATTTGCAGGCAAACAGCAATGGCTGGTCCAGAGTCAGGCCCTCACACTAGCAGCATTTTAGTATGATTGAATAAAAATATGAGATTCTCTAGTTCTCTGAGCAAAGCTGAATCTAATCAAATATTTAATGTCTTTTTTTTCTTTTTTCCTCCCAAAGCCTTTGGTTTCTTGCTCTTTCATACTGTGTTATGATGACATTTGAACAACAAATGCAGTCGTGGTAGGTGCATCTCCTGGTACTGCTTTTTATATGAAAAGCTTGCACTTCCCAGCTGAAGTCCAGATGCTGTGTTTATGAGGGTATTTGTCCTGATCAATTCAAAAACATTTTTCCATCCCATGAAATTAATAGGTACCTGGGGAAATACCGGCTCCTCCCTACTCCTGCAAATACTAACCTTTCCCAGATGGGAAGGGATTTCTCCTTCCCTTTATTTACCTGCAAGATGTCCTTGCTAGTGCTCAGAATCACAAAGGGGGAAGGAAAAAAGAAGAAAACCTTTGTGAGTGGAAAGCATCACAAACAGAACAACTGCGCATGCTCCAACTGAGAACACTGCCTTCTGAGGCTCCATTATACTGACTAAACCCTGCATAATCTTCCCAGGGTCACAGAGCGAGTCATTAGCAAGACGGCACTAAGACAGAGGCATCCTGATTTTTGTAACTGCTCTGATTACTTTAAGACCCCAATTTAAAAGGCCATAGGTTTGTGCTGGCAGCACAGTCATACAGATAGCTACTTACAGCTTTACAAATTGGTTTTCTTGCAATCATCTTGCTACTATGTGCCTGCAGTGCTTTTTCTTTTTTTTGTTTTGTTTTGTCTTTTTCACCTGTGTTCTGTTCAAAATTATTTGTTTTGATTGGCTGCAAAAAACAAGGGAAGCCAGGGACAAGCAGTAGCCTCGCCTCTGCCTTCGTGCGCCCACCCCGCAACAGCGCGTGCCTCCCCGCAGCCCCGAGCGCCCCGGGCCTGGGACCTGGCCCCGGCGAGCACGCGCCTGCCATCGCCAGCTCCCTTCACGCGCCCGGCAGCGCTGTAGCCACGGGTTGGTCTTCAAGAGAGACTTTAGGCCGCTCAAAACCAAGTGATCCAGGGAAGCGTTTGAGAAGGAAACAAATGAAATGGCTTTCATTTCTCTTCTTGGCAAGCTTTTCCTGGTCGTTGCAGCGCCCTTTGATGACAGGGAGCCTGTTGGTGGCTGCTTTGGCGTCATCATTAAAGACAAAGAAGTACTTTAAAAGGTGCTGGTGTGCCTGCTTAGCCTTTGGCTGCCACACTCTCTCTCTCTCTCTCTCGCAGTACATCGAGAGTTTTTCTTGTGCTTTGCCAACACTGGTGAAAATAATTTTTCATATGCTTCTGTGGTGTTTGCACCCCCCCCAGATAGCCCAGCGTGTGTTGGGCTGGCCAGCCCCACCCGGCCACCACGTCACGGTCAAGTGAAGGCTGGTTCAATATACACCAAAACAAATGACTGTGGAAAATGCTCAGTTGATGCTCTGTAGATAGATTAAATACAAGTATTTTTATGAAAAAAAAATCCATTGGATGTGTCACTGAAATAACTATTTGTAATTTCTCGTACCCTCCCCTTCCCCCGTAAGGCCTAACTGAAACTCTCTCAGGTGGGTGTACCTCAAAAGGCAGTGCCCTGCTCAGAGAGAGCACCTGTAGCCATACTGGCTGACACTTTCATGTCAAAAGCAGAGTTAATTTTAAAGTGGAAAAGCTGCACAGGCTTGCAGCAAATGCCATCTATATGCATTTGACTCTGCATTGTGTATATAAAGGCATTCGATGAAAAGCACATCAATAAAAAGAAGTTAAATTTGCTTCCGAACTAGAAAAATACACATTGAAGCACCATACGTTTGGGATTTTTTTTTAGCAGTTTCCTTTCCCTTTAAGATTTTTTTTCCTCAGTAAGCTACAACTAGGTGCCATTGTGTTGTTGCAACATGCACAGTAATTTCAAATGATGAATACCTTGACACCATAATCTCATAACAAATCATTTTTATCCAATATCTAAAATCAGCTTTTAATTAAAAATACTTCATATTTTTTTTGTGATACTAAACTACCCTGATTATTTTAAAATTACGTGTGCTGTTGGCACATACTAAAATACAGTATGTGTACTTCTGTTGAGCTTTATTGTCTGCCTGAAATACGAATTTCAATTATTAAGCATTAGTAAGTATTTAGGAATGTCCTGCTATATGTAGGTCTGAAATTAATTTTGCCAGGAACGATCTCTATCTTTTTGTAGCCTACATTTTAGAAGGAAAAGACTATCATCTTCTTTCAAAACTGTACTGTATTTGCCCAGTTAGTATTTTTCTAACAAGAGAGGTTGATAGGTGACAGAGTTCAACTGAAACCTGGATCAAGCTCCAATAAAGCCTTCATATGGGAGTACATTATGTATTTTCAAATTGAATGCATCTCGTTGGTGTGTCATATGGGCTACCCTGACTCTGTACTACACTCTCCCAATACAGGCCAGTTACTCTGACGTTTTGTATTCAACTCAGGACGCTGACAGTCATCTACAGATGCTCTCCCTCAAGAACATCCATGTCAACAAGCAGCTGCAGTGAAAGTGGAAGTACACCTGTGTGCGTCACCACCAGCCGCTGCAAGCTGTTTGATCCCCTGTAACACTGATGAGAGGATGTCTCTGTGCCTTCTTCACCGAGCTATTAAAGGCAAGCAGATTTTTTTTTCTGTTGTAATCCCACACACATCTAAAACACAGCTAAAGCCAGCATCAATAACAATGAAGTCAGACATTCAGTACATTGGAATATTTTATTTTCACTTTACATGCGGTGTTAAAAACCCAAAGAACGTATTATTTACACATCCACAATACAAGTTTACAAGATATCTATACATGTTAAAGTACTCTATAGTATAGAGCAGCTTCATTTAAGGGTTACTTTTTTATGCCGTACCATTAAAAAAGATACAATCTGCGTTTACCTTTGCACAAATGGATAAAGCATCTTTTATTATTAAATTAACAGAATAAAGACTAGGTTGAATGTTAGAAATTTCAACATAAATACTGAGAGAACTCACATTACCATCTACAAGGCAGCACAATGTTACAGGAGGTTATCAGGGTTCACATACATTTATCTTTCGATTTCACACAGGTCTGTATTAATTAATATTTGTAAAGTGAATTCAGATCAGTTTTTGTCTTTTGACAACCGAGTACATTTTCATGTTATTAATCTGTAGTGTTTTAGTTGCAAGACAGAAGTGTTTAGGAAGAGAGACCATTGATTTTTGGATCCAGAGGTCTCAGGAAATAAATGTCCCTTACAGCCTTACAAGAAAAAATGACTACTTCTGTCCTTTATTCTTTATTCTGTAACAGAGATCCAGTTTTCAGTGACTAACCTTTTCTCCCCTTCAAACACATAACATAAATCTCCACCGTCTCTGAAACCCATTGCAGTTATTTGTCCTGCTAATTCATGAATATTCCTCTGCCACGGTTATTTCTATAGTTATGTCCAATAAACAATGTGGTAGTGTGTAGTTTGCAAGCTAAAATAGCCATCTGTGTTGAACATCAGCTGCAAGTGGATACTGTAAAACCTACTAAATAGCTTACACAACTTTAGCAGGTGTTCCATTACCCTAGAAACCTCATTTGATTTCACATTATAACTGTTTGATCCTTCAGAGAGCTGGAGTGGAATGTTTATCATGGCAAGGTGATTTAATGCTGCTGTCTTCTTGGATTGTAGGCTGCCTTTAGTTACTATTAATTATCCTTGCTTTTTATCTTTTTTTTTTTCTGGGGNGGGGGGTGGGGGGTTGCTGTTGAGAGGTTTTACAACTGGCACTCGGGAGATATGTGCTATAGTGAGAACACTTGACAGATTTTTTTTTTTAGTACTTTTATCATTTGCATGAATAAGGCACAAAATGCACAGATTCAGGTAAACTCACACATAATATTTACAGAATATTGTCATTACCTGCATGACTTTGGAAAAAAAACCTTACATTACACAACAAAAACAAATTGATTGCACTACTGTTGATTTTTCACAGACTGCTTCTGCCAGGCCAATTAATGTTTCTCCTTTTTCTACTGACAATAGTCTACCAGACTTCAGGGCATTATCAAATGCAACAAAAATGTAACCTTCTCTAGTTACACAGGCCTTTGCCAAATGAATTGTTGATTATTAGCTGCCCTCAATGAGAAGTACAGGGGCTCAAGTTCACAGTGGCCAGGTATTGGATGGAGGCACTGTGGAAACACAGTAAAATTCCTCCATTCCAGCCCAAAAGACTAGATTTGAAATGTACAGCTCTGAATCAATAGCAGCATAACAGAGTTACGAAGAATTAAAGATATCTGCACTCTTTCACTGGGCGACTAGTTCACCGAGGTGTGCTATTCGGAAGGCTGGCAGCAGCACACAGTACTTCCTTACTGTCGCCAAACTGAACTTAGCTGTCGGCTGCAGAAGGCAGAGTCATCTGTTTGTTCAGTCATGCTCAATGTAAACAATTCCGTAGCATAAGAGATGCAATGGGAACCTAAGTACATCCTAGGGTGTACAGTACACACACACACATCCACACACACGCACAGCTTTATCTGTGGCACAAACAAAATGCCACACACAAGGAGAGAAACAAAAAAAAAATAATGCTACAGTTGGGCCAGAGACTGAATTCCAGCAAATTGATTATTAACCCAGATATTCATTGAGACATTACCATTTTCTGACATTTGTGCAAGAGGCAAGGTGAATGCATACATATTAAAATGTTCACATTTAATGGGAAGGACCACGCATAATGGCAGTCTAAAATGGAACCCATTTTTCAAGTATTTGCTTACAGATTTCTTTTTCCAAGAACTTATTTTTTAGCTATTTAGAACAGTAAAGTAGCCCCCACCCCATTGTGCTACATGTCTCCTTAGCTCCAAACAAAAGAAATGTAATGACCAGCACTTTCCTTTGTTTTTTTTTTTTTTCTGCGCTTAGCAAGTACACAAAGTCTTGCTATAGCTCCATGTGGCAAGACACTGATGTTGCTGAAGTAAAGACAGTTTCTTTGGCCACTTTGTTCTCTTTAATTACAAGCAAGTCTCTGTCTTGTGTGTCTACCACATCATCTCACAACCTGTACAGGTCAATGCCACACTCACTTGTAGGACAGATGTCCTAGTAACTGTATTTGTTCAGTGGTCTGACTGAAGTTGTCTGAGGAACAAAGGAGGGTTTTGGTGGCACGTCTGGTTTTAAGGAGGGTGTCCTCTTTATTCCCGTACGAGGAAGGGTGCCGTTGCTTGTGTAACTGCTTTGCCTGGACAAGGAAGGCTGGAGGTGAACGCTGACAGGTGTCCCTTGCATGTAGTCCATCTTTGTGCCTGCTGTGGGAGTCACGTACCCCCCACGGTTAATACTGGGCTGTCTGGATAACAAAACACCATTTGGTGAGTTTAAGTTTTTAGGAAGGGCAGATATTGAATGCCTTTGTGAAGAATTTTTGTGATAACCCCTCTGCCTTTCCAAAGAGGTCATTGGTACTGCAGGTGTGGTAGGAACATCCACTCGTTTTGTGGGGCTATTTCTTGGAAGAGTCGATGGAGGAGAGTATAAAGATGCCTCCCTGTTGGGAACTTTAGGTGGGATCTCAGACATATTTCCCATTGGATCCAGCATTAAAGTCTGGTGGGCCACTTGAATGTCTCCCATAATTGCTTTGGGATTACTAGTAGTTTCATTTAAGTGTTTCAGAAAATCATTCAGGGTGTTCCTGGAATCAACAGATCTCCGGTGGTCTCTTTTGCTGGATGGTTTTGTAAGCGGATGATCAATATGTTGCATCTTTTTGTCTGCCTTGTGAGCATTAGAATTTGAGAAAGATGTATTGTAATCATGGGTAGCATTGGGAAGAACGATAGCGCTAGGTATATGTCCATGACTTAGAGGAGAGTGAGGTGGTGGACTGGAAGGAAAAAACTGAGGGCTTTTTAGAGGGGTTTCCTTTCGTGAAGCATTGAGGTTACTATGTGCTTTCTCCGACTGACTTTTTGTGGCCTGCAGAGTCTTTTGTTGAAGAACTGGTGTAGATTCAGGAGTTGGAAGTGCTGCTAATTCTGGAGGCTGGCCCCTGTGGTCCATCATCATGGACTTCGTATCACCATTTGGTGGCAATTCCTTTCTGCTAGTCAACAGGTTTGTGTAGAGTTTAGGTGAATCAATGTTTTGTTGATATTCCTTGACAGGACTATCAAACAGCCCATTCAGTTTAGCAAAGCTCCCACTGGAGTCAGTACAGGACTGAGCAGATTCTGCATCTTTGTGTATTTTTCTGGATTTCCGTACAAACACATCCCGATAACAGTAAACGGCCACTCCCGCAATAAAGGCTCCCAGAACAAAAGCAGCAAAGACACAAGTGATTAGGACATTCATGTGTACCATTTGGTTGGACTCTCCTGATTGCACTTCCCACCTCACACCTGCAAAAGACAGGCAGTGTATCATAAATTTACATGTACTTCATACTGATCCATTTCAGAAGAAGTTAGCCTGCCTGCGTCAGGGAAGGACAGCAGTGTCTATTAAGTGTTTTTAAGTGCTCTGTGCCTACTGTTAGTGTAACTCTGCAATCCACAGCACTGGTGAATGCAAATAATTTTATAAATAAAAAGGACTGAGTTAGCATTGATCAGCCTAAACAAAGACTGTCCATTTTCTCTGATAATGAGGAATGTTTGTCAGAGCTTCACTCCTCATATTACATGTGGTACACTGTACACCATCGGTTTAGCCTGTCCCCAAATTTCCTTTAAGGCTCACAAATAGGGGCCTGTATGTTATTAACATTAATGATTTCTGCTGGAAAATTGAGGTTAGAAGGTGGGACTGGCCCAGACAGCAATTAATAACTCATGGATGGATTTCTCTCTCAATTTTCTGCCCAACTCATAAATCAGTATCAAAAGAGAGACAGGATTATGCAAATGTTGGTGTAGAACTGTATAACGTACATACTGCATTGTTAAAACCATGTCAATATAATATGGTGTAAAACTTGTAAACTAATACATCCACAGCTTGCTAGCCTTGGAGTGGCACACTTTGCATTATGTAAGCACACAATTTTTAAAGTTCAAGATTACAGCATTCTATTAAAGCACTAATTTTTCTTTGCTACTTGTAGTCAATAATGAACACAAATACTTGCACAACATAAAAAAAATACACCTTGCAAGGTTAAGTTACTACGCAATGTTAAAATTTAGAAAACTTTTTGTTTAGACAAAGTTGAATATTGGATTAGTTTGTGATTCGTGTATTAACCAGCTCCCTTTGTTTCTTGAGATTTCTAAAGCAACCACAGACATCTTGCAGCTAAGACAGTGTTAGTTTTTAATGAAAGTAATTCTGTTAACTATCCCAAGGGATGTTAAAATGAAAGAGCAAGAGTGAAGGAGCAGATTCATTTTTGTTAGAGGCAAGGAAGGCCTCTGAACATTTTTGATGTTCAGGGTTATAGGTTTTAATGGCTCTGTGCAGAAGAAGAAAGAACACGAGTAAAGTTCACTAATAGCTATGACACAAAATGTGATTCAGAACCAAGAGCAAATGATAACAAAAAACTTAAAGCAAAATGGAAAATAAATGCAACAAATTAAAATGACAAATGCGCTGCCATAATGGCTGACAGGAAACCTGATATGTTTTGGTGAATGGTAATAAAATAGAAATGGTTTTTGGCTGGTGAGATTTTTCAGTAAATACAGAATTGTGCAAACATGTCTGTCACCCAGGTATTCTGTGTACTGATGAAGACTTGTTTTAAGTTTTGTTTATGGGGTTGGAAGCTTCTTGAGTCTTTGGCTGACTGCAATAGTCCTGCTGAATTGAAATCTTTGTTGCCAGAAGAGCCTAATCAAAGGTTCACTTAGCTGAAAGAATGGCTACTGAAAGACGAATTACATGCAGTACACGTTTCTTTCTGTGTTCAGGTTAAAAACTGCATCTGTGTCTCCATGTACTGAGACCATCTGTAAACTGATCCTCATATCCAGAGAATAAAAATTCAGCACCTCCTTACTCAGATCTGACCACAATCTTCACAAATGTGCTGCAGGCAGAAGGAGTTTGTGATGTGCCCCATTTAAAGCATGGATCTGTCATGGAGGTGTGTTTTGCTTTGTTCCTTCCCTCCAAAGCAAAAGAACAAAAAACCACCATTAAGCTCTTGTAAGCAACCATTCATGAGGACTAATAGTCTTATCCAAACTAGACTCATTTGAAAACCACCACCAGAGGTGCAGATAAATCTTAAATTTAATTTTTTTAATGCGTCCAGAACTCCCACTGATTTTAATGGGAGCTTTGGAGCACCCCAAGAATAAAAGGCCAAGCTTATTATCTGTGCTTCCCATTATAAGCTCTAAGCAGCACTTTGTACACTGGTTAAATAGGTATGAGAATCATGATTGCACTGTCTGCGTATTCACAGGAAATGGGTGTAAAATACAGCCCAACAACCACGGCCATTACACTTAAACCTTAGAAAATGCTGAGACTATCAGGTTTCCATTCAGCTGCAATGTATTCCCTGGTAAGGCCTTACCCTTTGGGACACCTGATAATGGATCAGAATAATCAGAAGTGTTTGGGTCATCTTGAACTACAAATTTCCGAGAGCCAGTCACTTTAGGTTTCCAGGAACCAATCACTTTAGGTGATATAACTGGGATACTTGCCATTGTGGTAATGGAAGCTGAGGAGAACTCCGTGTCTGTGGTGGCAAACAGATTTTTATTAATGTGTATTACAGTCAGGCTTTCCTCACTGTTTCATGGCATATCTAAACTATTGCTGGAGACAGTATTTAATGGGAGTTACTTGACAGAGCAGAATGTGACCCTCTACACTTTGCAGAACTACAGAGGGCTGATTAAAATCAATCGGTTCAAAACTTTTAAGTATGACAAAAATACATTAAAGCATCAACAGCTGCTAGCCAAACAGCCAGAGAAGTCAAACACAAAAGCAGTGCGAAAGTTAAAGTAAGTAACTGGTGGAGGTGAAAAGCACAACTTACTCTACTTCATTGCTACACTGTTCACTGGAGACAACATATTCCAGTACCTTCTAAACATCTTCAGAAAAAAAATTTACTTAGAAAGACACATGCTTCCTATAGGTTACTCCTGAGAAACCAGATCAGCTCCATTAATGCTATTATAGTATACCAGGAACTGTTGAATGAGACATTTCTTGAGGGGACGCTGAAAGGAATGTTTTTAACTTCTATTTTGTAATGGCTCCTAAGGAACAATATCATATAGATGCTGGCTCCTCTGTAGTACATTTACTGAACACAATCACTATATGGAAAGGCCTATGTGGAAATGCACGAGTAGGAAACATACCAAATTGGGTTTACAATCCAAAGTCTGCTTTGCACACTCAAGTATTTTGTGTTCACTGTCCCATTAGGTTTAGGAATGAATGTCTGTGGCTTGACATTTGACTGAGAAATGTACTCCAAAAGCACACTCATTCATGACTTGAAAATCAGGTTCAATTGTATCTGTTCTAAAATATCACTTTGAAAATTCAACTGATGACCACTAATGCAAGCAAGGTAGCATTTCCACGTAACAGTTTTGTTTTGCTTTCCTAAGTGGGTCTCTAACTTATGTTATAGGTAAATATATCTGGAAAATATTTGTCTCAGCCATTGCTTCTTGTCAAGTTACAGAAGTATAAATACAACCAGAAATGAAAACAAAAAAATAAGGTGTTGTTGCACTTTTATGAATTAAACATACAAACAGATTCTTTTCAGATTTGTCAGTCAGAAATGTGCCCTTGGTTTTGAAACCAGTGACCAAGTTCCGGGAGGAAACATTGGAAAATAAAGACTCGGTCTTGCTCCTGTTGAAGTCAACACAGGTTCTGCTTTTGAGTTCAACAGAGGAGCACTGGGTCCTGCCTCCTGGAACACCAAGGGCTGACAATGAAAACACTGTTAGAAAAAATCACTCACTGAAGGTGAAAAGGATGTGAAAGTCCATCTGACAACAATATATAAAGTTTTCTAAGCCACCTTTGTCTACACAAGTCCTCATTCAGCTACACAGTTTGTGATGTCAGATTTTTTCCATTAGCATAAACTACTTAAAACATTTAAAAAATATAGAAATACACATTTTAGAAAATGTGTATTTGTGCAAAAAGCTTGCTGGGAAAGAAGGAAAGAGGAAAGGAGAGGTAAGGAGGAAGGTGATGAAATTCTGCCATTCATCTACTAGAGATGACCAATAGGGGCATTCACAAATGCATGGCTGGGGATACAGAGTAAAGCTTAGTGGACTTTCGTGCAAGTGAAGATGTCATCTATGTTAATCAGGCTCTTTAATAAAAGATGTCTCAATAAATAATGAGCTGTTAACATGCGACTACACAGGGTGAAGTGCTGAGTGAGAAGAGTCTGACTATCTTTACCATCAGTGGGAACATGAGTAAAAGCACAAAAATGAAGGATTGCCAACTGTGCAAAAGGAAGGAAAAAAGGGCTGAAAATGCTGAACTGAAGGAAAGTAAAGGTCATTAATTCAAAAAAATTAAAAAAAACTAACCAGATGTTGGGTCGCCAAATATTTTGTAATCTGGTGTAGCTGTAGTAGGCAAAATTTCTAAAAGAATTAAAGGAACAAGTAATCAGTAAAAAGTAACAAAAAGAAAGCAAAAGATCTCAAACCTGAGTGACGGAAAATAAAAACTAAAATATTACTGGTTATAAAAAATAAATTCTTCAATACTTTGCTGTAGACCCCAAACAGTTGTAAATTGGTGAAGGAAAAGAAAGACAAAACTCTGCCACCCAGGACCAAAAAGCTCAGCTTTGTGAGTATTCACAGTAACACCAGGTGATGTGTTCATCATGTAACTGAAAAGCTCATCATAAATTTAACATCTATAGTGAAGTGTGGCCACAGAATATTGCTGAGACATTATAAATGAAAAGCAATGATTATGCCTTACCATGGCAGTCCCCAAGCTGTGCTGTGTTGCCATATTCTACATCTTGTATATATCCTCCAGTGCTGTGGTTGTATGAAACAAACAAAGAGAACCTGCAATTAACAGTATTAATAGGGAAACAAATAGTGATTTTTTTTTTCCTGGAAGCAATAAATGGAAACATTCAGTCACCTCAGAGAGGCAAGAGCTAGCGTACGGCCAAAAAAATTGTTTTACAAAATACAAAACCTAGTTATATCCAGGCTTTAACACTGTATATATGTGATTACGTCAGTAAATAGAAAATGCTGTGTTCTTCCTTGCAACCTCCTCACATCTTCTACACTCAGCATGCTCTTGGTTTTGGATACAACCATGCAATTATACTAGCTGAAGTTTGACCTAGCCTGCTACAAAGGCCTCTTATTAAGATACAGCTGCTAATGCACTGTCTATTACAGACTTGTTTTGTGCAAAAAGCCTTCGGTATGTATATATATCACCCTAGCTTCAGCATGGAGGCAAAATCTTACTCTTTTCCCACTCCGAAACCTGTGCTTTTGAATTTGCAACTGACTGTGCCCTGGCCGTGAGCAGGCCTTGGAGGGGATGTGTGTACTGTCCTGTCTGAGCTGCTCAGGTTTACAGGCAGCAATTTGTTGCCTTCCTGCTTCCATCTGCTCTTCCTACAGGTCTGCTTGTTCTCACACACACACACACGTAAAACTCCCACTAAAAGGAAGTCTTCACCTAGAGTTTGCAGAATTAGGTCAGACTTTAGCATTCTGTTCTCTTACATATACAGTACATTGAAAAAAACAGCTCTAAAAAACCAGACATTTATTAACTGAGCGCAAGGGAACAGGCACAGGATACAAGCTTGTGTAGTCTATAAAATATATGGTAGAGATGCTGGGCCAACTTAAAGAGCAGTACTTACGGCATGCCTGGTGTCACTCTTCCACATGCCTCATGGTCTAACCAGCCACAGTATGGGTCCCGTGAAGCAATACACGCCCTTGCAAGAGAAAAACCCCAAAAAATCATGCATTTTTTTTTACTTCCTTCCCCAGAGATGTTGGTACCCTTCCTTTAAGGGAGAGTTCAGGAACGGGGCCGTACTTTTTACATGACCCGTGACGCTCACACCGACTCAGAGGAATTCTAATGACGCAGCTGGAGAATGCCACAAACAGAGCATGGTGGTCTCTGTCCAGCTGAAGGGAAATGACTCTTCTGTCTTCTTCGCTCTCAGCATTACACCTGTTCAACAAAAATAATGGGAAGCCATTATTTTACAACTGTAGTACTTTGGGCAGAGCTTATGCTGAACACTTTTTATTTATTTATTGTCTGTGTAGATACTGAAAAGAGACTTCTTACATATATAAATGTAACTTACTAGTCTTTGCTGAGTGATCTGTAAACAAACCTATGGGTTATCAAATGCTGGCTTCTGGCTCTTATTTACAGCTAAGTCACTATTTTGCTGAACTATGTAGGAGAAAAATACTAATCCATTTTCTTTGTTCTCTCAGTTGGCATAAATGTCTCAACAGAGCAGAACAGGAGTCCTGTACTGGGTGCCTGTAGAGTCTAACTGGAATGCTTCCATTCCCAAATTCTTTGCTCCAGAATAAACAAGTTTAAAATGATTAGATGTAGTTTATATATTATTGGTCACTGTTGAGAAACCATCAAGATAAGCTCTCATCGTTTCTTTTTAACAGCAGCAGATTGTTCTGATGTTTGACATTCAGGAAAAAGTGTATCTATTTGCGGAAGAATGAGACTATCACTGACGTCACTAGAGTAGAATTAGGTTGTTCACTCAACCCAAACAAAATGGCAAGTAACCAAATATTTTCAGGTTATTCAACATGAAAAATACTGTGAAATGACAAATAAGCGATGATGTTGGTAATAATGAATTAGTTTTGGTGCACCATCATTTTTGTTTAGCTAGGTACCAAGGACTAGATGACAAGCTACGTATTTCAGGTGTTCTGGTAATACTTACTTTGCATGATTATATGCTTCAATCTCTTCCAGTAATACACTGTCATTCAAAGAGAAAGGCTTGGTCTTTGCCAAGATTTTAAGTACTACTCCTGCTTCGGAGCCAACAAATATGACTGTGTAGTTCTGGTACGGTCCAGCAGCATGGTCTACAGCAATTGCTGTCAATCTGTACCTATCAAGACCAAAAGGCATATCATTAACTATCAGTGTGTTTTCTTGTTTTCCTTCTCACATGCTTTATTTCTGAATGATGTTATACCTGACACGTGTTTTGGTAAACCAAGGCTCCTCAATGACTGAGGGAACAGCTGAGTCCATCAAAGGATGAGATTTGATGAAGGACAACGTTTCATCCGGGAAATCAATGGAGGTTTTGTAAGCCTCTGCTAGGCCATGTTTTGCACAGCAGCCAGGTCTGAAAGGAGAACAACATTGGTTTTTTCCCTCTTGGTATTTTAGTTAATGAGAGATGGCAGCCTGCTAATGAGCATCCTTATGGCTGAAGTGTAAAGCTCTGCTTTGGTTTTTACCCAACAAGTCGCTCAAGAGTGCAGCTGATTTAAGATAAGTCTTTAGAAGGACAATATTATGGTATCATGACTAAAAACTTTTTACCTTGGCTTTGGTACTTTGTCTTCAGGTACAGCTGTCCAAACAGAGTCAGGAGTCTTTTGTTCTTTAAATCTCCCTTTGAAGACCTTCTCAATGTCATCCATGCTGAAAGCACACACTGCTGAACCAGGGATGCTGTAAAATAAGAAAAATAGTTGCAAGAACTCAAACTAAAATGGCACCAATCTCAGTGTAAGAGAGAACCAGAGAACTACCTTTGATGTAAGGTTGCTCATCTCTCACCTGTTAAGCTGTGTAGTGAATACACCGACAACCATGGGGACTCCATTGATTTCTATTATGTCTGTGATAGACTGTAGAACATCAAAGTAAAAGAATGAATCCCCAGGAACTGAGCAGTTGAGCCGAGCTTTCAGAAAGGATGTCCAGTGTTTTTCCAGGACTCTTTGGGAACCGCCCATGTCATTTTTGCATATGCGTGCCACACGAGAATACACAGCCTGTGAAGGGCAAAAAAAAAAAAAAGAAAGGAAAACTGAAGAAGGCTTGAGAGATGCAAGGGCAAGAGTGCTCATTTCTGAGCTGTTAACAAAACACTGAAGATAATTTTGTTAACAGGAAAGTTGTCATTGTGCAGAAAGGAAGAAAACAAACAATGTTTAGGTGCTAGGGCATGGGCATCTTAATGCATCACCAAGCAGATGCAACTCTGCCAGCTTGTCTCCACCTTTTTTTCCCTTCAGAATCATATTGTTAGTGAGATTTAAAGACTTTAATTAACCATGTGTAAAGGAGTTAATAATTTATTACAGAATATCCTTCCACGGTGAGGCATGAATATTATACTCTGTACTGGTATGATTGAATTATTCAGTACCAAGAGACATTAGAGAAACTTCTCTGAAACTCTTCTTTTGTGTTTTCTTCTTTTGTTTCTTTAATAAGCATGAAAAAAAACCCTCAGATTTTCCATTACTTGCCACAAGCGTTAAGGCAATAGCAACAACGGAAAGATACCTGTAGAAAGCTTTTCTAACTGCAAAGCATAAGGAATGCAAACAACATTTTGGTTGAAGAATGCACTGTTCTATTTTTTTTTCTCCCTGTAAATTATAATGTCAGCATAACTGCATAAACTTTGTACTAGTCCCTACTTCATACTGTAAACTGTGCTTGTTACTATTGCTGTTTTAGGATAATCTAATTCTGCCAAGGCTCATGGCTAGTGATAGCTTGCTGTAAGGATACCTACCTTGCCTAAATTATTGTGCTCTACAGCAATTTCTCGAAAGAAGAAATAAACGTAGTTCCCATATTCTATGGCATGGAGAAAGTGCGGCTCTGTAATGAAGAGCAAGGAGCAAGTTACTTCAAAGAACTGTTCAATCGGCATACAACACTGACTATGCTGTGTGACTTGGTGGCTTCTCCCACAGGTCCATACCAGCTAACATGAGCTGTAGTCTTCCAGACACTTTAGGATGTCCAAATATAGGTGCACTGGAGCTTAAATGAACTTTAAGGCCTTAATGTTGGCTAATGGACTACAGAAAAGCCTCAAAGGAACTGCATTTCAGCTCAGTTATTTTGTTACTGCAGATTCATTCACTGATGTATTTAACAAAAATGTGCTTTATTGATACTGCTTTCTTACTGTGATCACACTATGTTGAAAGCCGCATGTATGTTGACGGTAAAGTGTGCTGGCTGTACCTGACCCTCTATGCCACTGAAATTATTCACCATGTATATGGGAAAATACTCCTCCAAATTACCTTTAATCCATTTGGAATCATACTTTATTGTTCTTAGGGCAGATCCATCTCCCATGCTGCGATAAATAACAGCATCACTTGCCAGGAAATCTGCTACTGTTGCCGAATACAATTTTCCATCTAAAACGGAAGTTGAAAATGTGGTATTAAGAAGCCTTTAATAATCTACAGAATTCTGACTAGCCTGTATTCATCCCCATTTTTGTTTTTTTTACTGCCATTCTTCCCCAAATTGCTGTAACCTATTTATTAACAGGTCAGCTTCTAATCCTTTGGAGGCCCTTTAAAAAATTTAAGAGCAGAGGCACCTTGACACCTTTAGCTTTCCTGTGCTTGCTTTAAAAGCTCTCTGGCTCCTCTGGTGTCATTAATCATTTAGACTCATTACAAGCAAAAGTTCTTACCAGCAAAGAGGGCGACATTGGTTTGTCTGGCATCAAATGGGCATCTTGCCAAACCACTAATTTCCTCCCCATCATACTCTAACGTATTCAGCTAGAGAAGAAAAATAAATGGGTGGTAGTGTCATTTCTATTTCGTATACTGGCACAAAAGCATGACGTTGTCTTTCCACAAAACTTAATTTGGCAAATTGGCTTCTGTCTGGTTTTATTTCACCTTGAAACACTCTCCTATCACACTGGCTGTATTTGCTGCAGCATAATTAGTGCAAGCAAAACCAGTAACAGATTAATGACGTAGTCAATACTCTTACCCGATAGTATCTGCACATAGGATTAAATGCATTTGTTCCACAGACAAACACCATCTCATCATTTCTCGGAACAAAAACTTTAATGAAGTTATGGCATTCATCCTGAAAAGAGAATAGTATGTATCAATCACAAATTTCACATATATAATTCACATTAGTAGGTGATAATGCACGTGATAAACTTACTTTATGCTTGCCTTTCATTGCACAGTTCTCTCTGTCCTGCTGCCTTGACCTCCATGTTAATTTCTGTTCAAATCAAACCAGAAAACAAAAGTTCATTTTCTTTCCACAAAAAGCCTTAACAAATTGAAAAGCAAAAAAACCCATCCCTCCCTTGCCAGTTCCTCTACCTACTCACCCTGCTTGGAGTAACTTCTGATTTTGGAACTTCATTTAAGTTTACAGTGTAAACTTGATCCCTGTTTGCAAAGAGTAAAAAGACACAAGTCAGTTCATTAACTGGACTTATTTTTGGTAACCTAAATTTATTTTTAGAGTGTTCTGTTAGACAAAAGGTTTCTGTAAAATGCATATGGATTTCCCGTGTTCAGTACAAATAGGAGAAGTTTGGGCATGGGCAACATAGGGTAGTGTTGACTTTTATTGGTGTGGTCCTTAGATAGCAATGATAGTGTCCAGTTATTCATTGCTCTGTCTTTCCATTACATTGAAGAGTAGTCCAGACTGTTCAAGTGTTTCATACTCACTTCCTAAGTCCCTAATCTGTCAGTCCAAGTTTAAAATAATCACGAGAGGTTTTATCAGGGCAGTAATATAAAAAAGGGAAAAGAGTTTTTGATCATTGGTTTTAGCATAACTATAGTAACTACAGCCTTCAAATCCAATGTTCATGCGCTGGCCATAGATACGGTATATTTCTCTGGGAAGTCCTCCCCCAGTTCTAATTTTTATCATATTCTGCAGATTTTTCTAAATGAATTTTACACATTAATGCAAAACCAGAAGAGAAAAGAGTTTTAATCTAATGAACTGACTGAAGGAAAATTACCTGCCAGCGATATAAAGTGTTTCTCGAATTTTCAGCATCAGTTGGAAGTCCAGTCTGTGCTGAGATTCATTGCCTGAAGGGCGTCCTCTAAATACTGGATATTGCCTTGAATCTGCAAGTAAAAATGGGCTACACCATCACTCAGGATTATAGAGCTAAAGAATCAATATATGGCATTGATTAGCTGTATATACTAGGTGTAGAAGGGTTTAAACTAAATTCCTTGAGTAATGTCTTGAATATAAATGAAAAAAAGATGGCTAATGTCAGCAAATGTTCTTTTTCCTGAAGTTATTGCTGTATTTCTGATTGCTTTTTTAAGAAAATGATTAAGTGTTCTATTAAAGATACAAAGCTGGTAAGCACATTTCAATTTGAAAGGAAACAGATCTTTTTTTTTTTTTAACTTCCCAAGGGAAAAAAAAGCATTACAACTTACTCTTTAGTGGCTAGCACCATTTGCGGATTACTTACAGTGGTAGTCAACAGTGTTAATAGGGTCCTCGTCTTCAGGGAAGCTGACAGCTCGGCACTGGGACAGACTCATTAGCATCACAGAGGCACAAAGCAGAGGAAGCCTCATGGCTGGTGAAAGATGAGCGCTACCTTTGTGGCAACACCGTTTAACTACCTGGAAAACAGGAACATGCCAGTGAGATTTCAGCAGCACAGGACAATACACGTGACTTCCTACTGCAGGAGGTGTATTTCCTCTGTATTTGAGCACTGGCACCAGTGGACTAAATTGGTGCTTTTGAAAGGCTCCTGTACGTACATTGATGGAAAGCTGCTGTGTGATACATCCCTGCTCAAAGCTGCTCTGAAACATACGGATGTTTGCTAATTTTTAGGTGGATCTACAGGCATTTCCGAAGAAGCTGATGATTGTCAGCCCATTTAATTCACGGGAATAACAAACAGAACATGCAGGCTGTTGACCTGGCAAGAAAAATTGTCAAACTTCGGATTAGAATTTTAATTAAACTGCAATCTCTTTCCATTCCCTCTGTCACCCAATGTTATCCAATGAAATCCTTTCCCCATAAAATACCTAAATCTTATCCACAAAAAGTCATGACACACACAATCTGTCTGAACATCCATTCAATGTTTTAAAATTATTGCTTGTTTCCAGGCTGTGCCATCATAATGCTAAGCCTAACATGCTCATTGCCAAAAACCTTATGTCTAGGACAAGGCACTTGATGCTCTGCCTTGTGTAGTGGTTTACACACGTGCACAGTGAACGTAAAAATGCTGCCTCTGTAGTGCAACACTGCTTGCTGCATGATTTGCAAGTGTGACAAAGAAACTCAGATCATGATGCTGTACTGGGTTCCTAAGATCCTGCTTTCCCCCGAATTCTATTTGTTACAATAGAAAGCTAACAACTTAGCAGCAACTTTCAGGGGTTTCTTGTGTTTTTTTTTTTTTTTTTTTGGTGTGTGCTCTATAGATTATATAGCACATATTACGATAGCACCACAGTATTATGCAACGAAGCTTTTAAGAGGGGAAGAGAAACATCACTTCTCCAATTAAATCGCAGGGATATTTTAGTGAGCAGAATTCAATTCCTCAAGTTGCAATTTGGGTAGGATGCAAGTAAACATCTCAAAGTGAAATGCAATCTTTAATGACCACAAGTGGTCTGGGCAGGGTTTATATTTCTCATTAGAAACCTGGCAAATGTAGTACTATTCCCTCCTCCAACCTTTTGGAGGCATTCATTCAGCCCTGATTCACAGGTCAGAGTTTTGAGTCACCAGTCCAATGCCTTGCAATTGCTGGAATCAGTTATTAAATGCTTTGTCTAAACAGAACAAAATAAGCCTTTAAATTTTAATGTTTCAAGAATTGCTGTGAGATGTACAAGTTGCCAGCACAAAGCGTCAGGCCTGATCCAGCAAAGCACATAAGTATTAATCATTTAATAATTTGAAAAGCAATTAAAAAAACCCTTCATAACAACACTTAACCTTTTAGTAATGTTTACTTGGGTTGAGAAAACTGTATTTGTTAATTGATACTACAGCTGGCTAGGGGCAAGGCTCCTTCCATCCACAAAGCTGCTGAGCTCTGTGAGTTCAGACTGTGAGGAGACCAACTGAAACGCAGATATTTGGTGATGGGAGTGGAGTTGTGAGTGTTGTCTGAATGCCTGTCCCTTACGGACTGACCTGAAAAGAAGCATTTTCCACTGTTAATGATATTTCTGTATCTCAGTCCACCCGTCCAGAACGGATGGGCTGTGCTCTTAGTCAAGATTGATGAGTACAGTGGTTAATAAACACTAATGATTCCTGGCACTTTCCCTCTGCTCTTCCTTGTCCTGACATGGCCTCTTTAGCTGAAGCATCTTGCATTAAATTACTAATGAGCAAACTTAAAACAAACTGGAATTAATAAAGTTAGTCAAATTAGTTCTTTCTTGTGAAAGCACCATTAGAGCAAAGTCCCGCAGCACAGTGGCTCCCAGACACAATAACAAATCATTAATGGTTACACAGTCTTTTTTTTTTTTTTTTTAAAGAAAAGCAGACTCCAAATATCCAACCCACTGCTGTCCCAGTGAAAGAAGAGAAAGGGGAGGCACATAAACAGTACATTGAGTCAGTGGACAGTAACATCTACAAGGTGCTTAGTAAACGCCCTCCCTGAAGCCTCATTTTCTTAGAGAATGAATGAATACAAATTGCAAAGGAGCAAGATGCCCTCCCAGCCATGTAGGCTTTAGCTAGCATAGAGGATGAGGCCGTGCATGGCCCACACATCATGACTCAAAGAAACCCTATCCTGGCTGCAAAATGCACACAGACTGGAACTTGTAAAAGTTCTGCCAGTATGGGCACGTATGAGGAGGAGTTTCCTTTTTCCTCTTTCCTCCCAGTATCTTGCCTAGGAAGAATTCAATGGGGCAACAAATCTGAAACTTAAACGTAATTTCCCTTTACAAAAGCAAATACTGTCTTCTGGACTCAGAAGGCTGCAGAGAACAAAAAGGCAATTTGCTGTGTATGGGCCACAACAACAGTGACCTAAAAAAAAGTTGTCACAAAAACAAAAAGGAAACTACCAAGACGCCAGGTAAACAAAGAGAGTATCAGTTTTCTCAAATTCCCATTTCAGAATGATATACTCCCAAATTGTACCCCCTAAAAAACAAGGCAAAGATTTGTAAATGTAAAACCACAGGATGTATCTCCCTAGAGACTGCATCCAGAGCAGAAACAAACCCACATTTAGGTCTTCCTCAAAAACATCCTGAAACTCTGAACATATGCCAGAGATGAGCTCTGAGAACACAGAAGAGGTGGGAATACTTATGTCCAGCGATTTCTTTTAACTAAACATCACCTTTCACAAGTCTTTTAAAAAGAAACTGTCTGCATCTGCATGGAGCACAGGTCTTTGTCATGACAAGAGAGAGAAACGGACAGAGAGCTGGACTGGATCAGCAAACCATACCCAGGCAAGTAAGAAGTACAGATTTCCTTATTATTTTGCTTGTTAAAATATTACAAGAAAATGAACAGTAGCCCTGATTTCTAACCACATACCAAAAAGAAAAGGCACCTGCTTTAAGAGGCATTTAAATGCACCTTTCAGCTAGCTGGACACAAACTTGACATCAGAACCACTGAAAAGAGAATAAACTTGAAGAACAGCAAGTTGTTCTTCAAGAACAATAAACTTGTTCCCTGGATAATCAGAAAAATGGCCTCCATCTAGCCCTTGGAACAAGGGTTTATGACAGCCAGGTGTATGCTTCTGGTACACACAGATATGCTGGTGTGAAAGACATAATTCTTGCTTCATTCAAACCTATTATGGAAGCCACTACTGTGGACTACAAATAACAATGCTGGAGTATCTGTTTGGAACAGAATAGCTGATTATGAAATGCTGGCAATGTCTACCCTCAAGAAAATGTAGAAAACAATCGTACTCTGGGTCTGATAATTTTTCCCCAGCCAGGATTCAGACCAGTCTTTAATTAATTTCTCCTATAAATTGCATTCCTATCATTTCTGCTAGGAAATAATTCATGGCAAGTGCAATCTTTTGGAAAGTACCATATTGCTATCCCTGTTTTGCAGCTGGGCAATTGAGGCACAGACCACCGCTGAATTTGTGACCAAGGCTAACAACCAAGGAAACCCTTCAAAGCATCTGAGCTGCTCTGGGTCGCAAGTGTTACTTTCCCTGCAGCACAGCCAAGTTGGCCAGTGCCACCGAGGCAGAAAAGCAAGGAACAGGTCAGAGATCTTCTGGGCATTTGGTCTATGCCATAACTAGCTGTGTCTGCAAACACGAAGAAACAGAGGTATAGATGTTGGCTGTTGGCACAAATCCACACCAGTAAAGAGGACGTCAGTCTGAACGAAACAGGCCTCAGGGTGAGTGCTGCTGGTCAGGAGGAAGGCAGGCAGTTGTCCCAGGTACAGACTGGCTCTTCGTGGCTGGCACCTTTCAATCTCAGATACAAATCCCATCCTTCAACTCCCGACTGGGGGAATCCAGAGAAGGAGGATATCATTTCTGTTAAAATATGAGCCCTCCTTCAAACAATCACACATGAAGGGGAATAGGCCGCTGTTTCTTGCCCATTAATCTGCTCCAGCCTTTGACAACGCACTGGTGACACTCCATCAATCATCTTTGTGTGTGCTGCCACGTAAAAGAGGAGGGGGAAGGGAAAGGGCATTCAGCCAGCTGGAGAGAAGCAACACATAAAATAGCTTTGACCCAGACTGATGCAATATCTTCTGTTTGCTCAAAAAAAATTCTAAGTCTCTTTAACACAATAAATGTTTCTCAAAATGCTAAGCAGACGGAATGTGGTATGGCAAATGCAGGCTGAAGTTTGAGATAGGTCAGAATGAAAAATATATCCTAAAAGTTAGTTCACTTTTGGAGAGTTTGTGAGGGAAAGGAGTATAGGTTGCAATAAAAAAAGCTGAAAAACAGGTACTTCACACAAAAAGGCTTAACCGACTGCATCGTCTTCCTTTTGCACCAGACACAGGCCACAAACAGGCTCGAAGGTGAGATCAGGCATCTCCTGTGTACTTGGAACTATGTTTTAACCACAACGTTGAGGGGGGATAGGCAGAACTGATTAGTAATATGCTGAGTTTAGTCTATTTAAGTGATGTGGTTTCCCACAATCCCAAGGGACTAGACTTTGACTAATCAGGAAATCCCAGTTGTCCTGTGGTCCTTACCGTGCGCGAACGGCTCCCTGAGGGCACTAATCAGTGCAAATGCACTAACTAGTGCACTTCTGAGATGGTACCTTCTGAAATTTTGAACACAAAACCACTCTAATAATAAAACAAAAGTTAAAGAAAAGTCCCTTGCTGCTGCCTGTTCACAGATGCGCAGAAAGTTTCTCAATTCAGTGCTTTGAAGATTTTTAACCAGAAGACTGCTGAAAAAAAGGTCTGTTGGCCTGGCTAGAGCAAGTCACAGATGATTTCAATTGTAACCAAATAAAAGTTAAGTTAGTCTCTGAATGGGATGAATGGGAACTTGTTTGTATTTATCACCTTTTTTTTTTTTTTTTGTATGTAAAGGACTAGTGAGGTTAAAATAGGTTAAAATGTTGTTTAGCCTCAGGGATTATCTTTTGAAGTGCAGATCACTTACAGTCCACTAACCACAGGCGGAAAAACACTAGCTGAAAGGGGTTTGTTTCAAATTCTGGGCCTCATGAAGTTAGCAGAAGTACTGGCACAGACTCAGCCTTAGGGGACCAAGGCTTTGCATGTGGGTTCACTTGCTGATGGTAACTGCTACCAGGTGGGAGAGGTTCAACTTTGTGAGCGAGCTGCAGAGAGAAGAGCTTACCAGTAAGGTGGTGGTGCAGAAGCTGCACTTCACCAGTGGGTAGTAAAGAAAGGCAGGTTGTTGCTGAAGTCATCTAGCAAGTCAAACTTTTCAGAAGCTAAAATATTTAGAACAAAATACATGACCATGGTATGGGCCTTCTGTGGAGCCCTAGACCCTCTGTAGAAATGTGTGCGTTGGCAACCACGGAGGCGCCATGTTATTCAGTTAGAACGGCACCTTCATCCCTGCTGTGCACGGACTGAAGTAACCACAGCAGTGGCACCCAAAGGTGCACCCAGGCCAAAGTGTGTGTTGGTAATCAAAAACTGAAAATGCAGCATTTTCGTATGGTTCAAGCCAAAATATATGACCAACATGGCCTAGGGTCTGGTGGCTTGAACTGTAGAGAGGGAGCAAAAAATTCTTTGTCCTACCTCTATTTTTGGTCTGTGTCTCACTGTGTGCAATGGGTAGAAGGAATTATTTTCTTACATGCCAGACAGTATTCTACATAAAATGCAACATTTGCCTTAAAAATCTATATCAATTATCTATTATATGAGAAGCAAGGGGGATCAGATTCACATTTTGGGTCATATCTACACACAGGTTTTTCTAATGATGCAATTGTGACTTTTTTTTTCCCAGAAGTATTCTCTTGTAAATATTTTTCTTTTCATGAAGGCTGACTTCAGTAACTGTCCCAAAGGCAATGCTTGACACAGAGATCTAATGTACGTTTAAATCTCAGAGATTGTCTATGATGTGGTAAATCCATATTGTGGAGTTTGGTGACAGACTGCTTCAGCTAATTATCAAATAACACAGGAAAATATTTGTGGTTATAATAAAAGAAGCATACTTAGAGTATTACTGTAGTCCCTTTTAAAACCTACAGCATTATAATATATAAATAAATAGATCACACAAATTGTTTCTATCCTATAAAGGTACGTGCAACTTTTAACTCGCAGTAAGTAGCCATCCATACTTCTTATAACAACAATTTTACAATCTGCAGCTCTGAAGAAAAAATTTAGGATGTTTGGAGCCATGATATTAATTGAGCACAGAAGTGCAAATAACAAGTCTGTTATTTTATAATACTTGATTTTTTTTTTTAAGGATTCTGCATTAACACCTCTTGATCTATGCCTAAGTAAAAAAAAAAAAAAAAAAGATGGTTTAATATTAAGTGACGAAATCCTACCACTGAGTATCACAGCTTTCATCTTAATTGGCTTATGATATTGCTAGTTACACTTCAGTTGTTTGCAGGCTTTTAACATTACAGAAAGCGCACCCCTCTTCTCTGGAACAAGCTGACAGAACACTTGCAAAATGGACAGGGTGACTTTTAATGATGCAAATGCTTAGTGGTTGACGAGACGCACTCTGAGGGCTGAATTCTCTTGTGATCAAAAATTTACTTGAACACAAGGTAGTTTCAGCAGGAAAGGAAATAAAATGCTGAGCAAACCATAAGTGATTGCTTCAATTACTTTTTTTTTAAGTTAATTTTTGAGAGTGAATGTTAACTACCTTCCTTTACCAGGGTGATGCAAAAGTCCTCCAGCTGAAAACAACCTTTGATTTCAGCTCACATCTATGGTCAAATCTGCTGTTTTACAAAACTCCTCGAGTACTTGCAACCCTTGAAAGTCTGCCAGTGTTGAGCTATAGGTGACAAAGTGCAAAGTACTTCAACTTATGCAGTGCTCTGGATGCACCATTTTAGCAGGCCTGTGTTTTACTAATTCAAACCGCTTGGGCCCAACTGAGACTGCCCTAGCAAATGCTAATTTAATTCACAACTGTGTCCAAGCACTGGTGCAGAGGATATCAGTACAGGGATGTTTGAGGTTTGTGCTATACTCCCAGCACTCCTGCTCTGTTAGTTCCTGGCCACGGGTAGCACGAGCCCCTATGCCTGCCCCGAGCCCCAGGCACAGAGAGCAATGCCACCCCGCTGGGGTGGGCAGCTGCAGCTCATCAGGGTGAACTCCTGCGTGCCTCGAGCTCGCAGCTGTGTCAGAGGTGTCTGGTGTTTTTCAGTAGGGGTTTTCGTCTGAAATCCTTTTATCCTGAAAAGTAGAGGGAAGCCTTAAACTGGGGTGGCAAAGATCTAATTACTTAAGTAGTACAATAGGCTTGGACATAGGTTTAGGAACAACCCAACTGCCCCCCTCAGCCCTAGACAAAACCCTAAACCTAGACTAAAGTATTACCTATTCCTCCCTGTAAGAGAATTGGCTACAAATGTGGGTGAGAGCTGCAAGTGAAGTAAGAACCTATTGTACCTGCAAGCCTACAGTACATGATTTACATAGCAAAGCTGCCACTCATTTCAGCATGATTAGACACTACCTGATAAGGCAGCCCTAGGACAGGTACGAACCAGTATTTGCAGGTGAGGGCATAAGGAAGGTCTCAGACACAGCGTGGACGAGTCCAGCTGACGCCAGAGCCACAGAGAACTGCCGGCAGCACCGGGTCCCCGTTCTGTGAGCCCTGCTGTCCTCCAGCAGCGCGCAACGCAGCCTTCACCTCGAGCAGCGCTCCAGCCCTGGTCCCCGAGACAAGCGCTGCCCATTTAGATTTGGCTGGAGACCACGAGGTCAGGATGATAGGGATGGGATGTTTTGAAATGTAAGGGAAGTCTGGGGGAAAGAATATGCCCTAACAAGCAGCATAGCTGAAGGAAAAAAAAAGGGTGTTGCACTCTGGAAGGGTCACATCTGCTGTCCAACAGGCTGTGCCCCAGAAACCACTGCTGTCAACCTCACCCCAGAAAGCATCTCCTCTGCCCGCCCAGCACTCTCCCCTGCTCAACGTCACCCCAGCATCGCAGGGCTGCGCCGTGCCGGGGCACAGGGGCCGTGGGCTCGACTTGCCACTGCTGCTGGGGAAGAGGGCTGCTGAGTGGCACTGCTCTCACTTCAAAGAGAAAGTAAATGGCTGCTGGAAAATGTGAGGGGAGAGGGAGACTATCAGCTGGCAGGAAACACATCAGAGCATCTTAAGCACTGTGCTGGTATTATCAGTATGCTGTTCTTGGAGCTGGAGCAGTCGGCCAGCCTTACCCACAGGAATATTGCCTCTAGAGACTGGGGAACAATGTGTTTTTAACTAGTCTTGGTTTTTCTGCATGGACAAATCTGGTAGCTGGCCACCCAGTTACCTATTTGTATATGCAAAGCATGTGCTTTGCCACTTTCCTGGGCACAATCAATTACATGTACAAACGCAGGCATGAAAAACTGGAGGAAGCCTGAGCTCAAAGTTAACGATTACTATTATCTTGTTAAGCATTAAAGATTAACTGCAACAGTCAAAGGATGTGTTATGAAATGTCTTTCCCAAGCTGGAAAGTAAATAAAGGGAGAGTTTTGTGTTTTTTCCCTCACAAAGGCTACTTAGAATTTAGAATAATTGTTTAAACTGTTGCTTTTATTTACCATAATATCAAAATGTAGTCCCTTACCACGTGACTGTTCATATTTACATTTGAGATGCTGTGCAGAAACACATGGCAATCTGGTGAAGGCAAACCAATTTTAGAACATGTTCCAAGCAATTGTTTTGCGGCACTGCCCTACAGTATGAAGTCTCTTACATTTCTTAAATTGCCTAATCAAATGCAGACTCTGTTCCAGTCACGCTGAATTTTCACATAATGGCAGAAAAACACTTCTTTCTAGCCTAGCACTGAACAGTTGGACCACATTATTATATTTGCTGCTTCTGTAGTCTGCGAGTATTTGTAAGTGTATGTATAGACATATTCACATTCATGGGGGACAGGGGCAACGCGGTGCTGCTGCTGCGAGCCCCTGGGGGACAGAGCGGCAGAGGTGGCTCTTAAGGATAGGTGGCTGTGCTGAGGGTTCCCAGAGAGCACACAGGTTATGGCGAGATTTTTATTTTTATGTATTTTAAAATCAGATGTAATAGTGCTGGGTGTGAGCCAGCTTGACTCCTTGCCTTACATTCAGCAGAAGTTATTAAACTTCTGCTAAAAGATATAAAAGCAGTTAGGTAAATTATCCCCCTGCTGCTGCTCCCTGGCACTTCACAAGCCAGTTTGGGGTTGCAGGCAGGACTGGTGCAGCATGCAGCCATGGCTGTCCCACTCTGGGTCCCAAGGTGGGACATGTCCCTGCGCTGCATCACACCACTTTGGAGAATTCCCTGCATCACAGAACTGCCCACTTCCCATGGGCCAAACGCAACCTGCGGAGCCCGCGCTTCACAGTCGCGGAGACAGCAGTCGCTTGGAACAGGACAGAGCTGTGCTGGGCACCAGCCCTCCCGCCCCTGTCTTTTACCTGGGCTGTATCACCTGACAGTCACATGCACCCCTGTAATGCAGGGAAGCGTTTCCATCATACTACTTCCAATGTTTTGGCTTGTAAGCCACAGAGAAGCCATGGATCAGGGCTTCAGAAGTTAAAAAAATAAAAAGAAAAATCAGTAACATATGGTCCACAGTGCTTGAATCAAGGTCATAAGGAAATCTGTGGCAGATCAGGGAATGAGATTTGGGGCTTTAGAGCTCGCATTACAGCCTGCCCCCTTCTCCCTTCCATACTGGCCTCCCAGGATCCCCAATACAATTGCAATGTTCCCCTAAATCCTTGTGTTATCACTGGTAATATTGGGCCAGTGTAAGTATGTGACTAAATCATATCTGAACCATGCACGATACATGTCGGCAGGTCTATTTTTCCTCTACAGCTGGACCAAGTACATTTAGGTTTGTGTTGGCATAGTTTGCCATGTAAGACCAGTGTTCAATCACGAGTGGTGCTTGTTATGTCTTTGGCAAGGATGAAAACCTGATGCTTTAGGGGGAGGAAAAGCCATAATCCACTCTTACAGTAAAACCTGCACAGTGGTACAAAGGACAAAAAAATTCTATCCATACCCTTGCAGGGAATCAGATTAATCCCCAAAACATGGGATTTGATTATCTTTGTTCGAGGTTATCATTAAGAAAAAAAAAACCTATACATTGCTAAAAATACCCACACAGCATTTACCTTATGAAGAAAATATGATTTATTGAGCAAAAACAAATTATTGGCTTCTCAGTGTTAATCTTTGATAAACACTTGCTGGGTTTAAGAAACTGTCAGGGAGAGCAGAACTTTGCAAATTGAAAGAAACCATTCAACTCCGCAAGATGATTTTTTTTCCCCGTATTACTCCTTTCATGAGACACCTGGGGACATTGTTCGCACACTGTTGACAGCTTTCACACCGCTGCTTTTCCTCTGTTATCCTTACCCCTCTCTTCAGCACTCGTCTCCAGGTGGCAATACACAAAATAGCTATATTTGCAAGGGGTGCCAATGCTGGCTCTTGGCCAACTGTTTGAAAACAAGAGGGCCCTCTCCTGCCTTGCTGCTTGGTTGGTTGGAGTTGCTTCTGCAGAACACAGCCTCCTTGACCCACCAGGTGCTAAGTACTCTGATATTTAACACCTGGGTGCTGCACTGCTCAGGGCACATGCAGAGCATTTACGGCCCTTTCTTGTTTTTAACCACCATTGCACTAACAGGCAGAGCCACAGCCTCCCAACTCACACTGGACTACATTCAAACACCATCTAAAATTTTAATACTGCAGCCTTAAGTATACACTGATGCTCCTGTAAGTTAAATACACACAATTTTCTCTGTAGCCTCCCAAAACAGGGAGGTTACACAGCCTGAGAGGACACCTAAGTGTTCATGCACACCTCGGGGAGGGGGTGCCCAAGCAGAGGGATATATAAACAGGGGCTTGAAATACCAGCATGGGAATTTTCTTTTGACCCCAAAGCACATCCGTCATGACAGACGTACACAGAAATAGCAGTGACACTTTTTGCTGGTGCTGTGAGTAGCTGCTGCAGTCCCCATCCACCACCAGTGCCCATAAACATGCCCAGGAAGCATGGCAGCAGCACTTGAGGGAAATACCCGTGGTTTCATGTCACAGTAAAACTGGGAGGAAGGTCCTACCTAAAGGAGGCACGAGCCGGTACCTCACCGCTGCTCAGGAAAGCCGAGGCCCAGCTGTCATGACCATTTGGCATAAGAGAGATGAACCATGTGGCTGATGTTAAGAAAAGCCTATTATTCCAGTAATAGCTGAGCAGAGTGACCAGCTGATCACCTCTCATCTCTTCTGAGGTTTTGCTCCCACCGCCGACGGGCGGCCGGTCTGTGATGCTGGTCCCTGCTGTGCCCTTGTTACCTTTCCAGACGAGCACCTCTGTTTGCTTCCCCACTGCCCCCCCTACACTTGAAGAGCCCCCCAGCACGTGCCTGCCAATTAACTCCTCATTCGCAGCCCAAACCCTCTTCAAAGCTCTCTTTGCCTCTGATGCCTACGAGCATGTGTGCCCCTTTCCCCGACACACGCAGTTTGGCTATGTTTAGGCGGCTTGTGCGCTAACACGGCTGCTGATTATGCAGGCCAACGCGGCTCTCCTGCTTCTCACGGCCCCTGCCTGACTATACCCATCTGCCGTCTCATCTCTTAAACCATCCGTTGTGGGGAACAGGATCCATCCTTTTTATCCTGTGTTTACCCAGTGCCTATCAAATTAGAAACCCAGGCTGCAACTCGGTTCTTGGACGCAACGGTTAACAAAAATAACATCAACAACAAACCCTTCTGCAAGAAGAGTATCTGCGTGCAAATACGACCTCTGTAATGTTACCAAGGTCAGGCAGACCAAGGCCAATCTGCTGTGTGAGAATATAAATCAAAGCTGTCCAGGGACTGATTTCATTTACAAGGTTTGTAACCATTCTGGACAGAACAAATGTCGCTTGCTTGAGCTCCTTGCTCCTCCTCTTCCACCACCACCTCCACCCCAGCCCCTCCCTGCCTGGCAACACCTCCCGACCTCCTCTGCTCTTCAAGCAGGACTCCTCTTCCAGCAGGGAAGCTGTGGCTCACACACAACAGACAGTCATGCTAAGCCAGTCTACTTAAATTATGCAAAAATCTCCACAAGTGAAACGAGCACAGAGCCACATTCACCTGCAGGTTACCTGCCATTCAGAGCACAGGTCACAATTAAAACAATAAATGGTACAACAACTTCTTTACTATTGCATTCATAGACCGGCAAAACAAACCAGGGAGCGCATCTGTAGCAAGTATTAGAGTCTGGGCACAGATCCTGTGAAATCACATGGTTTCCGCTGTGGAACTAAAAAGGCTTCTCCAAGAATGTGTGAAATACACAGCCGAAATTCTCCATTTCTTTCTGTGCTCTCTGGCTGTTTGCATGGCTAAGTTAAAGCAGCAAGTTCTGTTTCTATAGCTGGCAGCTTTCAAAGCACACTCCGATCTGCAAACCGAAGGAGCGAGGGCAGGATTCAGCTAGCAACCTCCCTCTCGAGTAAGCACTGAGCTAACGTAATCTCGCTCCAAACAACAGGTTGCTGCCTCCAAACTGGGGCCTTCAAAGGATGGAGTCCCGCGTTGCCTGGCTCCTGGCGGCCATCTTGCGGCCCGGCCCGGCCACAGGTGTGCCCACCGAGCTGCAGCAGGGCCGGGGCGCCAGCGCTGAAGGAACTTCACGTTCTGGATGTTAACTTTAGTTACCACAGCCAGACAATGCTGCCAGTGGCGTGGAAGAAAAAATTGCTGCAGCCAGCTGTGCTGTTCACAGTCGGATGGTTTCTGTGTAGCTCCAAACGGTTATGGAGCCAGTAGCCTGTTGTGGCCAAGGACAGGATGATGGATGGCCTACACACACTGCCCAGGCAGGGAGAATGGCAGAAGTTCACTTCGGGGTTGTTAAAATGCTAATCTGGGTTAGTTAACAAAAGCCGAATGGAATAGAAAAGTTAGGGAAATAAACACAACTCATATGTTATATACGTGCACTACAGATTTGATCTCTGTGGTTACAAACATTTGACTTTGGAAGTGGAACAATTCAACAGTCTTCCTGTTTGAAGAAACTGAATCAACTCCTGATATTAGCTGTACTGTAATTAATGTCAAACCACGACGAGGGAAAGTGGGCTGTGGCAGACAACATACACAGAGCTCCTGAAAACAGCATGGGAAGGGCAAAATAATATGATTTTTCACTGCACACCTCTTCCATGTGACATGGGAACAAATTGGAACCTACTTTCTTTTGAACTCGAGGCTGGCAGCTATTCACAGAACAACTAAGAACTTAATAAAATGGCTTAGATGGATTTTAACGGTAACTGCAGTAGCTTATCTGATGCATAAGAAAAGAGATCATCTGTTCTAACAGCAGTTTTGACGAAAGCAACATTTGAACTGTTTTAATTACATACAGAGCTGCTAAGACTGAAAATAACTTATACTACCCAATGCAAATAATATGCCTTCCATCTTTTTTTAATTATTCAGGGACCAAATTATTACCTTACCCAATGGAAAGACATCTGATTTTTCTTAACTGGAATTATAGGTGTTTAACACACAAATATGTAATCAACCACCATCTCCTCTATTCCATAAGCACTGCAAACACACAGTGCATTCTCTGAAAAATACCAGAGACTGCAACACAAGTAAGCTCAACATAAGCTTATATGAGCACAGAAGCTGTTCATGTAACTGTTTCCTTTGTCTTACAAAGAAAGATCATAACCAAAACGGTCTCTGTCATATCATTCACATGACACTTGATGAAAACTGGCCATCTCACGTAGGATCCACTTGACTTTGGATTTCAAATTTCTGGCTTTCAGAAGGAAGCATAACCAAAGCATTTCAAACATTTCTATACAGGTTCTGTCCAGCTAACTGGGCTTCACCTAACTTCAAGGGATTGTTGAATCCTGTGTTAAGTGCAATAATATTTTTAAAAGAATAAAAAAAACAAATAGACATAATAATCAAGAGCTGCAGTCTGTGTGTGACTGACTATAGCAAGACCAGAAGATATATTATTGCAAATGCCTAATATATGCTTTGAAGTGAGCTTCTATGACGTACTTTACCTTTACATATCTCATATGACAGGACCGATCAGATCGAAGACGCATTTAGTCAGAATTAATTGCATAAGTAATTAAGCATTCTATCTAAATGTGTGCACTTCGTAAGTCTACATCAAAGTTACTGTGGCTCCAAGAGCTGAAGTATCTGCTGTAACAGTCGGCTCAGATCAGTCATACAAAAGAGGTAGAAGCATTCAGATGGTCCAGCTAAAAGGGCGCGAGAGACTTGGGGGGGCGGGGGGGAGGATGCAGCCATACAGCTGGTTTGTAGAGCTTTGACAGGGCCATCACTGTATTCCTGGCACACACTCCTGCATCACACAAAGCATGTTTAGAAGATGATGTTATCTTTGTTGCATCTTGACCCTAAATGAGAACAGGTAGCAACAGACTGCAGGATACGAGGGAGGACGGTAGCTGTTCACTGTAACTAAAGATGTAAATGAAAGTGAGAAGCCTGTTAAATAAACCAGTTTAGAGCCCCTCGGTTATACTATTTTGGCTGTTCTTTTGAAAACTGAGCTACATAATTCAGAACGGTAATAAATTCTGACTACAAACTTTCTCTTCCTGTTTTTAAAACAATTGAGCTTTATATTGGTTAATATAAAAAGTGTTAAAGTTCATGGTTATACAGAAAAAGAAATCAGAGAACTCGGCTGGCAATTTGTATTTATCTAAGCCAGAGCAAATGTTTATACAATATCTGCCAACATAACAGAACATGCCTGTCACTTACTACATTAAACATGATTATGTACAGCTTAATTTACTGAATAGTAACTTTAGTAGACTTTAGAGGTGCATAGAATTTTGTACTGTGAATAAAACAGAAAAAGTCTATTCTCTTTTCCAACAAAAGTGATTGCAAGGATTTACAATGAGCTTCCTGTTGGACTTGGGAAAAGGAAAAGAACCTCAGAAAATCCTCTGTGAAAGTATTCGTATGAGAGAGCAGCACACCATCAGTAAAAGCCTCTAAGACAGTAGGAAGCTGTTCCCTCAAATAATATTTAACTGAATTTATAAACATTAGTAGAGAAAGACTAACAACTTAGAACACAAAGGTATCCCCATAAAGATGCATGATTTCCCCAAAGGAAATAACCATGGAAAGAATGCCACCCATTTACAGAGCCCTGAACAGCATTTTACAGGAAGTTTGCTGTAATTCTTGCACGTTATGTGCGAAATGTGTGCGTGTGTACGTGGATAAGCTACAATACCATCTGTACAGCAAGTGCCACATATGTGAGCATTATGAACCATCATAGCTGCTGCTACGCTCAACAGTAAATGTATTCTAAGCCACACTCATATATAAATACAAATGACTTTACACACTTAAGGCCGAATTTTGCTCGAATTACTCACAGGCTAATGCCTGTGAACAGACATAATCTTGACCAGAACTAAGAAACAACTCAAAGATTAGAGGAAAGCCACTAATTTAAGACTAGCACCGTGCTACATTCATGCTAGCAATCGGGATACCCGCCGGAACTACAAGATTTTCAACACAGCAACCTAAAGCATACTTAATTGCATTTTCCAGCTTACAAGACAAGACACAATGAAAACCATCCAGAAGAAAAAATCCCCTTTCAAATACGGGCATAATATCCACCTGGAAATATCTGTGTGACCTTTAATTTCCATCCAGCGCTTATAAATAATCAAGAAGGCTTTAAGCCCCTTCCAATCACAGCCGGAAAGCTGCCGTATCGGTTTCCGCAGCGCTGAAACGCTCCCCCCGCGCAAAAAGTTTCTGCGCTGCACACCTGAGCGCTGCGTTCGCCAGGAGGCGAGCAGGACGGAGCTCAGCTACCCCTGCCTCCGCGCAGGGACGCTTCCGAACAGACTCGCGTATTTGTTTCCATCCGTAATTGATGGCAGCTCGCCGCACAGCTCCCTCTGCCTCCCAGCGCCCGGCTGCTGCCGGGGAGCCCGTAAATCTCGCTCGCTGGCCGCCCGCGCTCCCCCCCCTTCCCCG